>SJYF01000394.1:2148011-2163145 GCA_006410515.1 Procapra przewalskii | reverse complement strand
AGAGTCCAAAAGTCCGTCCTATACCTCTGTGTCTCTCCTGTTATCTCACATAGAGGCATTTATCTTTTGATTCAGTATTTTTGTTTTTTCCTGATTATATATTCAGGAGTAGGAACGCTGGATCGTATGGCAGCTCTATTTCCAGTTCTTTCGGGAACTTCCATACTCTTCAGCAGTGGCTGCTCCAATTTGTATTTCCACCAGCAGTTTACTAGGGTTCTCTTGTGTCCACATCCTCAGCCACACTTGTTATTTGTAGACTTTTTGATGAGAGGCCTTCTGAAAGGTGTGAGGTGATATCTCACTGTGGTTTTGAGTTGCATTCTCTAATATTTAGTGATATTGAGCGTCTTTTCATGTGCCTCCTAGCCATCTGTATGTGTTCTTTGGAGAAACATCTAGTCAGGTCTTAATGCCCATTTTTAGATCAAGGTGCTTGTTTGTTTGATATTGGTTATATGGGTTGTTTGTGCATTTTGGAGATTAACCCCTTGTTGGCTGCATCATTTGCAAGTCTTCTCTCCCATTCTGTAGATTGTGTTTTCATTTGGTTGATGGTGGGAGATGGATCCAAGCAGAGAGTGCTACAACTTAGGTCAAAGAGTGTTCTGCCTATGTTCTCTTATAGGGTTTTTATAGTTTACACTTTTAAAGCAATTTCTTAACTGTTCTCTTACTTTATTTTTCTAGATGAAATTGAGAACTGGGGTTTTGAATAGAATTGTATTGAATTTAGACTTTCTTAAAAGGAAAAATGACATATTTATAATGCAAACTTTCTTTTTTTAAAGTTTATTTGCTTTTTGGTTGTGCCGGTTCTTCACTGATGCTCAGGCTTTCTTTAGCTGCTGTGAGAGGCTACTCTTTATGATGACTTCTCTTATTTCAGTGGGTGGGCTCTAGGTGCACAGGCTTCAGGAGCTGAAGCGCACGGGCTCAGTAGTTGTGGCTGGCAGGCTTAGTTGCTCCATGGCATGTGGAATCTTTCCTGACCAGGGATTGAACCCATGTCTCCTGCATTGGCAGGTGGATTCTTAACCACCAGACCACCAGAGAAGTCCTAAACTTTCTTTCTGAAATTAATATACGTGTTTCTAACATTCATTCAACCAGTCTCTCAGTCTAGCTGTGTGTTTGTAGGCTGAACATGGAACAACAGACTGGTTCCAAATTGGGAAAGGAGTATGTCAAGGCTGTATATTGTCACCCTGCTTATTTAACTTAAATGCAGGGTACATCAGGAGAAATGCTGGACTGGATGAAGCACAAGCTGAAATCAAGATTGCCAGGAGAAATATCAACCTCAGATATGCAGTTGACACCACCCTTCTGGCAAAATGCAAAGAGAAACTGAAGAGCCTCTTGATGAAAGTGGACGAGAAGAGTGAAAAAGTTGGCTTAAAACTCAACATTTAGAAAACTAAGACCATGGCATCTGGTCCCATCACTTCATGGGAAACAGATGGGGAAACGGTGGAAACAGTGAGAGACTTTGGTTTTTTGGGCTTCAAAATCACTGCAGATGGTGACTGCAGCCATGAAATTAAAAGATGCTTGTTCCTTGGAAGAAAAGTTATGACCAACCTAGACAGCTTATGCAAAAGCAGAGATATTACTTTGCCAACAAAGGTCTGTCTAGTCAAAGCTATAGTTTTTCCAGTAGTCATGTATGGATGTGAGTTGGACTGTAAAGAAAGCTGAGTGCTGAAGAATTGATGCTTTTGAACTGTGGTGTTGGAGAAGGCTCTTGAGAGTCCCTTGGACTGCAAGGGGATCCAACCAGTCCATTCTAAAGGAAGCCAGTCCTGAATATTCATTGGAAGGATTGATGCTGAAGCTGAAACTCCAATACTTTGGCCACCTGATATGAAGAACTGACTCACTGGAAAAGACCCTGATGCTGGGAAAGACTGAAGGCAGGAGGAGAAGGGGGCAATACAGGATGAGATGGTTGGATGGCATCACGGACTCAATGGACATGAGTTTGAGTAAACTCCGGGAGTTGGTGATGGACAGGGAGGCCTGGCGTGGTGCAGTCCGTGAGGCTGCAAAGAGTTGGACAAAACTGAGAAACTGAACTGAACTGAACTGATCTTTCTTGATAAATTTATACTTATGTATTTATATTGTTATTTCTGTTGTAAAGGGAATCTTTCATTATATTTTCTAACTGGATCTTATTTGTTATTGTAAAACTATTGATTTTTAAAATAAATCATGTTTTAAACTCTTTCTGAATTCTCTTATGCCTTTGAGTAGCTTTGTATTTATTATCTTTCATTTTTTACATTATCCCTCAGACATGATTACTTTCTTCCTTTTTTTCAATAGTTTAAATTTTGGATGTTGAGCTGTCACTCAGAATGAATGTTAAATAATAGTGAAAGTAGTAAATCATAGTTGTCTAATAAATACATGGTTATGTAGTAAATTAAGTTAAAAATTATTGAATACTCATGTCTTATACCTGAGTTTATTGGGAATATTTCTTATGCTAAATCACCCAGCCTGATGCTAAATTTTGAATAGATGTAATATAAGAATTTAGAATACTTTTGCATATGTTTTTCTAAATCCATATTTATGCATATGTTTTGTGGCTACATACAAATTAAAGAGTTTGCCATTGATTTTTATTTTATCTGAGATATTGTCCCATTTTTTTTCCAAATCTGAAATACCATGTTGATTCAAATGAATTATTTTGAAAGTTACACTTGTTAAGGTTTCCTTTACAGATAGTCAAAACTCCCCCATTTTAGAAGTGTGCAGTTGGTATATTATGATGAGTATATGTATTTGAGTATACATATATGAGTATATGTATTTGATACCATAATTGGATATAGAGCTTTTTTACCACCCAAAGTTCCCAAGTTCTCCTCTATAGTCAGTTCCCTTTCTCAACCCCCAACCCCTGGCAACCCAGATTTCTATGCAGGTTAGTATATTACTCCATGAAATCTATCATTATAGTGAATTTACTAAGAGATTTTCCAATAGCAAAGACCCTTCCATTCCTGGAGTAACTGGCAGTGGGCATATTTTACATTCCCAGTGCATTGCTGGGCTCTCCATGCTAATCTATTATCTAAGAGCTTTGCATCCGTACTTAAAAGGAAATTTGGTCTGTGTCGTCTTGCTAGGTCTTGATTGCAATGGTCTGCTAAATTTGTGAAAGTTGGGGGACTGATTTTATTCTCTATGAAACAACCTAAGTACAAGTGTCAGTTAAATGAGAATTTATCCCTGAAATGAATACTTTGGAAATACTCTTTTCAAGCTTTTCAATTTTTATTCTATTTTCTAAATTTACCTTTTTAAAATGTATTTCTTTATTTTATTGTTGGCTGCGCAGGGCCTTTGTCGCTTTGCACAGGCTTTCTCTGGCTCCAGTGAGCAGGAGCTGCTCTTTGCCGCAGAGGTCACATTGCAGCGGCGTCTCTTGGCGGAGCCCAGGCTCTCGGTGCAGAGAGTTCAGTCGCAGCAGTGCTCGGGCTTGGTGGTTGAGACGTGCAGGCTCTGGAGCACGGGCTCAGGAGTTGTGCCCCACGAGCTCAGCTGCTCCAAGGCACATAAAACCTTCCTGAACCAGGGACCGAACACATGTTCCCTGCATTGGCAGGGGGACTCTTACCCACTGTGCCACCAGGGAAGTTTGTCTCCTATTTTTACAGGGCTATTTAATTCTTAAATTTTCAAATGTTTAGCTGAGAATATACCAAAAATAGTATCATTAGATAATATAGCAATTTATTTTACATAGTAATATAGTCACGCTTTGCATTTGGTCTTGATTCTGCCATCTTATTTTAGGATTTTCCTTCTTCCTTGATGACTTTTTTATTTTCTTCTCTTTCAATGTGTGATATAAGCTATGTATATATATTTTGTCTCCTTTTCTCCCTCCCCATATTTTACTAGGATTTCAGAAATGCCTGTCTTTTATGATTATTTGTATAGCTTTGAATAATATACTTATGTTTTCCCCACCCAGTATAAGAAATAAAACATCTATAAACTATTGTGAAACAGGAGAACCAGTTGAAATGGAAGTGTGAGGACACAGTGGATATTTGTTTGTTTATTAACCCTGCATCCCCAGTTCCAAGCACATGGCTTCCCAGGAAACAAGAAGATGATGGACAGAGGTGATTGGGTGAATGAATGAGAGCAGTCACTGGCTCTCACCTTTGAATTTTTGAGGTCTAAGGACCAGTCTATTATATCCATATTATACCTATTCTATATTTTTCTAAATTTGATGCTATGTTGTTTTCTATTAAAAGTGTGAAGATATAAATTTATCTTATAAATGCAATTGCTGTAATGATTTACCATTATTTATAACTGAATGAATCTTAAATTTCCTGCTAGTACTTTGCATACTGCCCTCTACATCTTCAATCTCTTTTGCATGATTGGATTGTGTTATACAGATTTTTTTTTTTCAGGAAAACTTTGCAGGTGCTATTTTCCCATAATCTGATCTTCCCTCCTCTTTCCCTCCCTACCTCCCTCCTTCCTTTCTTCCTCTCTTTTTTATATTTCTCAGGCATTTATTTATTTTTAGAATAAGTAATACATTCACAGGGGCTTCCCTGGTGGCTCAGCAGATGCATTGAAACTGCCTGCAATGCAGGAAACCTGGGTTCAATCCCTGGGTTGGGAAAATCTCCTGGAGAAGAGCATGGCAACCCACTCCAGTATTCTTGCCTGGAGAATTACATGGGCAGAGGAGCCTGACAGCTTGCAGTCCATAGGGTCACACAGAGTCAGACACGACTGAAGCGACTGAGCGGCAGCAACAACATATTCACATGGTTTAAAATTCAAGAGTAAAAAAGGGAAATCTTTCCCCCTTTTATTCCCAGCCACTCAGTTGCTCTTCCCAGATACAACCAATATTCATTAAAAAAATAAATATTTCTAGAGATATTTTATTCAAAAAGAGACACATTTATAATTTAATTTTTTCCCAGTGGTAGCAAGAACTGACTTACTCGAAAAGGCCCTGATGCTGGGAAGGACTGAAGGCAGGAGGAGAAGGGGATGACAGAGGATGAGATGGTTGGATGGCATCACCGACTCAATGGACATGAGTTTGAGCAAACTTGCGGAGATGCTGAAGGACAGGGAAGCCTGGTGCACTGCAGTCCATGGGGTCGCAAGAGTCGAACAGAACTGAGCAACTGAAAAACAACAACAAAGCATACTACCTCACTCTTCTGCATCACGCTTTTCTTCTTTTAACAGTGTATGTTGGAAATTATTTCATATCAGTGCATAAAGAGCTTCCTCATTTTGGGGGCTAGTTGCAAGAGTATTCCACGGGTGCGCTACGGTTATTTATCCATTTCCCCACTGACGATCATTTAGTCTGTTTACAGCTGTTTGCTGTATAGGTAATGTTGTAATAGGTAACGTTTTGCATTGCTGTATCCTTTCCTGCTCAGCGCTGACTGAATCAGAATTTCTGGGGTTATGCCTTTTTATGAACACTGCCTGGGTGAATATGATACAGTGGCCCATAGCTCCTTCGGCCCTCTGAAGCCTTCATTTTGTGCACCTTGCTCTTCCTCCCAGTGATGGGCGGAGGGAGCCCTCTGAGAGGCTCTGGTCTTCCCTGGGGCCAGCTGCTTTCTCCAGCCTGGAGAGAGTTTCCAGAGTCGTAACCAACGCCTTCAGTTGAACTTTACTGCTCTTGTTTTGTATTAATTCCCAGAGCCTGCCTTCAACATGCTACAGATTTTTCTGTCTCTGGATGGTTCTTACCACAGTTGATAGATTGGATTCTTTTCCCTTTTGTTTGGCATGGCACACTTATTCCTTGAGTTTATGTTTTTTGTTCATTTTGTTCATTTTGTTTTGTAATCCTGGGCCACCTTTCACAGAAGTCTATTTTATGTTTACTATATTATTAAAGTGATTGTTTAGAAATGTGATTGTTCATTTCACAGTTTTTAACAATTTGCTATTACAATAGTGTAAAAAATTAATTAAAATTTTATTGGAGTAGAGTTGATTTACAATGTTGTGTTAGTTCCAGGTGTACAGCAAAGTGATTCAGTCATACGTATGCACATCTTCATTCTTTTTCAGATTCTTTTCTCATGTAGGTTATCACAGAATATTGAGCAGAGTTCCCTGTGCTATACAGTAGGTCCTTGTTGGTTATTATAGTACTGTAAAAAAAAATAGGTTTATGCTTGGGTTTTCTAATGTCTAGGGTTTTAAGTTCAGTTTGCCTCATCCAGACAACTATCTTTTTTGGTGGGGGAATAGTTCATAGACTTATTTTTAAATTAAAAACTAAATTCAGAATGACTAAACTGAATGCGTCTGGGTAAGAGCCAGGTAGATAATGTAAATGAGAGAAGCAGGGTGAATTCCATTTTCTTTTCTTTTAATGTATTGCTGTGCTTTGCATCAAGACACCAATCCATCAATATTGTTTCTTTAAAAAAAGAACTTGTGTTAACCCTCAATGCCTTCTTTAGATAATCTTTTTCCACCATTATCCTGCATTTCTGGTTGCAGCTCTTGCTGTGAATTGTTTCATGGTGGCAACAGCATTGGCCTTGGCACAGACATAGGAAGAGTTTTATTTTCCAAGTCAGTTGTATATTTCCCACTTTTGATTGAGACAGAAGGGTAGGTACTATTTCACTTTTTTTCTTAACCTTACCGTAAGAAAACACAGTTCAGGCAAGGTGATGATAATAATTGATATTTACTGGCTACTTGTGACGTGTGAGGCACCGTTCTAAGTTCTTTCATGTATAAAATCATTTAATCTTCATCACAAGTAAAAAGTGAAAATGTTATTTGCTCAGCTGTGTCTGACTCTTTGTGACTCCATGGACTGTAACCTGCCAGGCTCCTCTGTCCATGGAGTTCTCCAGGTAAGAATACAGGGATGGGTTCCCATGCCCTCCTCCAGGGGATCTTCCTGACCCAGGGATCAAACCCAGGTCTCCTGCATTGCAGGCAGATTCTTTACCATCTGAGCCACCAGGGAAGCCCACCATCACAAGGTGGATATTTTTATCTCACTTTACACATCAGGAACTGAGGTACAGAAAGATTCAGTAACTTCCCCAAGAGAAGCACTGATCATACATTATGGGCTCTGGATTCAAGTTGAGGTGGTTGGGTTCAGAGCCGATGCCCTGAGCCTTGGTACCTGTAGAAGGTCTTCAGTCCACGATCACAAAGGCAGCTGCAGACAGAATTGGAGGTGGGGCGTCTATGGCACAGAGGATAACATGCCCTCCTCTAAAGGGGAATCATTATTCAGTTGCAGCCCACTGTCACTGGTGAATATTTGGACACTGGTTTTTATTAATTCTCCTAATTTTTCAAGCAAGGCAGAATTTAGGTATTTATGCAAACTTCCTCAACTTACAAATATTGGATACCATCCAAATATCTTAAAATCTGGGAAAATTTTGCCCAAGGCCAAAGCACATCTGTGGACTGAATGTGAATGATGAGATTCTTCTTTAAACACTTGTATTGACCATCCCTCCTGGACCAAAGTCCACCTTTTAGATGGCCCACCATGAGCAAACAGCAGTAAGAGGAATAGGGTGGAGAAGTTTCATGGTCTGTATATCTTCCTTTTCTTTTTCCCTTTAGTAGATTGAAAAGCAAATGTTAACATCAGAGAACTAGGGTTGCATTAAAAGGGCTTCCAGAATGGAAGAGAAAAACTTTGGTAGCATACCAAATAGGTCAAGGAATCTTAACAGCGCTGCAAGAATGTGATTTATCTCCCACAGCACCAGAGTGCTTTTTCTGGGACTGCACCATTTAGACAGTGCTGCATAAACTCATTCAACACAAGTTTGTGAAGGACTTACTAGCTGCCAGACTCTGTGCTAGCCCTGAGGACACCAGGATTCATACGGTTAGATTTATCTCTGACCATATTATTAAATCTATCAGTTCCCTAACATTATTACTCTTTTTTGTTGCTCTTATATTTTTTAATCAAAAAATTTTAGAGAGTATTTTTTTATTAATTCTCTTCATATAATTTAAAAAACAAGTTTTTGATGTAGTAATTCAGTGTGGTGTAAATGTTTATAGTCATTACAGTTGGAAAATTGTTACTCTTATTTTTAAGAGAAGTTACAACAGTTACTGGTAATCCAAAACCAACCAACCGACCACTGGCAACAACGAAAACAAAATTTAATATCAAAGAAAAAATCTTATGTGGAAGATGTTTTCTATTTTTCTAGAAAGAGCGAATGCTTTTGTTAAGTGAAAGAATGGTTATTTCTGAATTTATGATTACTTGTTGGTTTTCACTAGTTTTTTACAGATCTGGTACAACCAGTGCTGAATATGACGATTCAGCTTCTGATTCCCAAGAAAAGGAACAGTGTCACTTTCATCTTCACTGACTTGTAGATACAGGAAGTGACCCTGTCATCTGTACATCATCTTTGTCTAGGAGGATAACGGTATGCTTGGGATTCACATCTTAGGTTAGTAGTTTGTAGTATGCATAATAATACGAAGTGAATTGCAGCAACTGCTTGTAGGGGAAAGGATTATAAGTGTCTCTGACTTATAAAAATGGTGAAATTTCCCTCAGATTTCTCTCTTCTGAACATGAGCAAAGCAGCCAATTATTTTCCTGCTGAAAGTTCTCAGATGTTCTATGACATAGTAAGAATAGCTACTACAAAATAGAATAGCTATTAAAATTCTATTTCTTTTCTCTCTAAAAAGATTTGATGACACAAGGCTTTCTGTAGAGAAAGAACTACAGACTAAATACTTGGTTTTCATTCCTAGCTTCACAGTACACAAAGGGTAAAATATAGCAATTAGACGGTAGAAACTCAAGTTAGTATTTACTTTCAAAGTTATGGGTCAGGACATTTCAAGAATTTGAAGGTATTTTATAAAATTGTTCATAAAGAAAAACGCTTTAAATTTCTTTTTAGCTTCCAAAATAGTTGAAATTTCAAAATCGTGTTTTGTGACCATTGTGAAAAAAGTTTTAAACCAGCAGTACAAATTTGAATATTTTAAATCATTCTTTTATAGCGTTATTAGGACTAAAAACTGCCAGTGGTGAAGAATCTGCCTGCCAGTGCAGGAGACGCAAGAAACGTGGATTTGATCCCTGGCTCAGGAAGATTCCCTGGAGAAGCCAATGGCAACTCACTCCAGTATTTTTGCCTGGACTACATGGACAGAGGAGCCTGGTGGGCTACAGTCCATGGGACTGCAAAGAGTTGGACATGACTGAGCATACACACACACGTAGGACTAAAGGAGAAATCATGACTAGAATTAAAGTTACATTGAAAACTTATGAACATTATTTGTACAAACTAATGGGATACAGTCCAAAACTACAACTATTTGAGTCCTTTGCATTTCCATTTGAGTTTTAGAATTAGCTCATCAATATAAAGCCAGAGCTTTAAAAGAGTTTATAATACAAAATGTAAAAGAGGAAATAAACATTTAAATTAATATTTTAGAAAAAGAAGAATCATGTAGTCATATACATCGTCATTGCTTTCTGATCATTTCTTCATTTTACTGAGTTTAAAAACTCTGTTGGGATTTTCACTGGGATTATATCTACATCAAGACTAATTCATATTTAAACAATATTGAGGAAAAAGCTTCCAGGTTCTCCTGTGTTCTCAGATGCCTAGAAGGTACCGTGCTCATCACAGAATCAATCTCTATGCCCAGAGATATGGGATCATTTCAAAGTCTGGGGAAAGCATACAAACAGCCTCCCAAATTTAGGGCTACAAGGAAAGGGAGAGGAAAATGAATATTTGGGTGTTAACAAGCAATAATGTCAATATCCTAGGATAAACTGCAATGGAAAAGTATATTAAAAAACAACACGCATTTGTATAACAGAATCACTTTGCTGCACAGCAGTAGTTATTACAGCAGTTACATGAACTGTGTGTGCATGCCAAGTCACTTCAGTCGTGTCTGATTCTTTATGACCCCATGGACTGTAGCCTACCAGGCTCCTCTCTCCATGGGATTCTTCAGGCAAGAATACTGGAGTGGGCAGCCGTGTCCTCCTCCAGGGGCTCTCCCTATCCAGGGATTGAACCTGCATCTCTTACCTGCATTGGCAGGTGGGTTCTTTCCCACTAGGGCCACCTGGTAGATGAACTGTACTTCAATTTAAAAAATTGATAGGGACTTCCTTGGTAGTTCAGTGGTTAAGAATCTGCATTCCAACACAAGGGACACGAGTTTGATCCCTGGTTGGGGTACTAGGATCCCACGTGCCTTGGGGCCACCGAGCCCACGCACTGCAACTACTGAAGCCCATGTGTTCTAGGGTCTGAAATGAAGACCCAGCTCACCCAAAACTTAAAAAAAATGAAGTGTTGAACACCGTGATGAGAGACAAAGAAAGCCCTTTTATGGGAGGAAATTAAAAGGAAGAAGGGGGCTTCCCTGATGGCTCAGATGGTAAAATATCTGCCTGAAATGCGGGAGATGTGGGTTCAATCCCTGGGTCAGGAAGATCCCCTGGAGAAGAGAATGGCAGCCCACTCCAGTATTCTTGCCTGGAGAATCAATCCCATGGACAGAGGAGCCTGGGGGGCTACAGTCCATGGGGTCACAAAGAGTCGGATGTGACCGAGCGACTAATACAACAACAGCAACAAAGGGAAGGAGGTAGGACAATGGGACGATGACTAACTTTTTAAAAACTGATAAAAAAACAAATAATGATATACTGCACAAGACATCAGTCTAAGGATAGAGGTGCCAGGGGAGAAAGCCTGCCTGCAATGCACGCATGCCAGTCACTGAGTCGTGTCCAGCTCTTTGCAATCCCGTGGACTATACCCTGTCAGACTCCTCTGTCCATGAAACTTTTCAGACAAGAATATTGGCATGGGTTACCGTTTCCTCCTCCAGGGGATCTTTCCAACCCAGAAACCGAACCTGAGTCTCTGGCACCTTCTGCATTGGCAGTCAGATTCTTTACCATTGAACCACCTGGGAAGCCCCTCTGCCTACAGACTTGAGGATAATTGTGTATTCCTCCATCTATCCACCCATCCATCCATTCAGTGGGTAGTTACTAAGCACTCACTACCTGACACTCACTGTGCTCGGGGCTGGGTTTAGTAGTGAAAGGAGACAGACATAAAACGAAAAAGAAAGCAAGTTTATAAGGCAATTTCAGATCATGATAAGAGTGATGCAGAAAATAGAGCAGGTTGGTGTGGAAAGCTGCTCTGGATGGGGAGTTTGGAGAGCAGCTCTGAGGTGTCAGAGCCGGTGAGTCCCAGCACAGGGCAGGTGGGCAGAGCAGCCTGGAGCCGGGAGCCAGGTCTCTGTACTAGAACCTGAGAGGAGACTGGTTGAGGGGACTGGCTGGAGATGAGGTGAGAGAGGCATCTACAGCCAATCATCCACCGCCTTAAATGAGCACTTACCTGAGCTTTTTACATGCTAGCCTAAAGGGTATAAGAAGGCACGTGCACAAGCAGTGGAGAAATAGGATTTGATTTGTGCTCTAAATTATTTTATGGCTTTAAATTATTTCTCTGGCTGTCATGCAGAAAAGAAATAAAGGGCTCCTGCACTGGACCAAGCAAGACGTGCTGGTGGCTTGAGCTTGGGATGTTGAGTATGTGGAGACCGCTGGTTTCAAGAGAGTCTGAGGAGAGACAGCTGGTCTTGTTGATTAAGTTGATGATGCATGTTGATATTTATTTGGAACTGAGGTCGGCCAGTGACCGCAGAGGGAACTTGAACTTGATTCTGTGCAGAATTCTGATGAAGTCTGCAGAAACCTTAGGAAATAAGAGTAGATGATGATCCCACTCCTGGGCATATATCCAGACAAACTGTAATTCAAAAAGATACACACACCCTTGTGTTCAGAGCAGCACTATTCACAATAGCCAAGACAGGCAAACCTCAATGTCCATTGACAGATGAGTGGATAAAGAAGATATGGAACATATATGCAATGGAATATTACTCAGCCATAAAATGAATGAAATGATGCCATTTGCAGCAATGTGGATGGACCTAGAGATTACTAGTCTAAGTTAAATAAGTCAGAAGGAGAAAGACAACATCATATGATATCACTTATAAATGGAACCTAAAATATAGCACAGATTATCCTTTCTGTGAAACAGAACCAGTCATGGACATAGAGAGCAGACTGGTTGTTGCCAAGGGGAGGGGAGTGGGTAGGGACGGAGTGGGAGGCTGGGGTCAGCAGGTGTAAACTTTTACATACGGATGGATGCACAACAAGGTCCTACTGTAGAGCACAGAGATCTGTATTCAACACCTTACGATGAACCACAATGGGAAAGAATACATAAAAGAGAATGTACATAGGCGTATAATTGATTTACTCTTCTGTATAGCAAAGTTCTGTCAAAAATTTTTAAAGAGATGGGAATACAAGACCACCTTACCTGCCTCCTGCAAAACCTGCGTGCAGATCAAGAAACAAGTGTTAGATCCAGACGTGGAACAACAGAATGGTTCCAAATTGCGAAAGGAGTACATCAAGGATATATATTGTCACCCTGCTTATTTAACTTAGATGCAGAGTACATCATGTGAAATGCTGGAATGGATGAAGCACAAACTGGAATCAAGACTGCCAGGAGAAATATCAACAACCTCAGATCTTAAGATGACACCACCCTTATGGCAGAAAGCAAAGAGGAACTAAAGAGCTTCTTGATGAAGGTGAAAGAAGTGAGTGGAAAAGGTGACGTAAAGCTCAACATTCAAAAAACTAAGATCATGGCATCTGGTCCCATCACTTCATGGCAAGTAGATGGGGAAAAACTGGAAACAGTGACAGACTTTATTTTCTTGGGCTCCAAAATCACTGCAGACAGTGACTGCAGCCATGAAATTAAAAAACTTGGAAGAAAAGCTATGACAAACCTTGAAATTAAAGGTTTCATGACAAGAAATGAAATTAAAAGACTGGGAAGAAAATCTTTGCTCCTTGGAAGGAAAGCTATGACAAACCTAGACAGCATATTAAAAAGCAAAAACATTACTTTGCCAACAAAGATCTGTATACTCAAAATTAGCTCCAGAAACAGAAAAAATAGAAAGTACTTTGGATATTTATCATGTTTTGGGAGACTGCATAATTTTCTAATTTTAGTATTATCAAGGAAAAGAGAGACAAACTTGGCCATAAGAAGCAGAAAATTTCTATAACTGAAAAACTCCAAACCAAAATGAAGTAGAACAGCAGAGTAAGGAATACTCATGGTAAACCGAGTATGTCGAATAAAGGAATAGTGATGTTTAACACATTGAAAACACTGAGCTATAACTGACATAACATTGTGCACGTTCCAGGAGCTGATGTGATGCACTTACATATGATGTTAGTGACAACCACTGTAGCTTTAGCGGACACCTCTGCGTTGCCACGTAATTCTCATTTCTTTTTTGTGCTGAGAACATTTAAAGCCTAGCCTCTTTCACTTTCTTGACTTCTACTACATGTGATTTCTGAGACTGATAGCTGTGTTGGTGGCTTAGTTGCTAAGTTATGTCTGACTCCTGCGATCTTATATACCTGGGAGAAATCAAATACTGGGGGCAGAGGAAGTCCAGGATTAAGGAGTGACTAAATTCTGATTGGTTGAATTTGCTTGTGATTTGACTGACCCTCAGTTCTATCAAGGATTCCCAGAAGGCCAGACTAAAGGTTTGTTTGTTTGTCTTTAACATTGAACATAATTGCTTTTATTTGTTCTCAGTACAGAGCTGATGATCTCCAGTTTAGCAGATTTTTCGATAGCAAATGCTCTAATGTTCTACATATGGGCCGAAAATGCCCATATTAATTTGTACAGTTGGCAAAATCCTCACTGATGTGAATAAAGTGGAAAGTGGTTATTTTCCAAGGTTTGCTATTTGACATTCTTTAGCTGGCCTGCGGGGCTAAGGGCTAAGGTCTTGTAGCACCTGACTCATATCTGTTAACCAAGATGTGTCAGACCAAGACAAGGACTGAAGATCCAGCAGCAAGAGCCAAGCCCAGGCACCTTCAAAGAGCAAGGTCAACAAAGGAAAGAGAAGCAGGGAAAGTTCAATGTGAGAATGAGAGAAGAGCACCTGAGTGTGTCCTGGGCCCTGGAGCCGCCTGTGCTTTCCTTCCTGGGTGTCGGCCCAATGCCTGGAAAGTGATTGGCTCAGCTCTGGTTGCAAGGAGGGATGGGGTAGACACTATTTCACTTGCTTTCATGTGGATATCAAAGGTGTGTCTTTCTAAGGTGCTAGAGGTGAGGTGAGGTGAAGTCACTCAGTTGTGTCCGACTCTTTGCAACCCCGTGGACTGTAACCTACTAGGCTTCTGTCCATGGGATTCTCCAGGCAAGAATACTGGAGTGGATTGCCATTTCCTTCTCCAGGGGATCTTCCCAACTCAGGGACTGAACCCGGGTCTCCTGCATCGAAGGCAGGTGCTTTAACCTCTGAGCCACCAGGGATGAGATGCTAAAAGAGATGCTGTTCTTTTGAGAGATGCTCTCTTGGACAGTAAGACAGGGTGTATGCTTATATATCTGAGCAGGGAAGAGGGGATGGCAAATAGTCACCGGAAGATCTAATTAAGAGGCCAAAATGCAAGGAAAAGAGGGCCCATCCATGCTCCATTGCCTGCCAGGTGGGAGACACGGCAAGTTTATTTTTTCTGTGCTTCATTTTCTTGGAGAAAGTGAGTACTTTCTACCTCATAGGTTTGCTCTGCAGATTAAATGATCTAATTTATGAAAAGTATCTGGAACTAGTAAGTGGTCAGTTAGCATAATCAGAATAATTAATTTTTAATTTTTCTTGGAGTATAGTTGATTTACACTGTTGTATTATTTTCAGGTGTAGAGCAAAGAGCATCAGTTCTGCATATACATATATTCACTCTTTTAGTTTCTTTTTCCATATTTCTTATTACAGAATACTGAGTAGAGATCCCTATGCTATATAGTAGTTCTTATTAGTTACGTATTTTATATATAGTATAGATGTGAGAGTTGGACTGTGAAGAAGGCTGAGCGCTGAAGAACTAATGCTTTTGAACTGTGGTGTTGGAGAAGACTCTTGAGAGTCCCTTG
>SJYF01000394.1:2125493-2143927 GCA_006410515.1 Procapra przewalskii | reverse complement strand
CCTTGGACTGCAAGGAGATCCAACCAGTCCATTCTGAAGGAGATCAGCCCTGGGATTTCTTTGGAAGGAATGATGCTAAAGCTGAAACTCTAGTACTCTGGCCACCTCATGTGAAGAGTTGACTCATTGGAAAAGACTCTGATGCTGGGAGGGATTAGGGGCAGAAGGAGAAGGGGATGATGAGGATGAGATGGCTGGATGGCATCACTGACTCGGTGGATGTGAGTCTGAGTGAATGCCGGGGGTTGGTGTGGACAGGGAAGCCTGGCATGCTGCGATTCATGGGGTTGCAAAGGGTCAGACACGACTGAGTGACTGAACTGAACTGAATGCCTTCTCAATGTTTCTGTGCTCCATCATTAAGCCATAGGTGCCTATCACACATCGTGACATGAATATCTGTTTGTAAATTATGATCTGTAGCCTCATAACCTAGTACCACCCCAGGCAAGAGTCTGTCCTCAACTTGATTTTAAGAGTTACCCACTTTGTAGAGAATTAGTTTGATGAAGAAATATGTTATTAATTAAATAATTAGACTAATTAAACAGTTCTGAGATGGTCACAAACTATACTTTTCCTTAACTTCTGCTGCTGCTGCCTCTGCTAAGTCACTTTAGTCGTGTCCGACTCTGCGACCCCATAGACCGCAACACACCAGGCTCCTCTATCCCTGGGATTCTCCAGGCAAGAATATTGGAGTGAGTTGCCATTTCCTTCTCTGAAGGGTTCCCAAATCCTCTCTGCCTCTCCTCTGCCTCTTTGAATCCCTCTTCCGTTCTAAACCTGGAGCATTCTTTTTTATTTCCTTTTCAGGATGCATTTATTTGGCTGCATTAGGTGTTGTGAGATCTTTTTGAGCTGCGGCATGGGGATCTAGTTCCCCGACCAGAGATGGAACACAGGCCCCCTGCCTTGGAAACCCCGAGCCTCAGCCCCCGGAACACCAGGGAAGTTCCAGAACTCTTGTTAAACAGAAAAGCTGATTATGTCACTCCTCTGCTGTGAAGTCTCCTGCAGCTTCTACGATCTTTGGGATGGTAGTCAAAGCATATGTTTGGCCAGAGCCCAAGGCCTCAGTGCTCTGACCCTGCACTTGAGCCCCACCTGGAGCCCCTTGTGACTGGCGAGCCCCGCAGCCTTTCCTGGCCTTGCAGCTACCCCGTTACAGCTCATTGTGCCACCTCCCGTTCGTATGTTTAATAGGACCTTCAATAATGTGGCCTTCTTTGGAACTGGCTATTTGCAGATGTAGTTAGTTAAGATGTGACAGTACTGAAGTGTATGGGCTCCTAATCCAGCATGTCTTGCGTGTCCTTAGAGGAAGAGGACATTTATGAGACACCCGTGTGAGGTGAGTATCAGGTGGAGCTATGCTGCCACAAGACAGGAACTAACAGAAAGGAGGCGAGAGACTCGGGACAAGCGCCGCCTCCCACACCCCACGCTCAAGCCTTCGGAGGGAGCACGCCACTGCTGACACCCTGGCTTTGGACTCTGGTTTCAGAACTTGGAGACATACACTGGTCTAAGCCACGCCGAGTGTAGTCTTTGCCACGCAGCCCTAGGAAACTCATGTGCCCTTTGGGGCCTTGGTGAGCACTTTGCGTGCTTGCTTGCTCAGTCGTATCCAACTCTGTGACCCCATGGACTGTAACCCCATGGACTGTAACCTGCCAGGCTCCTCTGTCCACGTGATTCTACAGGCAAGAATACTGGAGTGGGTTGCCATGACTTCCTCCAGGGTCTTCCCAACCCAGGGATCGAGCCTGCATCTCTTACGTCTCTTGCATTGGCGGGTGGGTTCTTTGCCATTAGTGCTGCTGCTCTTACCCTTGTCCAATGTTTGGCTTGAATATTTCCCCCTTGGGGAACTTTCTCTGACATCCCTGCCCTCTCCTGCGGCTGGATTAATGGAACCTCCTTCACTTCTCTCCGTACATAATTGCATGTTTAGAAACCCTTTTAAACATTTTTATTTCCTACTGATTTTAAAATCTGGCATTTTTGGCAGCATAAATAAAAGATTATTTAGCATCTAGATTCTTTCATAGCTTTTCATTTTTATTTAAGTAGCAGAGGACATTTGTGCACTGATTTTGCGATCATTTTGCTAGATGTTACTTTGCAAGAGTTGAGTGCACGTCCTAGAACTTTTGGGTGGTGGTGTGAAAGATGCTGTGCTTTTAGGGAGTCACCTGGGACCTAGGTCCAGACTTGACTGTTTCCTGGGCTCTAGAAAAGGAGGGCTTAAAACTTGGTCTGTTTGCCTCTTGCGTTTTCAGCAGCCGTATTCTAAACACATACATTATCCATGGACTTGCTTGTAACAAGCACGAATGGAAAATGTTAGTGTAAATGGTATGATAGAAATGTATCTATACCGTTTTATGTATCCCTAACTTTCCTGTTCCATAATTACGTTTTGGCCATTGACTGATTCCCTTGCTGGTATGTCACCATGATCCTGTGTCTTGTTTATCTCTTTATTATAGCTCCCTGCATCAGTGTCTTAATATGTGTATTGGACAAATAGATTTTTCCCTTTTTGTGTGACTTCAGCAGCATCTTTACAGAGAGAGATTTGTCTCATAGGAATGTGGGGATATTCATTTTATAAAGAGAAATCCAGAGGTATAAAACATTGAAGTGGAAGTACATTACAAAGCTCACCCAGAAGCCCCGTGGCACAGCTGGGAGCCGTCTTCCACATTTGGGGTTTAAAATCAAAGCATTCTGCAGACTTCATAAACTTCCTCCTGCAGAGGAAGACGCTGAAATCTGTTCTATTAGAAGAATCCAGAAAAGAAAGATGTTCACTCCTTTGGATACTGATGAAACTATTAATAAGTTCGGAAATTCTTTCCAAAATATTTAAATGAAGATTCAGAATTTAGACTTATTCTCTAATAATTTAGACTTATTCCCAAATGTAAACTCCTGTTAACTCTCTCCTAGAAACTCAGAGAAGAATGTCTAAGCTTCATTTAGAATGTATGTTGGCACACGTTCTTCCAGCTTCTCCTAGTCAGAATTCAGTTGACAAATATTGCATACAACAAAAGAAAACTCACTCACAACAGTCGATAGAGTTTGGGGCTTCCCTGGTGGTTCAGTGGCTGGGACCGAGCACTCCCATTGCAGAGGGCCTGGGTCCCACCCCTGGTCGGGGAACCGTATCCCACACACCGCAACCGAAGTTCTTCCATGCCACAGCTAAGACCCAGAGCAGCCGAACAAATAAATAGAAATAGTTTTCAAATAGTAGTTAGACTTTGTAAACCCTGACTGTTTCAGTTCAATGCTCTATGGTAATAATATTGATAATAATCTGAGTCACAATTCTAGTGTCATTTCTTAATACAAAAATTGAAAGATTACATGGCTGTCACTGGGTACTGAAGAACATTCTACGTTGGTCTCTTGGCATCAGGAAATTCACTGAGGACCTAGTTGAAAAACAAAATGGAAAAAAGTGGAAGGATCACATTTGTGTCATAAGCAAATCCTTTATAAATCATCAAGAGACAGCATAGATGGCCACAAAGAGATTTTGTCAAGGGTTTTATACAACTAAAATCAATTCATCCACTTTATCTGTTTTGAATGTACTGGGCATGCAACTGGAGATGTCACTAAGAGTTAGAGCTGCTCAGAAACCTTTAAGGTGTCAATTGACCATATTTTTAGGTGCAGAAATGTTACATGGACACAGCACAGATTCACCAGTGATTTACTTTTTAAAATCTGCAACAAATGGACCCAGAAATCTACAAGGGAATAAAAATATCATGAGAGCAAAGCTGAGTTGAAGCAGGGTAACTCAAAATCAATATTTTGCTTTTAAACTCTTAAGGGAAGACCCAGGAGGGCTGCACTCGTTTTGTCCTCCTTACTTATTATCCTCAGAGGATGGGGTAAAAAGTGGCAAGCCTGTTCCTTAGTTCAGCCAGGACATTCTTCACTAACAAGCCACTTGTTAGATTTCTTAGCTTCAATATCCTGTCGAGTGGCTTTTTAATAGCTACGCTATCAAATGTTGGTTAAAAAAAGCAAACTTACTTTTCATATTATATAAGTGAGGTTGCATTTAGGGAACCAGGCAAAGACCAGTCAGTAGCAAACTTGATGGAGAAAAGGGGATGCTCTTTTAGCTCTACCTGTACAGAAATGGGGCTGAAGCATCACCAATGTCAGCTTAGCTGAGTTCTCTGATGGATTAGAATTTTCATTATTAAGTCGAACTGTTTTTTGACCTTGTACATTGATGAGTAAAGCCTGCATATTCACAACTTTGCTGTGGTGCCTTCAAAGGTGCAGTGAAGTAAAGAGTGGATAGGAATTTTCCTTAAGGAGTAGCCTAGAAATAAGTTGCATTTCAAGTGGATAACTTTATTTAAATGTTCTTCCTTTCTCCTTCACTGTCGGTTGCTGTTGTTCAGCTGCTCAGCTGAGTCCAAGTCTTTGTGACCCCATGGACTGCAGCTTGCCAGGCTTCCCTGTCTTTCACTGTCTCCCGGAGTTTCCTCAAACTCATGTCCATTGAATTGGTGATGCCATGAACCATCTCATCCTCTCTCGCCCCCTTTTCCTCCTGCCCTCAGTATTTCCCAGCATCAGGGTCTTTTCCAATGAGTTGGCTCTTTGCATCAGGTGGCCAAAATATTGGAGCTTTAGCATCAGTCCTTCCAATGAGTATTTAGGGTTGATTTCCTTTAGGACTGACTGGTTCAATCTCCTTGCTGTCCAAGGGCCTCTCAAGAGTCTTCTTCAGCATCACAGTTTGAAAGCATCAATCCTTTGGCACTCTGCCATCTTTATGATCCAACTCTCATATCTGTATGTGACTACTGAAAAAACCCCATAGCTTTGATTGTACCATCCTTTGTCAGCGAAGTGATGTCTGCTTTATTAAACACTGTCTAGCTTTGTCATA
This sequence comes from Procapra przewalskii, assembly GCA_006410515.1. Lineage (NCBI taxonomy): Eukaryota > Metazoa > Chordata > Mammalia > Artiodactyla > Bovidae > Procapra > Procapra przewalskii. The sequence goes on along the minus strand of SJYF01000394.1, from coordinate 2,138,991 downwards.
GCTTTTCTTCTGAGGTGGGAATGTACATTGATGCAGCCATTATGGAGAACAGTGTGGCGGTTCCTTTACAAACTAAAAGCAGAGCTATCATATGATCCAGCAATTCCACTCCCTGGCATATATCAGGAGAAAATCATAATTAGAAAGCACACATGCACTATAATATTCACTGCCGCACTATTCGCAGTGGCTAAATATGGAAGCCACTTAAATGTCCATCAGCAGATGAATGGACAAAGATTATGTGGTAGATGTACACAATGGAATGTATATATTCATAAAAAAGAATGAAATGGTGCCATTTGCAGCAGCATGGGTGGACCTGGAGATGATCGCACTGACAAAGTAATTTAGACAAAGACATTACATGATGTCACTCACATGTAGAGCCTAATGTTTAAAATTGATACAAATGAACTTATTTACAAAAAGAGAAACAGACTTACAGATATTGAAAGCAAACTTACAGTTACCAAAGGGGAAATGTATGTTGGCGGGGGGGATGAATCAGGAGCTTGGGATGAACACACACACACTACTATGTATACCATGTAAAAGATAGGTAACCAACTAGGACCTATATTATAGCACAGGGAACTCTATTCAATATTCTGTGATAACCTGTGTAAGAGAGTAAAATAAATGTATGTATAATGGAATCATTTTGCTGTATACCTGACACTAACATAACATTCTAAGTCAACTATACTCCAATACGCCAAAGAATCCTCAAGCCTACCGCACAATTACACTCATCTCACACACTAGCAAAGTAATGCTCAAAATTCTCCAAGCCAGGCTTCAACAGTACATGAACCATGAGCTCCCAGATGTTTAAGCTGGTTTTAGAAAAGGCCGGGAAACCAGAGATCAAATTGCCAACACCCACTGGATCATTGAAAAAGCAAGAGAGTTCTGGAAAAACATCTACATCTGCATTATTGACTATAATAAAGCCTTTGGCTGTGTGCTGTTGCTGCTGCTAAGTCACTTCAGTCATGTCCAACTCTGTGTGACCCCATAGACGGCAGCCCACCAGGCTCCCTCGTCCCTGGGATTCTCCAAGCAAGAACACTGAAGTGGGTTGCCATTTCCTTCTCAATGCAAGAAAGTGAAAAGTGAAAGGGAAGTTGCTCAGTCGTGTCCGACTCTTCACGACCCCATGGACTGCAGCCCACCAGGCTCCTCCATCCATGGGATTTTCCAGGCAAGAGTACTGGAGTGGGGTGCCATTGCCTTCTCCATTTGACTGTGTGGATCACCACAAACTGTGGAAAATTCTCAGAGATGGGAATACCAGATCACCTGATTTGCCTCCTGAGAAATCTGCATGCTGGTCAAGAAGCAACAGTTAGAACCAAACATGGAACAACAGACTTGTTCCAAACAGGGAAAGGAATATGTCAAGGCTGTATATTGTCACCCTGCTTATTTAACTCATATGCAGAGTACATCATGGGAAATGCAAGACTGGATGAAGCACAAGCTGGAATCAAGATTGCCAGGAGAAATATCAATAACCTCAGATATGCAGATGACACCTAAGGCAGAAAGTGAAGAGGAACTAAAGAGCCTCTTGATGAAAGTGGAAGAGGAGAGTCAAAAGTTGGCTTAAAACTCAACATTCAGAAAACTAAGATCATGGCATCTGGTCCCATTACTTCATGGCAAATAGATGGGGAAGCAATGGAAACAGTGAGAGACTTTGTCTTTGGGGGCTCCAAATTCACTGCAGATGGTGACTGCAGCCATGAAATTAAAAGACTTACACCTTGGAAGAAAAGCTATGACCAACTTAGACAGCATATTAAAAAGCAGAGACATTACTTTGCCAACAAAGGTCTGTCTAGTCAAGGCTATGGTTTTCCCAGTAGTCATGTATGGATGTGCGAGTTGGACCATATGGAAAGCTGAGCACTGAAGAATTGATGCTTTTGAACTGTGGTGTTGGAGAAGACTCTTGAGAGTCCCTTGGACTGCAAGGAGATCCAATCAGTCCATCCTAAAGGAAATCAGTCCTGAATGTTCATCAGAAGGATTGATGCTGAAGCTGAAACTCCAATACTTTGGCCACCTGATGTGAAGAACTGACTCATTTGAAAAGACCCTGATGCTGGGAAAGATTGAAGGCGGCAGAAGGGGACGACAGAAGATGAGACGGTTGGATGGCATCACTGACTCAATGGACATGAGTTTGAGCAAGCTCCAGGAGTTGGTGATGGACAGGGAAGCCTGGCCTGCTGCAGTCCACGGGTTGCAGAGTCAGACAGGACTGAGTGACTGAACTGAACTGAACTGATACTACAATAAAATCTAAAAAAGTGTTCTCCTTAAAGAGTATACTTTTTAACAAAACCTTAGTCCAAGTTATTTCTTTTGCCCGGTGGCTCAGACGGTAAAGCGTCTCCTGCAATGCGGGAGACCCGGGTTCAATTCCTGGGTTGGGAAGATCCCTTGGAGAAGGAAATGGCAATCCACTCCAGCACTCTTGCCTGGAAAATCCCATGGACGGAGGAGCCTGATAGGTTATAGTTCACGGGGTGGCAAAGAGTCAGACACGACTGAGCGACTTCACTTAGTCCATATTAATTGAATTCTGATGTTGGGACTCTTTGAAAGTGAAAGTGAAGTCGCTTAGTCGTGTCCAACTCTTTGCTACCCGTGGACTGTAGCTCACCAAGCTCCTCCGTCCATGGGATTCTCCAGGCAAGAATACTGGAGTGGGTTGCCATTTCCTTCTCCAGGGGATCTTCCTGACCCAGGGATCGAACCCAGGTCTCCCACATTGCAGGCAGACGCTTTAACCTCTGTGCCGACTTTTTAGCAATCAGCAAATCAGTGACTTTGGCTTCGATTTAGTCCAGAGCATTCCCCTGCCCCTGACTGTAACCCCACCTTGCACTTGCTCCAGGAATGCTGCAGGCTGAGCAATTTCAGGAAGAGATGACCTCAGTGACTCAAATTTTCCTTTGTCAGGAAAGATCAGAGGAATATGGGGTAAATGAGCAAAGGAGAGATTCTGTTCTATTCACTGGTATATAAAAATATTTATTAGTGTACTATTTAGGGTCCAAACAGGAAAACAGAATGTGGAATGCTACGTCAGCAGAAAGAATTTAATATGGAGAATTCATCTAATGTATTTGTATGACTGAAAAACTGGAAAGGAGTAGCTGAGGCAACTCAGGGATGGTGATTCCAGGAAGACCCCTAGGCTGGGGAGATGAGGGGACGGAGACAGCATTACTGGAACATGGAACTTGGAACTTGCGACAGTGCCCCCCAGTCCTTGTGAGATAGCGGTGGGGTGTGATAGTGATGGTGTTTGGCTGGTGTGTCTTGGCGGTTCAGGAACCCAGAAGAGACGTTTCTTGGGGTTGGGACCTTTGAAGAGGGCATACGTGCCTGATGTGTCTCTGAGGGGCCAGGAGAGCTCTGAAAATGCTGAGATTGGAACTGCACTCAACACTGCCAGAGAGAATGGTTACAGCTGAGGATGCTGGCAAAAAAGTGAGGCAACAGGAAAAAGGAAGCCCCCTCAACACCGCCAGAACCGCCTTCCAGTCCTCCTGCCCCCCTCCACAGCCCTCCTCACAGGGAGCCAGCCTGAGCAGGAGAAACTAGGCATGCAGCATCTGCAGGCACAGCATCCTAGGGTCTGAGTCTAGAGGGTTTGGAGCTGAGAGAAGGTTGCCTAGTAACTGACCACTTGATTGACAGCATCCGACCCACCAGGAGAGGCTGTTATGCTTCCACATACAGTCCCCCAGTTCCGGGTGGCCCAGACTTCCAAGGCTGACTTTTCAGGGATCCTGCAAGTCCCCTGCAAGTTGGCTGGGGCTCTGCTCTGTGTCATCTGAACTCCTGGATGCAGGCTGACTTGTGGCCACTGCTGGAAGCACTGGTGGGCCCTGTCCTCCATTTCTTACACCTTCTGCACCTTCTTTGGCCAAAAGAAGCACAAGGACGTTTCTGATTCCAAGATTGGTGGGAGTGCAATTATACCACTTGGAAAAAGAAGCAGAAATATTTGGTTGAGGTCAAGGCAAATGGACCAGGCAAATTTCAACAGAAATTTTTTGCATAGTTGACATAAATCAAATCAATTTTAAAAAATCAGTACATTTTCCTTTTTCATATAATGAAAATTTAAGGTAAATTTTTAGCTATGACAGCAATGAAAACATGCTGTACAAGTGTTGTCTTGAAATGAAGGAAACTCAGTACCAGAAAATAACTGGGTTAAAGGGTTAAAGTAAGATTTATTTTTTAAAAAATGTATTAAACTGTAGTGCTCTTAATATAACTTAATATCTAAAGTGCAAACACCTTTTTTTCCCTTTGCCTTTTTCCCCTCTCAGTTTTAAATTTTTAATAATTATTATTTTTTAAACCAGGGATTGAACCCAGGTCACAGCAGTGAAAGCATTAAATCCTAACCACTAGACCACCAAGGAACTCCCCTGCAGTTTTAAAATAAACTTAAATCCATTAGCATGTTATTGGAATAAGGACTCAAAGGTACTTACTGGTTTGCATACAAGGTGAAAGTAATTCGGAGAGAGCAGATTTAGAGAGAAATGTATGGCTTAGACAATAAAGAATCTGCCTGCAATGCAGGAGACTCGAGTTCTATCCCTGGGTCAGGAAGATCCCTTGGAGAAGGGAATGGCAACTCAGTCCAGTATTCTTGCCTGGAGAATCTCAAGGACAGAGGAGACTGGTGGGCAGTAGTCCATGGGCTCACAGACAGTCAGACACAGCTGAGTGACTAACACTTTTTCTCCCCCCATAGGCAAGCAAACAACAAAAATCTGACACTGAGAACTGCGCGAGGGCAGGAAACAGATCTCTGTAATTGAGCCCTTCACTGGCAGCCTCTTCTGGACCAGAGGATGAGTGCTCGGTACCATGGGCTCTGATGGAGACTGGGCTGTGAGTGCTCTGAGCAGGAAAGTTGCAGGGTGCTATGGAGCCCACAGGGGAGGCGCCCAAACCTGGCCTGTGTGGTTAGAGAAGAATCCTAGAGGGAGGAGGGAAGGGGTGGTGATTAGGTGGCCGGCACATCGGAAGGCAAGCCACCGGGATTTCTGATGAGTGTCCAGGAGAGACACCAGGTGGCTGTGGCGTGTGCCACATTCAGGGTATTAGCCCCTTTCTGAGGCAACCAGCAATCTATATTTTTACCAGGAAGTGATTTATTTCACTGAGGAGCTAAGAAATGTTTACTACATCATACCGCTAAGAAGTATGTAAATAAACACCTTTCAAGATAGGCAGTATGGAGTGAAGTATATTAGGGACAGAAAAATCAAGTGGGAATCTGAAAGAAGGCATGGGATCAAACTGCATGTATGAGGCCTAATCAAAATCCGCGGATTCTGTAGGATTTTAAAGCAACTCGTGTATTTATTTATTTTCAATTACATAAGTGAATTCATTTTTGTAAAAATGTAACCAGGAGAGACAAAAGTTCTTTAACTACCCTGAATTGAAATTCCACATTGAATTCCCCTGTCTTATTGTAAACACTGTTACAAGTTATCTCTCTAGGTTTTTCTATGCATTTATATACATGTATATGAACCTGTAGAGAAATATGGATTTCTAGTGCTATTTTTTAAACATAGTTGCATCACACACTCTGTATTTTTCCCCAGCTAGCTGTTTTTCCATTTAGCCTTAATGACTGGAGAGTGTTTCATGTAAGTGAGTGTGATCTAATTTAATCTTTTAATTGTGAAACAATTCTCTAAGTATGGGGGTGTCTTCTTTTATTTCATTTCCCTACTGATAGAACTCTACATCGTTTCCACATTTTGGCCATCACAGGCAATGTCGCAATGAACCGATTTCTGCCTTCATGGAATTTATTTTGGTTGGTAGGAGACAATAAACAAGATGAGATGCAAAATACACAGGATATTAGACAATGATTAAATTCTCAGGAAAAAAAATAGGGAGGATGCCAAATGTCAGAGTTGGAGGGGTGAATTACTTTTAGGTACGGAAAGGCTTTATTGGGGAGTTGTCTTTGCTGCTCAGCTGGGAATGCCATCCCGCTAGACTTATCTGTAAGATATAAGCATCAATTTAAGTATTTTTAATGCTACTCTATTATAATAAATATGACCTTAATCTTTGCTAAACTGCATTTTTTATGACTCTGTAAATTATCTTTTGCCTTGGTTAACCACTGTTTATCAGCTCACTTTATTTATTTGCTAAGTACACTTCCCCAATTTTGCAAAATATAACAAACTTTTGATTCCCAGTTAACACTCAAGTGCTTTTATTTCACAGCTGTTTCTGCCCACATGAAGTTTACCGGATTAGCTGCATTCTTTTTGCCTGCAGGAGATACATTCTATCCACCCCTCTAGGAAAGTGGGTTCTGATGCATGAGAATCTGATGAGCGTTATGGGTCATTTTCCTGAAATATACATACATTTTACAAGATTTTACATCTGACAATGGTTGGTTCAGAGATATCCAGAAATCAAAGCATAGATCAGGGTCCGGAGAGCTTATGCTAAAAAAGTAAGAATCTTTATGAAGCTCTAAGATCTATCCCCAGTAGAAAAGGGATCTGTAGAGAACTCTGTAGCTGAATCACACAGCGTGAAGCTTTATTTGTGCTTCAGCACAGCGTTGAGTCCATGATGAAGAATGAAATTAAATCAAAACCAAAAAGGCTTCTGCAGCTCATGGCCATGGAACTCATTCTGTTTTATTGTTAAGGTCCATGGGAGAAATTTCTTTGTCTAGTTCAGATTCAGGAAAAATGTTCGTGCTTTTCTGGAATAATGGATTTGTTTTCATTTATCATGTCCCCTGTAAATCTTATCCTTCTGGTGGCTTCTAGAAAGCTCAGATCCCATGTGAGTGCACTGCGAGGGAAGGCTTCATTTTCCAAGCGCTGCGTGATAAATACTCTATGAAGACTTTCTCATTTATTGCTCGTAACCCAACTATGAAGTAGGTGCGCTTTCCCATCTCCATTTCATAGAGGAGGAAACTGAGACTTAAGCAGGTTAAATGACCTTATTGAAGGTCACAGAAGAATAACAGAGCAGGGACAGAGACCTAGTTTTGTCTGACAGCAGAATGCTCTTAACCACTCTGGAACACGCCTCCCATGGCTGGTATTTTGGACAGTAACCTCATTCTTTTCTCTGCCTTACCATTCTATCTTTATTCTCTCTTAGTTAAACTTTTCTGATTTGCTTAAAATTGATTTTATCTTTATTCATTTTATACTCTTATAAGTCACCATAAATTCTTTTTGGAAAAGGGAGAGTATACATAAATAAGTACAGGTATTTCCAGGTATTTATTTATGTGCTAAATAGACTTAGATAAAACTTGAGTCTCTTTTTCTCTTTCTTCCCTTCTTTCCTCACTTATGTTTCCCTGTCTCAACGTGCTATTAATACTTAGATGCTTTCAAAATCTTATTAAGACACTGAATATTTTATTTTGTTTTAAAAATTCCAGGCCCTAGTTTTCTCTTTCTTTTCCCAAACACAATTTTGCCACCCCTTCTTCCCCTTAAAGCTCTTATACCTATGATCTCCTTCTTTCCAATAATCTTTAAAGCCCTCACTACCCTCAGCCATTCTGTGAAAATCAGCAGAGACTTTTTCCTGAGATACTGAGTTATTTCTTATAGAAAGGTGGGCCCGTAAGAGGCAAGAAGTTGGAATTTATAATGTAGACTGCCTAGCATTTCTTGGAAAGTCACTGGTCTGCTGGGCATATTTGCATCAAATTGCATAATTTCTCAGCACTTCAGCTTTGCCTTCCAGGGAGCTCGTGTCCTGGCACTCATTTTGGTTTTCTCACATGGAAGAGGCGAGATGCACTGGGATTGTCTGCATGGCAGGGAGAGGTAGTGGGTGCCTAGGGAGTGTTACCCAACCAAACGTGGGTCTACTCACTCACTTGCAGTAAAGCCAGTCTACTGATGCCAGGTTGTGGTGAAGGAAAGTACAGCATTTATTGCAGGTGCCAAGTAAGGGGTCCAGGTAGCTAATGCTTAAAAGACCCAAACTCCCCAAAGGCTTTTGGGGAAAGGTTTATAAAGACAAGCGGAGGGAAAGGTTGTGTGCGTGTGTGATCAGTTCATGGACATTCTTCTGCTTGGCTGGTGGTGCGGCCATCACCAACCATCTGGTTCCAACCAGTCTGGGGTCTGTGTGGCTAGTGGGCAGAATATAGTTAACTTCTTCCACCTCATGGTGGAGCAAAACAGCTCAAAGGAAATGGCCCAGAATACTAACTTCAGCTCTTGAATAGGACCTGAAGGTCTTTGACTTTGTTTAATATGGCTAAACTACTATTATTTTGTCTTGCTTGCCTATTTTTCTTTCTTTCTACATTTCCCCAGTATTCTGACACATTTATCCTTTGACTGAAGTTTTTCTGCAGACAGAAGGCGGGCAGAGGACATGTGGGGTTGTCTGGTTCTGGGAAGGTCCCCCACGGTTCTGCTTGGTTACAGGAGCAGGGCTCCCGCCCTGGAAGGTCAAGGAGCTGGGGGTCTCCTCAAGCCCCTGCTGCCTCTGTTACCACACAAACAGGCCATGGAAGGGATAAGGTGGAGGTGAGGAGGGTAGGAGCCTCCAGGAATGAAGTGCATGTGGACGTGGTGCCCCCTTGGCCACAGTCAGAAGGGATCTGAGTGTGTCCACTTCTTCCAGAATGGGAGTGATGCCTTCTGGATGCTTTGTTCTCCATGTTTTCTGAGACTACAGAACTGATCTTCTGCCTTCTAATTACTGTCCTTTGCCCTCCCTGCACGTGGCGCACATTCCTCCACACTGAGTGATGCTTGTAAGCCTTCACTGCGGAGCCCTTGGCTTCAGCAGACCCGGCTCTCACTTGCTCTGTGTGCTTTGCCATATAAACCTCCTCAAAGGACTCAGGGAACTCTTAGACATGTGTTACTGTCACTGAGAACAGTTTCCTCTTCCTTTTTCACCACTGGTGACCTGTCCTGGAGTCAAGATTGCAGGGAGAAATATCAATAACCTCAGATATGTAGACGACATCACCCTTATGGCAGAAAGTGAAGAAGAACTGAAGAACCTCTTGATGAAAGTGAAAGAGGAGAGTGAAAAAGTTGGCTTAAAACTCAACATTCAGAAAACTAAGATCATGGCATCTGGTCCTAACACTTCATGGGAAATAGAAGGGGAAACAATGGAAACAGTGAAAGACTGTTTTTTGGGGCTCCAAAATCGCTGCAGATGGTGACTACAGCCATGAAATTAGAAGACACTTGTTCTTGGAAGAAAAGCTATGACCAACCTAGACAGTATATTAAAAAGCAGAGACATTACTTTGCCAACAGTGGTCCGTCCAGTCAAAGCTATGGTTTTTCCAGTAGTCATGTATGGATGTGAGAATTGGACTATAAAGAAAACTGAGTGCCAAAGAATTGATGTTTTTGAATTGTGGTGTTGGAGGAGACTCTTGAGAGTCCTTTGGACTGCAAGGAGATCCAACCAGTCCATCCTAAAGGAAATCAACCCTGAATATTCATTAGAAGGACTGATACTGAAGCTGAAACTCCGATACTTTGGCCACCTGATGCGCAGAACAGACCAACTGGAAAAGACCCTGATCCTGGGAAGGATTGAAGGTAGGAGGAAAAGGGGATGACAGAGGATGAGATGGTTGGATGGCATCACCGACATGGTGGACATGAGTTTGAGTAGGCTCTGGGAGTTGGTGATGGACAGGGAAGCCTGGCGTGCTGCAGTCCATGGAATCACAAAGAGTCGGACACGACTGAGAGACTGAACTGAATTGAACTGACCTCTTCCAGGCACTTTTCTCCCACACAGGAGAGTTTGATCAGTCCCACTGCTGTTCCACAGATACCCTTCTCTCGATCTCTCTCAGAACAGATAAGTATGACTTGGCAAAACTTCAGTCTGGAAAACAAATATAAAATGCAGCTGGTGGAAAAGCCAATTCTATAACAAAGGCAAGAGAGGATCGCCTTTTCTGTCTAACCCGGGGGGCTCTGGAAGTGACCGCATGGCCCCTTTTCAGGTGGCCTCACCTTCTGCTGTGGTCAACCTAGGATTTTATCCAGGGTCTCACATTAAACAAAGTGACTTCTTCGGTCAGTAGCATGACGTGAGTGTGATCCACTTTGCTCTGGTTTCTTCTTAATGACTTCAGGCCCTTTGGCTCTGGGAAGGTGGCTTGCAGAGCTGTTTGGATCAGCATCGTGGTGATCACACCCCACATCCTGTCCCCCTTAAGTTACTTTGCCAGTTTCTCCTCCACGTGGTGAGGGGGATGGTTCCATCTTCATTTCTACATGGTGTGTCTGTCCCCAGACCTCAATTCCTCCTCTGACTGCTCAGAACTATAATAATCACTGTATTTTCTTCTTTCTCCTTAAATTCCTGTTAAATTTTTTTTAAAGTATAATTGCTTTAGAATGTTGCATTAGTCTCTGCTGTACGATTAAGTGAATCAGCTATATGTATACATATAGCCTCCCCCTCTGGAGTCTCATCCCCCACCCCTCCCTTCTAGGTCATCACAGAGCGCTGGGCTGAGCTCCCCGTGCTGCACAGCAGCCTCGCAGCACTGCCTGTGTACACATGGTGATGTGTGTGTGTCAGTGCTGGTCTCCAAGTGCATCCCACCCCCCACCTTCCCTGCACTGTGTCCACACGTCTGCTCTCCACATTTGTGTCTCTATTCCTGCCCTGCAAAAAGGTTCGTCTGCACCATTTTTTTAGATGCCATGCATTTTAACATATGATGTTTTTCTCTTTCTGACTTACTTCAATATGTGTGACAGACTCTACGTCCATCCACATCACTGCAAATGGCCTAATTTCATTCCTTTCCTTAAATTCTGTTTAGATGACTGTTTCGGGATTCATGGGACAAACAGTGAATAAACTGACAGAGGGGCCTACTGGGTGGCACCATGGTAAAGAATCTGCCTGTTTGCTAGTGCAGGAGATGCAAGAGATGCGGGTTGGATTTCTGGGTCAGGAAGATCCCCTGGAGTAGGAAATGGCAATCCACTCCGGTCTTCTAGCCCAGAAAATCTCATGGTGGGCTACAGTCCATGAGGTTGCAAAGAGTCAGACATGACTTAGCAAATGAACACGCACACACACACACACACACACACACACACACAAACTGACTGAGAGACTATCCAGAGAAATGGACTGGATTCTTTTTGGAGATGGGGTGGCACCTAGGTTGTCAGAATGACTGAATTTGGCAGAATTTCTGTGGCCAAAAAATCAATTAATAAACAAAAGATGCTTTCTCCTGGGGTAGACTCAAGGCCTTCTCACTTCTTGGTCTCCTTTGAGATCTGAGTTGAGAAAGTGCCTACCTTGTGAAGCCAGGGGTCCTTAGGTTTCTTGGCAGGTAGGGTTTATCATTCCTGCGGCTCCTGTTGGGCAAGTCCAGATACACAGAGAGGAGAGGGTGGTCTGCTAGCGGGAGTTACAGCTGGTTGCAGTGTTGGGAGGCGGGAGAGGGGCAGTGAGACCTCATGGGGCCTGTGACTGAACCTTCAAGGGTGTCTAGGTGAACTGGGTGCTGAGCTTGAGCAGGCAAGAGCTGAACTCAAGGCCAGTTTACTTCCGATTTAATGAACCACCACGATGTCTGATGGCTCTTTGGGGAGGACCCGTGACTATGCCTCCTTTCTTTTTCTGACCACCGTCCCATTCCAAACTTAATTTTATGTATTAAAAATTTTGGCTGCATCCCATGGCATGTGGGTCCTTAATTCCCTGACCAGACATTGAACCCACAGCCCCTGTAGTGGAAGCACAGAGTCTTAACCACTGATCTGTGGGGGGAAGTCCTTATGCTTAATTTTTAAAGGGAAGTGGACACAGAGGGCATCATAGTCAAGACAGATAGGCTACAGTAAAGAACTGTGTTTTCGAGCCAGCTTGGATTCAACTCCTTACTCTTGACTTTCCACCCGTGCAGGTGAATCCCAGAGGACTCTCTGGGGTCCTAGCATTTGCCATGGGGTCTCTAAGGGCCTGAACGTATGTATCCCTGTGAGGTATCTAAGGGCCTGAATGGATGGAGCCCTGTGGCCCACACACTCCTTGCTCCACTGGGAGATGCAGGGTGGACAAGGTCCAGGCAGGGCTCTTTAAAGCAGTGCCTCTCCCAAACCATAGGTGGGAAAAGGTTGTTTCTTTAAAATCTCTAATGGGTATTAAAAATAATACGTAAAACTCTGGACCAAAATTTTGTCAAGTTTAAAATCATGTGCCTGAAGGTTGCAGCAGTGTCCAGTTGTTATTAAGTTTTCTGAATCCTTGGGCTTCCTTTCTGTGTCTTCCTTGTTGCACTATGTTTCAACTAAGACATCCAGGACTGACAAGGGGCTGTGTCCACATTTTGGGGAAAAACCACAAGTGAAAATGTTAGCTGCTCAGTCGTGTCTGACTCTTTGCAAGCCCATGGGCTGTAGCCCGCCAGGCTCCCCTGTTCATGGGGTTCTCCCGGCAAGAATACTGGAGTGGGGAGCCATTCTCTTCTTTGTGGGATCTTCTTGATCCAAGGATTGAACCTCAGTCTCTTACATTGCAGGCAGAGTCTTTACTGTCTGATGCACCAGGGAAGCCCAAGTATGCCGTAGAATAACTAAATATATATTGATGTACATATGTAAGTAAATCAAAGCTTTTAATTACCTATTATGTGCACAACATATTTATCCTAGAAACACATTCCACCTTCTCCTTCCTCCCTCTTCTCACCCCCTCTCCCCTCCTTCCCTAACTCTCCCTTCCTTCCCTAACTCTCCCTTCCCACCCCACCTGAGTTTCTATATTCTTTCCATGAGTACATGCCAATTAGCTACTTTTGGCTTTGCACCACGCTATGTGTGAATATGGTAAAGTATTAGCAATGGTTCTTGCCGTTTGCAAAGCTACTGGAGAGACCAGATCCGTGCAGTTCTGCAGAGTAAAAGAGCCAGAGCAGGTTTTAGGAAGAGAGAGAGCAGAAAGTAGGGCATATACTAGTGTCTATGGTGAGAGGCCCCAGAGAAACGTCCCCATTAGGGGCTATGCATTCACAGAAGCAGAGAAATATCATTTGAGGGCTTGAGTAGTCGGTTTCCAGTTAAGGGTTTCTGAGAGAGCACACGTTGGACTAAGCCTGCCAGAGAGGCTACGACTTGCATGAGCAGAGAAGTGCATGAAGGAAATTTAAGAGCCTGAGACTAGCAACCTGATGCTCTAGGGGTAGAGTATAGGATGGCTTGGCTAGAGCAGAGAAAGAGCAGAGAGTGGAGGTGATTGATGTGCCTGAGGATCGAGACTGAGTTTATACAATGAGCTCATTAGTTAGGCTACGTTTTTTCCAGTGGTCATATATGGATGTGAGAGTTGGACTGTGAAGAAAGCTGAGTGCCGAAGAATTGATGCTTTTGAACTGTGGTGTTGGAGAAGACTCTTGAGAGTCCCTTAGACT
>SJYF01000394.1:2115108-2125456 GCA_006410515.1 Procapra przewalskii | reverse complement strand
TCTGAAGGAGATAGGTCCTGGGTGTTCTTTGGAAGGAATGATGCTAAAGCTGAAACTCCAGTACTTTGGCCACCTCATGCGAAGAGTTGACTCATTTGAAAAGACGCTGATGCTGGGAGGGATTGGGGGCAGGAGGAGAAGGGGACGACCGAGGATGAGATGGCTGGATGGCATCACCGACTTGATGGATATGAGTTTGAGTGAACTCCAAGAGTTGGTGATGGACAGGGAGGCTTGGCGTGCTGCGATTCATGGGGTCACAGAGTCGGACACGACTGAGCAACTGAACTGAACTGAACTGAGCTGAATGATCTTGTGTCAACAGGATCCTTAGATGACGGCTCTTTGTTTGCTGTTCTCTAAGGCCAAACCTCAGTGCCCTGCTATATCTTCTTGGTGTTCATCTCTACACTTGTAAGATGTTTTTCTACAATACCTACAACCTACTGCCCATGAAATTTTGGGGGGGGGCATGTGAGCATGCTTGGTTGGTGCAAAGAACAGGTTGGAAGCTTCAGGGAATTAGGTCTTTCAAACCATGAGAGAGAGGAACTTTGTGAACACCTGTTCCAGCTTCAGTATCCCTTATTCATCTCAGCTGGGGTAAAACCATGCATGTTTTGGTCTCTCCGAATGGACTGGACTGGAATCTCCTGTCCTACAGTGGACACTGTGTTGATAATGCAGTATTTATTGACTGCCTTCCTTTCCATTTCTCACTTTCCAGCTGTCTTACTGGAGTTTCCTAGAGTTTTCTTACTGGAGGGTTACTTCCTAGATAAACTGCTTAAACTTGAATCTGTGTCTTAGACTCATGTTCTGGGGAATCCAAACCAAGATACCAGGTGATGTCCTTTTTTGCACATCAATTCCATTCATTGAGAATGTATCCTCTTCTATGTGGAAAACACCTCACTCTTGCAAGACATTTCATTGGTTACAAAGATGGTATGACTTTGTATCAAATGGAAACACTAAGGTGTTCTTGTTAAGCAAGTGTTATAACAAAGCCTTTGACTGTGTGGATCACCACAAACTGGAAAATTCAAGAGATGGGCATACCAGACCACCTGACCTGCCTCTTGAGAAACCTATATGCAGGTCAGGAAGCAACAGTTAAAACTGGACATACAACAAACTGGTTCCAAATAGGAAAAAGAGTACATCAAGGCTGTATATTGTCACCCTGCTTATTTAACTTATATGCAGAGTACATCATGAGGAACACTGGGCTGGAAGAAGCACAAGCTGGAATCAAGATTGCCAGGAGAAATATCAATAACCTCAGATATGCAGATGACACCACCCTTATGGCAGAAAGTGAAGAGACACTAAAAAGCCTCTTGATGAAAGTGAAAGAGGAGAGTGAACAAGTTGGCTTAAAACTCAACATTCAGAACATGAAGATCATGGTATCTGGTCCCATCACTTCATAGGCAATAGTTGGGGAAACAGTGGAAACAGTGTCAGACTTTATTTTGAGGGACTCCAAAATCACTGCAGATGTTGATTGCAGCCATGAAATTAAAGGAACTTACTTACTTACTTGCTTGCTTACTCCTTGGAAGGAAAGTTATGACCAACCTAGATAGCATATGCAAAAGCAGAGACATTACTTTGCCAACAAAGGTCAGTCTAGTCAAGGCTATGGTTTTTCCTGTGGTCATGTATGGATGTGAGAGTTGGACTGTGAAGAAAGCTGAGTGCTGAAGAATTGATGCTTTTGAACTGTGGTGTTGGAGAAGACTCTTGAGAGTCCCTTGGATAGCAAAGAGATCCAACCAGTCCATCCTAAAGGAGATAGGTCCTGGGTGTTCTTTGGAAAGAAGATGCTAAAGCTGAAGCTCCAGTACTTTGGCCACCTCATGTGAAGAGCTGACTCATTGGAAAAGACTCTGATGCTAGGAGGGATTGGGGGCAGGAGGAGAAGGGGACGACAGAGGATAAGATGGCTGGATGGCATCACTGACTCAATGGACACGAGTCTGGGTGAACTCCGGGAGTTGGTGATGGACAGGGAGGTGTGGTGTGCTGTGATTCATGGGGTCACAAAGAGTCGGACACGACTGAGCGACTGAACTGAACTGATAACAAAGAAAACCCCACTAGAAGTTTATTTCTCATTCCTATAACACTCCAGTGAGGTTTTCAGCCAGGCAGTCAATCAAGAGACCCAATGTGTCAGTCTCTGCCATTGTAATACTGTCTAACTTCTCAGGTTTTTCTGGGGGTTGCTTCCACTTCAGTTAGTCGGAAGGAGGAAAGAGCATGTGGGAAAGTCCTCCTGGGAAAGTTTTTCCTCCTTTGTTTTTCTCAAGCCTAGAAATGGTCCACATCACTTCTATTCAAATTCAGTTACATGGTTGCATCCAAGTCAAGGAGGCTGGAAAATGCATGGTGGAAAAGGAAGAGATAGATTCTGGTGCACGACAGTTTTTGTCAAAACAAATGAATTAGGGCAAAAGCAAAAATAAGTGTTCCCTGAGGACAAGGAATGGCGTCCGTCTGGCTCATCATGGCATGCTCTGGGTCTTGCTTAGCACTTGACACACACAAGGCAGTCTGTGTTTGTGGAGGGGACACCATGTCTTACCAGATCCTCCCTGGGGGCTTGCTGTGGTTCTCTACAGATCTATTATTTCTGTGGTGTACTCTGACATTTATCCAATACGTATGGCACTGAATGGGGACTATATCTGGTGCTATTTCTGTACCAATGAAATGTACAGACTGTACTGTCCAAAGGAAGAGGGACTTTTTGCATTTTCCATGGTTTGGAGTTTGAAGCAGATTTCTTGTTTGGATTGTTCATTAAAAGGTGTCAAAAGGAATAAAAATGTTTATCTCCTAACATGCTTTGTATGTCTTAACTTTCACGGATCTGGAATATCAAAAAAGCTCTACTACATGGCTGCTGAGATATTGTAAGAGGACAGCAAATTTTTCACGCCTTAAATATAACAAAGTGCTTCCCATATGAAATAAGCTGACTATTTCTAGCAACTTTTGAGAAATCTTACCTGGTGGCTCAGTGGTAAAGAACTCGTCTATCAGTGCAGGAAACATAAGAAAGTTGGAGGAGGGCGTGGGAATACACTCCAGTATTCTTGCCTGGAGAATCCCCATGGACAGAAGAGCCTGGCAGGCTACAGCCCATGGGGTCAGAAAGAGTTGGACATGACTGAAGTGATTTAGCATGTACATATAGCTGATTAATATTTTACAATTATATATATATATATATTATATATAAAGTCTATAGTTTAAACTTCCAGTAGGACCAGATGGCTTCATAGGTGAATTTTACCAAGCATTTAGAGAAGAGTTAACACCTATCCTTCTGAAACTCGCTCCCCAAATTGCAGAAGGAACACTTCTGAACTCACTCTGTGATCATCATTACCCTGACACCAAACCAGACAAAGATACCACACACAAAAACTGAAAGTCAATATCGTGGATGAACTTAGATACAAAGAATCCCAACGAAATATTAGCAAACTGAATCTAACAGTACCTTAAAAGAATCATAGATTATGGTCAAGTGAGGTTATCTCAAGAATGTAAAGACGGCTCCATATCCACAAATTGATCGATGTGATGCACCATATTAACAAACTGAAGAATAAAATCCATTTGATCATCTCAGTAGAAACAGAAAAAGTTTTTGACAAAATCAGTATCTGTTTATGATTTTTTAAAAAAATGCTCTTGGGAACAGAGGACGCCTACCTCAACATAACAAAGGCCGTATAAAACAAACCCACAGCTAACATCATACTAACGTCGCACTCAGTGGTGAATAGCTGAAAGCATTGCTTCTAAGACACAGAACAAGACAAGGATGTCCACTCTTGCCACTTTTATTCAACATAGTTCTGGAAGTCTTAGTAATAGCAATCAGAGAAGAAAAAGAAAGAAAACAAATTCAAATTGAAAGGAAGAAGCAAAACTGTCACTGTCTGCAGATGACATACTATACATAGAAAAGTCTAAAGACACCACCAAAAAATTCTCTATCAATGAGGTCAGTAAATTTTCAGGATACAAAATTAATATACAGATATCTACTGCATTTCTATATACTAACAATAAACTACCAGAAAAAGAAGCTAAGGAAATAATCCCATTTATTATTGCATCCAAAAGAATAACATACCTAAGAATAACCCTACCTACAGAGGTAAAGACCTGGGCATGGAAAATTATAAGACACTGATGGGAGAGATTAAAGAGAACACAAACAGATGGACAGGCACATTGTACTAATGGACTGAAAGAATTAATATTGTTAAAATGACCATACTAGCCAAGGCAATCTACAGATTCAATGCAATCCCATAAATATCCCTATCAAGAGAGGGCATTTTTCATAGGACTGAAACAAAAAATTTTTTGCTATATATTGAACTCCAAAGCAATCTTGAGAAAGAAGAACAAAGCTGGAGGAGTTATAGCTTCAGACTATACTAGGAAGCTATGGTAATCAAAACAGTGTAGTACTGGCACAGAAATAGAAGCATAGATCCACAAAAGAGAATAGAGAGCCCCAGAGCAAACCCACACACTTAGGGTCAATTCATGTGCAAAAGAAGAAAGTAAGAATACACTGGAGAAAAGATAGTCTCTGGGAAAATGGGAGAGCTGCATGTAACAGAGTGAAGCAGAACATTTTCTAACTCCAGGTACAAGAGCAAACTCAAAATGGATTAAAGACATAAATGTAAGGCAGGACACCATAAAACCCCTAGACTGAAACACGGGCAGAATACTCTTTGACATATAATATAGCAATGTTTTTTTGTGAGCAGACCTGTCTCCTAAGGCAATGGAAACAAAAGCAAAAATGGAAATGGAAACAAAAGCAAAAATAAAATGGGACCAAATTAGTGCAGGCATTATGGAAAACCATGTGGAGAGTTCTCCAAAAACTAAAACTAGAACTGCCATATAAATCAACAATTCCATTGACCCCAATTTCAGGGTGTTTCTGAAAAAATTAAAACACCAATTTGAAAAAACACAAGCACCCCAATATTCATAGCAGCATTATTTTACAATAGTCAGGATACGGGAGCAATCTATTGGTTAATCAACAAATGAATGGGTAAAGAAGATATGGTATATATGTACAAGAGAATACTATTCAGCCATACAAAAGAATGAAATTTTGCCATTTGCAAAAATACAAGATAGACCTGAAGAGTTTTATGCTTAGTGAAATAACTCAGATGAAGAAAGACAAACTGCATAATATCACTTATACATGTAATCTAAAAAACACAGCAAACTAGTGATTATTAAAAAAAGAAAGAGACCCACAGATATGGAGAACAAACTAGTGGTTACCAGTGGGTGGAAGGAGTGGGGAGGGACAAGACAGGAGACACAATGTGTAAAATAAATAAGCTATGAGGATATATTGTACAGCAAAGGAAATATAGTCCATATTTTAGAAGAACTATAAATGGAGTACAACTTTAAACAATTATGAATCACTGTTGTACACCTGAAACTTGTGTAATATTTTAAATCAACTATACTTCAGTTTTTAAAAGAAGAAGTTAAAAAGTCTATGGCTTGATGGATTCTCAGCGATGAGTCGGTCTGTGTTGCAGGGAGGCGGCTACTCACGCCGCCTTGGCTATGGAACCTACTCACGCCGCCTTGGCTATGGAGCCTCAGGGCCAGCCTCCCTCAGCTGCAGCTCTTGGTTTCTTGTCTGAAGGGCTCTGTCATCTCTGGAGCTGGCTTTGCCACCAGCAAGGAGAGGATAGTAAGTCTCCTCCCTTAGTATGCCTTCCCCACTGATGGACAGGATTTGGTGTATAAATAGCTCAGTTCCCTTGCCCCTCATGGAGCTCATTTTGAAGTGTGTGTTCTGCCCTAGCCCAAGCTCTTGCTTGCTCGAAAACACACGTTAGTGACAGCTTTCACTCTCAACTCTATTTATAACATAGAATCAAGATAGAGCCAACAGATCGGGAGAGGAGCTTCCCAGGTGGCTCAGTGATAAAGAACCAGCCTGCTAAGCAGGAGACACAGATTTGATCCTTGGAATGGGAAGATCCCCTGGAAAAGGAAATGGCAACCCACTCTAGTATTCTTGCCTGACAAATCCCATGGACAGAGGAGCCTGGCGGGCTATAGTCCATGGGGTCACAAAGAGTCGGACACATCTTAGTGACTAAATAGCAGCAGCAGCGACAGATCAGAAGATAGTCGCCATTGCGAAAGAGCTTGTGAGTCATGGCTCCCAAGGGGAGAGGGCACCCCGTGCCATCAGAGGGTGGGGCAGGAAGAGAGGGGATGAGGCAGGATAGGTGGCTTTGTGTGGGTGAGCTTGAATAACTTCAGCAGGAGCTAAGGCATAAGGCTGCCCTTGGTTGTCTGGTGCCTTGTCCTGAGGGATTAGGACAGGCAGATAATGGCCTAGCATGTGAGAGCCCAGTAAAGAAGGTGGATACGATGTGGGCTCTGGGTGGGTTAGTTTGTATTTGAAACATGTTCAAGAGCAAGTCCGTAAGTACTTCTAGGAATTGACCAACCCAGGGAGGGCAGTGTCTCCAGAGATGTAAGACCTTAGATGCTGAAGCATCAGATAGTAAAATAAAAGACGTAGTCAATATAGACTCTTGCTTTCCTTTTCCCACATCTGTGTTCCTAGTTCCTCCCAGATAAACCACCTGAATCTGAATCTTTTTCCAGGCTCTGCTTCTGGGGGACTCCAAACTAATTTGGGCAGTTAGGGTGATTCCTACAATAATCTGGATTTGGCAAGCAGTAGGAATAGAAATAAGTAATGCTCAAAATTCTCCAAGCCAGGCTTCAACAATATGTGAACCATGAACTTCCAGATGTTCAAGCTGGTTTGAGAAAAGGCAGAGGAACCAGAGATCAAATTGTAAACATCTTCTGGATCATGGAAAAAGCAAGAGAGTTCCAGAAAAACATCTATTTCTGCTTTATTGACTATGCCAAAGCCTTTGACTGTGTGGATCACCACAAACTGTGAAAAATTCTTCAAGAGATGGGAATACCAGACCACCTGACCTGTGTCTTGAGAAACCTATATACAGGTCAGAAAGCAACAGTTAGAACTGGACATGGAAAAACAGACTGGTTCCAAATAGGAAAAGGAGTACATCCTTTTCTGTAAAGCCTTTCCTGTAAAGGCTGCATATTGTCACCCTGCTTATTTAACTTATATGCAGAGTACATCATGAGAAATGCTGGGCTGGAGGAAGCACAAGCTGGAATCAAGATTGCAGGGAGAAACATCAATAACCTCAGATATGCAGATGACACCACCCTTATGGCAGAAAGTGAAGAAGAGCTGAAGAGCCTCTTGATGAAAGTGAAAGAGGAGAGTGAAAAAGTTGGCTTAAAGCTCGACATTTAGAAAACTAAGATTATGGCATCTGATCTCATCACTTCATAGCAAATAGATGGGGAAACAGTGGAAACAGTGGCAGACTTTAATTTTTTGGTCTCCAAAATCATTGCAGATCGTGACTGCTGCCATGAAATTAAGATGCTTACTCCTTGGAAGAAAAGTTATGACCAACCTAGACAGCATATTAAAAAGCAGAGACATTACTTTGCCAACAAAGGTCTGTCTAGCCAAGGCTATGTTTTTTAGAGTAGTCATGTGTGGATGTGAGAGTTGGACCATAAAGAAAGCTGAGCACCAAAGAATTGATGCTTTTGAACTGTGGTGTTGGAGGAGACTCTTGAGAGTCCCTTGGACAGCAAGGAGATCCAACCAGTCTATCCTAAAGGAAATCAGTCCTGAATATTCACTGGAAGGACTGATGTTGAAGCTGAAACTCCAATACTTTGGCTACCTGATGTGAAGAACTGGCTCATTTGAAAAGACCCTGATGGTGGGAAAAATTGAAGATGGGAGGAGAAGGGGATGACAGAGGATGAGACGGTTGAATGGCATCACTGACTCAATGGACATGAGTTTGAGTAAACTCTGGGAGTTGGTGATGGACAGGGAGGCCTGGTGTGCTGCAGTCCATGGGGTTGCAAAGAGTCAGACATGACTGAGTGACTGAAGTGAACTGAACTGAGGAATAGAAAGAAAGGGGCTCTCTAAAATGTTCACAATGTTTTCACTCTTGGAACCATGTTAGTTGAATCAGAAAGGATGTGTCTATCTATATTATATATGTATATCAAAACTGGCAAATGCTATATGCCAGGGCATCTCCTCACTTTACTAGCACACTGCTGCTTCTCTGGGAAGTTTATAAATAAAATAATACATTGTCATGTGGTTTTCGTGTTGGGAGAGTAATCAAGATTTGTCTAATCTAACCTCCTAAATTCAAATACAGGAAATGCATCCCAGAGTGAGCAAGGAAGTTAGCACAGGATGAAAGCTGGTGGCGATGCAGCCAACTTGGTAGGGCAATTTGCAAATCTCTTGGTCAATAAGATTCCCTAACCCATTTCATACCTGGGCTGTGACTTTTTAAATATTTACTCACCTATTTATTTTTCGTGCTTAGCTGCGTCGTCATAGTTGTGGCCCATGGGATCTTTGTGAAGTGTGCTGGTGGGCTAGTTGAGGTACATGGGCTTAGTTCTCTGATTGGGATAGAATCCACATCCCCTGCACTGGAAGGTGAATTCTTTCTTTTCTTTTTGACGTTTATTTATTTGTTTGTTTTTGGCTTCACTGGGCCTTTGCTGCTGTGCGCGCGGGCTTTTCTCTAGCTGCGGGGAGCGGGGGCTCCTCCGTGGCTGTGGGGAGCGGGGGCTCCTCCGTGGCTGCAGTGCTCCGGCGTCTCACTGCGATGACGTCTCTTGTCGCAGAGCAGGGGCTCTAGGCACGTGGGCTTCAGCAGTCGCTGCGTGTGGGCTCCAGAGAGCAGCCTCAGTAGCGGTGGTGCCCTGGATGCTTTCTGGCATGCGGGATCTTCCCAGACCAAGAATCGAACCTGTGTCCCCAGCATTGGCCAGTGGTTCTTAACCACTAGACCACCAGACAAGCCCTGGAAGGTGAATTCTTAACCACCAGGGAAATCCCTGGGCTGTAATTTGAAAATCAATATAAATATTACTGGTATTGGCTTTTTTTTTTCATTTTTAGGTTTTACTTATTAAGTAATGTGTGTGTGCTGAGGAGAGAAGACAGAGGGAAAGAGAGATGAGGAAGAGCATTCTGCAGTATTCCCTACTGACAGCTTAATTTAATAAAATCATTTTGTTAAAGGCTAAAAATAAATAAATAAAAATTCCCTAAGCATTTGTTGACACTGTAAATATGGAAAATCTGTTGCTGAATAGCAGCTAAGTAGATGCCAGGGGAGAACACTGTGACAAAAATCTTAACCAAATATTGATATGAACATATTTCTGTTTTCGTGAAAATATGTTCCCTCCGTATGGGAAAGGAAACTGGAAGGAGAGAAATGCAAACAACACATTGAAGCAGCGTTGAGTGGAGAAGCTGTTCATCTGCCAGAGCAAACCAGCCCTGTTCACTCTGTGAATTTTCCTGGAGACACTGTCATGAAATTTACTTACACAAATGGGAAGCCAAGATTCTCCCATTGGAGGAAAAATGACAGATTTTAAGGATGGTTATTTGGTGAGGTTGAAAACATACACAATACAGTTATGCTCCAAGCAGGTATTTTAATTGAATCATCAGGGCTTTTAAACCCTAGATACAAGGCTAAGGGATTTAACTTTTAGAAAATTGTGTGACTTCAGGTATTAGTGTGGAGACATTTATATTCGACAGACATTTATATCCAAGAATCCAGGATGTTTTGAACTCAGTGGTCCCAACATTTAGTCCACAATTTCAGGTCTTCCAAGTCAGTCTCCAGATTAAGAAAATTCAGAATATTATTCTCCTAACTGCCTTATTTTCTTTTCAAATGCAAAACATATTTTTGAGGCCAATTAAAAGGAATAGATCAAACACCAAAATTCTGTGAAGCAGTGATCCTTCGATAAAAAATGAATAAATTTAAAAAATAAGTAAAAGGAATAGATCAAGCCAGAAAGATGAAAAAATAAAACAGCCGGAAAAGATATTCTATTAGTCTAACCTTAAGAAATACATCAGACAAATCCTGACTGAGGGACATTGCACAAATACCTGACCAGCCTTCTGCCAAGGTCATCAAAAACAAGAAAGTCTGAGAAAGCGTCACAGTCAAGAGAACCATCAGGAGACAAGAGAGGCTAACAGTACATGTGATGACTTGCATTGGCTTCTAGAGGGAAAGGACATTCGGGAAAAACTGAGGAATTTGTAGCTATATGTGAATAATAATATATCAAAGTAGGTACATTAATTATAATAAATATACCTACTAATATA
>SJYF01000394.1:2083489-2104677 GCA_006410515.1 Procapra przewalskii | reverse complement strand
ACCTCCACTAGCTTTGTTCGTAGTGATGCTTCCTAAGGCCCACTTGACTTCACATTCCAGGATGTCTGGCTCTAGGTGAGTGATCATACCATTGTGATTTTCTTGGTCATGAAGAACTTTTTTGTACAGTTCTTCCATGTATTCTTGCCACCTCTTCTTAATATCTTCTGCTTCTGTTCGGTCCATATCATTTCTGTCCTTTATCGAGCCCATTTTTGCATGAAATGTTCCCTTGGTATCTCTAATTTTCTTGAAGAGATCTCTAGTCTTTCCCATTCTGTTGTTTTCCTCTATTTCTTTGCATTGATCGCTGAGCAAGGCTTTCTTATCTCTTCTTCCTATTCTTTGGAACTCTGCATTCAGATGCTTATATCTTTCCTTTTCTCCTTTGATTTTCACTTCTCTTCTTTTCACAGCTATTTGTAAGGCCTCCCCAGACAGCCATTTTGCTTTTTTGCGTTTCTTTTCCATGGGGATGGTCTTGATCCCTGTCTCCCGTACAATGTCACGAACCTCCGTCCATAGTTCATCAGGCACTCAATCTATCAGATCTAGTCCCTTAAATCTATTTCTCACTTCTACTGTATAATCATAAGGGATTTGATTTAGCTCATACCTGAATGGTGTAGTGGTTTTCCCTACTTTCTTCAATTTGAGTCTGAATTTGGCAATAAGGAGCTCATGATCTGATCCACAGTCAGCTCCCGGTCTTGTTTTTGTTGACTGCATAGAGCTTCTCCGTCTTTGGCTGCAAAGAATATAATCAATCTGATTTCAGTGTTGACCATCTGGTGATGTCCATGTGTAGAGTCTTCTTTTGTGTTGTTGAAAGAGGGTATTTGCTATGACTAGTGCATTCTCTTGGCAAAACTTTTTAGTCTTTGCCCTACTTTATTCCATATTCCAAGGCCAAATTTACCTGTTACTCCAGGTGTTTCTTGACTTCCTACTTTTGCATTCCAGTCCCCTAGAATGAAAAGAACATCTTTTTTGGCTGTTAGTTCTAAAGCATCCTTTCAAAAAAAAAAATCAAAATGGTCAGTGTCTAGAAGGCCATTTTGTTGTTACTCAGTTCATTTAAAAACAGACATTTTTTATAGTGACTTGAAATCTGCTTCCTTGGGACTTCTGTATTCTCAGCAATTCTAGTTTTTGTGGGTGGAGGGGGTAGATAATTTCTGTGATACTTGGTGAAGGAACAATTTCTGCTTGGAAACATTCAGCTATTTATAGTCTCCTTTCTCTCCAGTAGACTACCTGACATGTGAAAGTGTTCTGAAGGCTGAGACAGGAGGAGATACCATATTTTATACAAAGTTTTGAACTGATGGCCATTTTAGTTTTGCCTGTCTTTTTTTATTCTGGTAAATACATGTAACATTAAATTTATCATCTTAACCATTTTAAAGCGTGCAGTTTACTGGTATGGAGTACTTTCACACTTCAGGCAGCCAGCACCACCATCCATTTCCAGAGCTCTTCATCTTGTAAAACTGAAACTCTGTACTCATTAAACAGTGACTTCTCCTCAATTCTGACACCTCCCCTTGGCTCCTGATAACCATCCCTCTACTTTCTGTCTCTTTGATTTTTACTGTTTTAAGTAACTTCTATAAGTGAAAAAACATAGTATTTGCTTTGTGGTGATTGGCTTATTTCACTTAGCATAATGTCTTCAAACTTCATCCATGGTATACCAGGTCAAAAATTTCTTCTTTTAGAAGAATTCAGCTTTTAAAAGCTGAATATTGTCATGGTGTATGTATATATGATATTTTGCTTTTGCATGTTTTTTTAAAAGTTCCATACCAGAAAAGGACAAATCACTAGATGGAACTTCAAGGGATGATCTATAACAGGTAAACACAAATAAACAAAAGAAGCATTGTGAAATGACATTCACAAAAGCACAATGACATATTGTGCACACTCACCAGAGTTGCTAAAATTTAAAAAGGCTGGGACTTGCCTGGTGGTCCACCGGTTGACTTCACCTTCCAATGCAAGTTTGACCCCTGGTTGGGGAGCTAAGATTTCACGTGCCTCACAGCCAAAAAGCCAAAACCCAAAACAGAAAGAATATTGTAACAAATTCAATAAAGACCTTAAAAATGGTCCACATTAAAAAAAAACTTTAAAAAATAAGGCTGACATCACGAAGTGCTGGCAAAGATGTAAATCAATGGGAACTCTTGATGAGTTGCTGTTGGCATGTAATTTGGTTAAACCAACTTGGAAAACCATTTAACAGTATCTACCATGGCTGAATGTAAAACTTATGATTTAACAATTCCACTCCTAGGTACATATATGTAACCATTGGTACATGTGTGCACCAAAAACATTTATGAGACTATTCATAGAAACACTATTCATAATATGCCCTGGAAACTACCACAGTGCACAGCTGTGGAACAGATGAACAAGTTATTTGTAGGATCATACAAAGGAATGATTATGGAGGTGAAAATGAGCAATCTACTGCCATGTACAGTAACACAAATGAATCTCACAGATACAATGTTGAGTGAAAAGCCAGACAGGAAAACGTTCCTGCTGCATGATTTCATCTATATGGAGGCCAAAAGTGGCCTCGAGTAAAAGGAGTTGAAACTTGGCTAACTTTGGGAAGTTGGGTAGTAACTGAGAGGGAAGATGAGGAGGGCTTGGGTTCTGGTAATGTTTTCTTTTATCTGGATGTTTGTTACATGGGTACGTTTACATCTTGAAAATTCATCAAACTGTACACTTAAGGTATGTGCTCTTTTCTGTATGTTTCCTCCTTAAAATAAAGACACACATTTCATTTTTTGAAGGTTTTTTAATTTTATTTTTAATTTTTTAATTTTTATTTTTACTTCATTTTGCTTTATAATACTATATTGGTTTTGCCATACATTGACATGAATCCACCACGGGTATGCATGAGTTCCCAATCCTGAACCCCCCTCCCACCTCCCACTCCATATCATCTCTCTGGATCATCCCCGTGCACCAGCCCCAAGCATCCTGTATCCTGTATGGAACATGGACTGGCGAGTCATTTTTTTACATGATAGTATACATGTTTCAGTGTCATTCTCCAAAATCATCCCACCCTCTCCCTCTCCCACAGAGTCCAAAATTCCGTTCTATACATCTGTGTCTCTTTTGCTGTCTTGTATATAGGGTTATCATTACCATCTTTCTAAATTTCATATATATGTGTTAGTATACTGTGTTGGTGTTTCTCTTTCTGGCTTACTTCATTTTGTATAATTGGCTCCAGTTTCATCCATCTCATTAGAACTGATTCAAATGTATTATTTTTAATGGCTGAGTAATACTCCATTGTGTATACGTACCACAGCTTTCTTATCCATTCATCTGCTGATGGACATCTAGGTTGTTTCCATGTCCTGGCTATTATAAACAGTGCTGCGATGAACATTGGGGTACATGTGTCTCTTTCAATTCTGGTTTCCTCGGTGTGTATGCCCAGCAGTGGGATTGCTGCATCATAAGGCAGTTCTATTTGCAATTTTTAAAGGAATCTCCACACTGTTCTCCATAGTGGCTGTATTAGTTTGCATTCCCACCACCAGTGCAAGAGGGTTCCCTTTTCTCCACACCCTCTCCAGCATTTATTGCTTGTAGACTTTTGGATCGTAGCCATTCTGACTGGTGTGAAATGGTACCTCATTGTGGTTTTGATGTACATTTCTGTGATAATGAGTAATGTTGAGCATCTTTTCATGTGTTTGCTAGCCATCTGTATGTCTTCTTTAGAGAAATGTCTATTTAGTTCTTTGGCCCATTTTTTGATTGGGTCGTTTATGTTTCTGGAATTGAGCTGCATAAGTTGCTTGTATATTTTTGAGATTAGTTGTTTGTCAGTTGCTTCATTTGCTATTATTTTCTCCCATTCCTAAGGCTGTCTTTTCACCTTGCTTATAATTTCCTTTGTTGTTCAGAAGCTTTTAATTTTAATTAGATCCCATTTGTTTATTTTTGCTTTTATTTCCAGTATTCTGGGGGGTGGATCATAGAGGATCCTGCTGTGATTTATGTCAGAGAGTATTTTGCCTATGTTCTCCTCTAGGAGTTTTATAGTTTCTGGTCTTATGTTTAGATCTTTAATCCATTTTGAGTTTATTTTTGTATATGGTGTTAGAAAGTGATCTAGTTTCATTCTTTACAGTGGTTGACCAGTTTTCCCAGCACCACTTGTTAAAGAGATTGTCTTTAATTCATTGTATATTCTTGCCTCCTTTGTTGAAGATAAGGTGTCCATAGGTGTGTGGATTTATCTCTGGACTTTCTATTTTGTTCCACTGATCTATATTTCTGTCTTTGTGCCGGTACCATACTGTCTTGATGACTGTGGCTTTGTAGTAGAGCCTGAAGTCAGGCAGGTTGATTCCTCCAGTTCCATTCTTCTTTCTTAAGATTGCTTTGGCTATTCGAGGTTTTTTNNTTGGGTAGTATACTCATTTTCACTATATTGACTCTTCCGATCCATGAACATGGTATATTTCTCCATCTATTAGTGTCCTCTTTGATTTCTTTCATCAGTGTTTTATAGTTTTCTATGTATAGGTCTTTAGTTTCTTTAGGTAGATATATTCCTAAGTATTTTATTCTTTTTGTTACAATGGTGAATGGAATTATTTCCTTAATTTCTTTTTCTACTTTCTCATTATTAGTGTATAAGAATGCAAGGGATTTCTGTATGTTGATTTTATATCCTGCAACTATACTATATTCATTGATTAACTCTAGTAATTTTCTGGTGGAGTCTTTAGGGTTTTCTATGTAGAGGATCATGTCATCTGCAAACAGTGAGAGTTTTACTTCTTCTTTTTCAGTTTATTAAGACACTTTTATTAAGACATACACTTTAAGATGATAAATTTTAGACACTATGTGTGTTTTATATAAATATTTGTGGAGCATGTGTAATTATGTCTGTATTCTTTGAGTGGTAAGATTTTTGAATATTTATCTATTTGTGACACTTTTCATAATATTATTTGTGCAACAGGTAATTAAAATTAAAGAGACTACTTATTATATTCTCTACACCCCCAATGGATCCAAATTTCCCCAAAAGATACCTTGGACAGTAGAACAGGAAAGGAACAACTGTCTGTGGATGAATAGATAGAGAAGATGTGGTACATACAAACAATAGAATATTAACCATAAAAAGAATGAAATAAGGCCATTTGCAGCAACATGGATGGCTAGAGATGATCTTACTAAGTGAAGTCAGACAGACAGCAAAAGACAAATACCATATGATATCACTTATAAGTGGAACTTAACAACATGATAGAAATGAACTTATTTACAGAAACAAGCTCAGGGATTTAGGCAGGAGTAACCTGGGAGTCTGGGGTTGACAGTCACACACTACTGATATCTAAGACAGGCTTCCTGCTCTGTGCTAGTGGTAAAGAACTTGTCTGCCAGTGCAGAAGATGCCAGAGACAAGCGTTTAATCCCTGGGTTGGGAAGATCCCCTGGTGAAGGGAAAGGCAACCCACTCTAGAATTCTTGTTGGAGAATTCCATGAACAGAGGAGCCTGGTGGGCTATAGTTCATAGGGTTGCAAAGAGTTGGACATGACTGAAGGGACTTAGCACACATGCATGCATATATAAAATAGATAATCAATAAGGACCTACTACACAGCACAGAGAACTCTGCTCAATAGTCTGTAATAACCTAAACGGGAAAAGAATTTGAAAAAGAATAAATAGATGTATATGTATAACTGAATCACTTTAGCAACACTTGAAACTAATACATTCTAAATCAACTCTCAACTACAGTCTAATATAAAATAGTTTTAAAAATAAATAAAAATTAAAAAGCAAAATGACAAAAAAAAGAAAAGGAACAAGCTAGCTATGGGTGATGATCAGAGCAGAAGATAGTGAAAAACACAGAAATATCCATTTATTGTTTTTATTTTTAAAAGACTAACTGGATTTATTCATTGGTTCCATTAAAGGAAAGTGGATGGTTAAGCAAAAACACTTTTCTTTCACTTTCTCCTTTATTTTTAAATATAAATTTATTTATTTTAATTGGAGGCTAATTACTTTACAATATTGTATTGGTTTTGCCATATATCAATATGAATCCACCACGGGTATACATGTGCTCCCCATCCTGAACCCCCCTCCCACCTCCCTCCCCGTACCATCCGTCTGGGTCATCCCAGCGCACCAGCCCCAAGCATCCTGTATTCTGCATCGAACCTGGACTGGCAATTAATTTCTTATATGATATACATGTTTCAGTACCATTCTCCCAAATCATCCCACCCTCGTCCTTTCCCTCAGAGTCCAAAGACTGTTCTATACATCTATGTCTCTTTTGCTGTCTTGCATACAGGGTTATCGTTACCATCTTTCTAAATTCCATATATATGCATTAGTATACTGTATTGGTGTTTTTCTTTCTGGCTTACTTTACTCTGTATAATCGGCTCCAGTTTCATCCACCTCATTAGAACTGATTCAAATGTCTTATTTTTAATGGCTGAGTAATACTCCATTGTGTATATGTACCACAGCTTTCTTATCCATTCATCTGCTGATGGACATCTAGGTTGCTTCCATGTCCTGGCTATTATAAACAGTGCTGCAATGAACATTGGGGTACACGTGACTCTTTCAATTCTGGTTTCCTTGCTGTGTATGCCCAGCAGTGGGATTGCTGGGTCATAAGGCAGTTCTATTTCCAGTTTTTTAAGGAATCTCCACACTGTTCCCCATAGTGGCTGCTCTAGTTTGCATTCCCACCAACAGTGCAAGAGGGTTCCCTTTCCTCCACACCCTCTCCAGCATTTATTGCTTGTAGACTTTTGGATCACAGCCATTCTGACTGGTGTGAAATGGTACCTCATTGTGGTTTTGATTGCATTTCTCTGAGCAATGTTGAGCGATGTTGAGCATCTAGAAATATCCATTTTTTAATACAAAACACCTCCTGTATACGCTCACTTCTTGAGCCACTGATGAGAATGCTGCTACCAGAGAGCCACAGGACACCGGTCTGTGAAGGGGCCTTAAGCTGTCTGAGCTCACCTCCTCCATTTTACAGGGAAGATGCAAGCGAAGTCTCAGGGCTGCACCGTCTGAGATGGCACAGTCAGGGTAAGAATCCAGCCTTCCTGATTCTCAAACCAGGGCTCTCCTTTCAAAGCAGCTGCTTGTTGCCTCTGTGGGTCCCTGCAAAGTGGTGACAGAGGCCAGGACCAAGTGACAAAAGAGTCTCACTCTGTAAACAATCTGAAAAAAATTACCTGTTCTTGACACCTCTCTGAAGTCATGTCCATTTGTAGTGTGGCTTTGCAGTCTCCTTCCAAGAGGCGGCACATTTTCCTGACCCCTGAAAATGGCTTTACCTGCAGGACCTGCTCTGATCAGTAGCCTGGGACAGAGACCATGCAGTGTCAGCTGGGAGCAGGGCCTTCGGAAGCTCTGAGCAGCTCAGCTTTGCCTGGAATCCCGCCCACCATCAGGTCAGCGATCTCAGGCCAGGTCAGCGATCTCAGGCCAGTGTGTTGGAGGGTGAGAGCCCGAGAGAGCAGAGGTGAGCTGTTTCTGCCCCAGTGGATTCAGCAGCACCACAGCCCAGCCTCCACCAGACCTGCCCAGCTGAGCCCAGCCAAACCACTGATCCACAAAATTGTGGGTTAAATAAGTGTATTTTTAATTTTTTAAAATATTTATTTACTGTGTACCATGTTTATTGAAAAGTCTTTATTGAATTTGTTACAATATTGCATCTGTTTCATGTTTTGGGGTTTTGGCTGCAAGGCATGTGGAATCTTAGCTCCCTGACCAGGGATTGAACCTGCCCCTCCTCCCCACACTGGAAAATCAAGTCTTAACCACTGGACTACCAGGGAATTTCCAAATAAATATGTTTTAAGCCACTAAGTTTTAGGGTAGCTTATCCTTCATGAGAAGTGAATGGACATATCACATCAGTCACCATGAAGCCACATCTCTTTCATCCATGGTGTTGCGATTGGTGTCCTTGTCTTCCCATTTTACTTTTTAATCTTAAAAAGCTAAACATTTTTATTTATTCATTTTCTCTTCCTCTCCTTTTCAGTGAAGAAACCTCTCAGAGTGAAAGATACAAATTCTAAGCAGGCAGAGGTGAACTGGCATTCACCACATCATATCAAATAAGGGCTGGACACAGGTCTCTGCCCTGGAAGACATCCAGACAGTGGACAGCACAGGGCACTCTGATGCCCAATCATTCCTGCTTTCCTTCTCATGCAAGATAAACAGATCTGGTATCGCACACAGCCTACCACTTTCCCTCCTCCTCTATCACCCCCCAGCAGGGCTTAAAGGTTCCTTCTATTAGGGTTCTAGTCATTATAAAAGAGGGTCGCCTGTGCCTGGCTCTAGTCGCGGTTCGAAGTTCCACATCCTGCCTTCAGAAGCACTGGCTGGTTTGACACATGCCTTGCAGAGATGCTCTCGGTTCTGTGCACAGTCGAGCGAAGGTGTATTTCTTTCAAGAGAAGGAGTATTCATTCTGACCTTTTCCTGCAACGCTGCCCACTCCTAGCGCACGGCGTGTGCTCTGATGGCCGCCGTGGCCCTGAGCCAGAGGGAGGGAAGTCTCACCATATTGTTGTCAGAGCAGATAAGCAGTGGGGCACATGAAAGGGAAGCGCTCCAGGATCACAGGCTGCCTGGGCTCAGACATGCTCCCGATCCAGTGAGCCAGCTAGCGGGGCTCATGGAAGCCTTAAGATCCACACTCATCAGGGGATCTCAGGCTCCCAGCATCCTGGGGGGGAGGGCGGCTGAGCAGCCAGCCAGCTGTAGTGGCTTCTAGTTCTTTCTTTAAAATACACGCACACACACTGCCTCACTTCCAAGGTGAGACAGCTTTCAGGAGTAGGGTTGCTGCGTAGAAGGTCAGTGCAAATGGTTACCAGAGGCTTGGTGCCCACACTTTTGTGTTCGTTTTTTCATCTTCATGACTGCTTCCTGCTCCCTATCCCAGTGCCCAGGGCCTCATGTGTGCGAGGCAGTGCGCTCGGCTCTGCCATGAAGGCACCAGGAGAGACGAGAAAGCATCTGTTAAACAGCAGAGCAATAGGTCTCAGCAAAGAAATGAATTACAAAAACTGCTATTCAGAGGGCAAATGTCATGTAGGCCAGGGTACTTCTTCTCATGGGAAATCTTTATCCTGAGGACACTGGAGTTTCAGTCTCATCCTGATTACACTGGTTTTCTTCATACTTCTTGCTTGTAATCATCATTTTCAGAGTCAACTTTGACACTAGTAGATGGGCCCAACAGCACTCGACACTTCCTGAGATGGCACTCCACTGGACCCAGAAACAGGCCCCACTGGACTCGGTGGCTCCAGGAACAAAAAGGAGTGATTAGAACAAGATGGTGAATCAAGAACTGAAGGAAGAGAACCCGAGAGACAGAACTGGTCATATGGCGTATACTCTGCATGGACAGACGGGTCAGCTGGCCTAGCAGTCACACTTGGTCTTTGCTGTTTTCCTCTGCATACCTTCTCACTCTCCAGTTACTTTTTCTTTCTCATGCTGAACGAGTGATAATTTGGCCCCTGTGCATGAAGTATAATGCTGTGAATGCACTCTGCTCATCTCATTTGCCAAGTTATCCTAGAAATCTCCATGAAAAAACTCTGGAACTCACTCAGCCCCAGGTAGGTTAGGATGAATGAGAAAACAAGACAAAAAGACAGACTCATTTTAACATCTCATCTCTCTACCTTACCTGCATCCCCCTCCTCTCACCAAGGAAAGGCTAAATTTAGGTCTCTGGCAATCCACTGAAAGTGGTGAGAAGGACTCAGGGTGGGTAGGTGAGTGCGTGATTTCTATAAGAGGAAAGGTGAGGAGCTATGAAGGCGGGGTCTTGGAAGTTTTGCTGGGGTTTCCCCAAACTGGGAAGGAGGTGACGTGAAGCAAGGTACTCCAGAGAGAGGGGAGGATCTCAGAGGGGAGTGGCTAGCTCAGCCACGCTCACAACAGCTTCCAGAGCTGGCAGGAGTTCCCATGGCACAGCCTTGCCCACTAAGGTGCCATGTCTCTTTTGAACATTTCTAAGGGAACCACTTACACTCTGGTCCATGGCGAGTGGCACCCCTAGAGTCATTTCCAGAGCAGCCCCACAGGCAGCATCCAGATGGTGAGCATGCCCTGGAAACCCCTGCAAGGGGTGAGTGCTGACTGCTCCCTCTGTAGGCTGTGGGGTGGCGGTGGGGAGGGGATGAGCAACAGTAAACAGGAAGAATCAATTTCTCTACAAACCTTTCGGGATGGGCATTCAGAGCCCAGAAAAATACGATTCATCAAAGTAAAAAAGATTTTCTTATTCCTATTTATTCCCCTTCCTACCTTATTCTTAACTTAGAAGCCTAAGTTTTTCAGCTGAACAAAATTCACAATTATGCCATACATTTTCCTTGATAGGAATTCCAAAAGATTCTTTTATGTCTATTTTTGCTGCTGATTCAGAGCAGGTACCCACTGGCCAATGATAGCATCAAAGTCATGGGTATCCTTTCTCAGAGTCACCAAAAGAAACTTGCACCATTTGGGGAAAATGAGGTCTCCAAAAAAGCAAAAACATCGTTTCCAGAACTGGACCCACGTGTATTTTTTTTTCCAGGAAATAATTTATTATCAATGTTACCACTCCTCCTAGTTTTCAGATATTCTTTTCTATGGTCAAAAATATATTTTGACCTATGGCTGATTTGTATTGCTACATCTATATAGCAGAAACCATCACAGTAGTGTAAAGCAATTATCCTCCAATTAAAAGTAAATCAATTAAATATATATATATTGAAAAACCTTGTTGGAATCAAGAGTATGAAGAACGTATTTGCCCAGGATGCCATAATTACGACAGGTGTCGCACAATCAGAACAGCAGCAGCATAAGTGATGGCTATGACAAAGCAGCAGGTTAACCTTTCAATTTGGTTTTAACTTCCTTTTGTAGTTAGGCCATCTGTTTAACAACTTTCTCCATTTTTTTCTGATTATTTCACCTTCCTAAACACAGAGGGGCAGCACAGATGATATCTATTCATCTTTTTGATTTTGTTAAGCACTCAAACTGGTTATTACAGAATTGGGTCTCAGCCGCCCCTGAGCTAGCTGTGCCGCTGTAATCCTTGAGGTCAGCCTGAAACACACACTTATCCCGGCTACCACGCAGTGGGTGGGGGAAGAAGAGGCTTCTGCAAGCAGACATTCCCCTGCCCTAGAGGCTGCCCAGTGAGGCAACAGTGGAAACCGGTACGGTGAGCCCTGTGTCCTGACAGTATGTGCAGGAGACCAGCTGCTATGCAGAGGGGTTTCGTAAGGTGGGCAGGAGCTGGATCTGACAGGTTCCTCTATAGCCAGCTTTCTTAAGCTCGGCACCGTTGCCATTTGGGGAGAGATAATTTGACTGTGACCCTGCCCTGTGTTGTAAGATTTCACCAGCGTCACCGGCTTCCATCCACTGGATGCCTGAAAAGCAACACCCCCAGTTGCTTCAACCAAAATGTCTCCAGCACCCCCAATTAAGAAACATGCAGCTGCAGGAAGACTCCTGACCCCCAAAGCAGTTGGGAGTTATGTTGTCAACCCTAACAAAGTCATGAAGTTTGCGAAGAATTGTGATCTTATAGACTAGACCAAATTCATGTTTTTTCCTCCAAAACTAACCAGGCCATTTCTTGAATGGAGGAGATGCTGGGGATGTAACTGTTGTGAGAGATATGTGGGCTGAGATGCCTTTTCCTTGCCCTAGCCTGCAGGGTGCTGCCAGTGCAGGACCCATCGCAGGTGTGATGTTTATGGGCAAAGCCGGTAAACGCAAATTCCACAGGTTCATCGATATCTGGCCACAACAGTCAACCACGTTGGTTTCCCACACATCCATTACCTGGGTAGCAGCTAAAATAAGAAAGCTTGAGTAAAGATTGCTGTTCCCCAGCCAAAATAATTCTCAGCACAAATAATTGTTTGGCACCGTCAACTGGAATGGAGAAGTTTTCTGCTTCTTCACCTACTTCTGTCCCAACTGGCAGAAGAAAATCATAGCTCACCAGAGAAATGTATTTTGTTGATCATTTCAGTTGAGGTTGTCACACAAAGAACATTTAGTAACTTGACTTATAGAGCTAGGTCATCCCTGGTGGCTCAGATGGTAAACAATTGGCCTACAGTGCGGGAGATTGGGTTCGATCCCTGGGTCGGGAAGATCCCCTGAAGAAGGAATAGCAACCCACTCCAATATTCTTGCCTGGAGAATCCCCCAGACAGAGGAGCCTGGCAGGCTATAGTCCATGGGGTGGCAAAGAGTCAGACATGACTGAGTGACTAACATTACTATTACTACTTACAGAGCTAAATGGATTGGGGATGTTAGAAAAGCTGAGATTGAGTCCTCCACCCACTCCAATGGAAAGAAAGTATTTAAAATTTTTTTCATCTGTGTTTATGCTGCAGTCTCTTCAGTGACAGCTGCTCAAAGAAAAAGCAAGTTCAGTTTCTTTGACATGTACCTGAAGGCTAGCCATGAGTTTCTGGCACCAATAAGTAAGATTGAAAGAAACTCGAGAGAAGAGCTTATCCCAAGTGGCAGTGGTGATGCTGCCATTTCCCAAGGACTAAATAGAGTGACTTTCAAAGGAACGGTTGGGCCCGTTCTCTTTCTTTCATCCAGGCCCCCTCGACACCCAGTCTCTGAGGTTCTGTTGGAGACAGGTCTGGACCAGTGGTTCCCAGGCTTGGCTGAGCATTTATTCACCTTGGGAGTTTAAAGGAAATCATTATACGTCTCAGAAGTTCTAATATGGTCCTTTGGTTTGTTTTCTTTTGTGTTTTGTTTTCTGCTGTTTGGCCACCCCACACAACATATGGGATCTGAGTTCCCTGACCAGGGATTGAACCCTCACCCTTGCAGTAGAAGCAAGGAGCCACCAGGGAAGTCCCTCTATTATGGTTTTGAGGGTGGGATCTGTGAATATGTATTTTAAAGTATTTCCCTGGGTCACGCAACTACTTTGGGGTCATCTATGCTAAACAGCAATGCTACTGCTGATGGTGGTGATGAAGATGATGATATCTACCCTGCATGGAGGACCTGTTATGTGCTAAATACTTCCAGGCGTTACCTCATTTTATCTTCATCCCCATGAGTTACTATTATTGTTTCCATTTGAAGATGTAGAAACAGGCTTAAGGGGTTTAATTACTTGCACACGGTGCTGGAGTTTTTAACCATCATGAAACTTTTCTTCTCTACCATTTATTGAACTGGAAGTAGCTGGGGGGCGGGGGTATGAAATTACCAAGAAACATACAGATGAACGCAGAGGAGGCTTCACCGAGAAATCTGGAATTTCTCTAGAACTCTGAGTCTGGGCTTTCTCAGAGTTGAGGAACAGGCAGGCTAGCAGGAGCAGTTTGGTGCTGTGAGTTTTTGTCGTGTCTTAGCCAAAGTGTCTTGCAGGTCTATAAACACGGCATGGGGGCTACAGAACTGCCTGGGGGAGAAGGTTCATAAAAATGATATTTTTGCTGAGCACCAGAAGGAACATTTTTGTCTTTAAATATGCAGAGACACTACAGCAAGTATCACAAATTCATTCTGGTGATGCAACCAACACTTAATTATCAGCTCCACAAGCAAATTAGGTGAGAAAAGTACTTGTCTTTTTATATTTTATTTCTAAAGGAATTCAAAGAAGATTTTAACTACTGCAACATATTATGACTCTTCTCCATCTGTCTTTTTCCCTCTTTCTCTTCCATTTTTTTTTTTTTTAAGTCACAGGTACAGCTGTTCTCTTGGGGGCTTCCCAGGTACCACTGCTGGTAAAGAACCTGCCCGCCACTGCAGGAGATGTAACAGACACAGGTTCGATCCCTGAATCAGGAAGATCCCCTGGAGGCAGGCATAGCAACTCACTCCAGTATTCTTGCCTGGAGAATCCCATGGACAGAGGAGCCTGGCAGGCTACAGTCCATGAAGTCGCGAAAGAGTGAGACACGACTGAAGCAACTTAGCACTCATGCACACACACCTGTTCTCTTGCTTTGTTGTCCGCCTGTTCATCTATAGCGGAGCTTGGAGGAATCCACTGGATCTGCTAGAGAGCCGGGCGGATCTAGTCCATGGGAGGCTTAAATGGTAGGATGGGAGGTGTGTTCCCAGGTGCCCCGCCTGGGAGGTGTGTATGCAGCACTCGGGGGCTCCTTTCCTGAGACCTCATCCTGGCTGCCCCCACTGTTCTTGGAGGTGACTTTGAGACACTGCGCCACGGAGGCCACCTTGTCGTCTCCAGATCCCAGCTCCAACTGGCCCTTTTTGATGAAATTCTGTCTGGGGGTGAAGAGGCTCACATGACCTTGGAGAATTCGCCGAATGAAGTCCCTGGATGACAGGCAGGACGGAGGGCCCAGTGTGGCCCAGTGAAAGCCATGTGCCCCTTCACTTCCTCACTCACAACTTGCCTCTGTGCCAAGGGCATCCTTCAGAGACGCTTCTGGAGGGAAGCCGTGGCTTCCTCCTCCTCCAGATTTTCTGAAGCCTAAGAAGTTTCAGCTATATTGCTAAATATTCTAGAAACAGTTCTTGGCTTCTTCAGCTGGTTTCCCCACTTTACAAACCTCTGAGTTCAGTCTCTCACTGTGTGGCAGTGACAGATGGGTGGAGGCTGGCTCACGGGTTTGGGGCGCTTCCAGGGGCCTGGTGTATAAACTCTATAAACCACCATAAACCACTGCTATAAACCCAAAGCCCTGTAAGCCGCTGCTGGTTTATAGGTTTCCCTATAAGCCACTTCTGGCCCCTCCAGCAGTTATACCCTTAACAACTCTGGCTCCCCAGCTCCCAAAATGAGAATGAGCAGCAATTCTAGAATTTGTGTAGTCTAGTGTTTCCAGAAGGAACACCAGGAATTGGGCGGGTGGCACACGCAGGTGCAGTGAATCAGGAGGGGACTGAGTGAGCCGGCAGCCCGTATCGGTCCACAAGGGAGCCGACCCCAGCTCCATCGCTTGGCCGACGTGTGGGAACATTCACCCGGGTTGCCAGATCTTTCCATAAAATTTCAGCAATCTGGTTGCTTTAAAACTACCTTTATTTACTTTTGGCTGTGTTGGCTCTTTGTTGCTGCGTGGGCTTTTCTCTAGTTACACAGTGGGGGCGTCTTTCTAGCTGTGGGTGCGGGCTTCTCATCAAGCTGACTTCTCTTGGCGTGGCGCACAGGTTCTAGGGCGCCCGGGTTCGGCAGCGGAAGCACATGGTTTCAGCAGTTGCAGCTTCCAGGCTCCAGAGTACAGGCTCAACAGTTGTGGTGCGCGGGCTTAGTTGTTCCGTGGGATCATGTGGAATCTTCCCAGATGGAGGTTTGAACCTGTGTCTTCTGCATTGGCAGGCAGATTCTTTACCTCTGAGCCACAGGGGAGTCCATACATACTTTGCGGCCCAAAAAAACATATCCAGAGACTGGGCTATGTCTGAGGGCCACTGGTTTGCAATTTCTTCTCTAATTCAATACCATCCTTTTGAGGAGGGTTCACCCAGAGGGTACAAGCTGACTCAGCCTGGTGCAGAATGAGAGCTGAGGTCTGGCGCAAGCGTTCTTTCCTTTATGTTTTATTCTTAATTCTCATAATTTTCATCAATTCAAAGATTTACTTAAATTAGAGGTAATTGGACACATTTCAGGTACGAAGAACTGTGATGAATGTTTGAAATTGCCAGAAAGTTAAATAACTTCCCTTCCCCCCCAAAGATCAGTACTTCTCCCATGAGAGGGCAGAAAAGTGGGTTTTCTAATATGACTCCTCTGTGCCAGGCATTTCATACCCAACGTTTCCAGGAATCTTCAAAAATTTTTTAGAGGTCAGCATTGTTCACCACTTCTTGCAATTCTGATACTGCAGATCAGAAAGATTAAGTAGCGTGCCCAGGGTTACACAGCCAGAACGACAAAGAGCTCAAAATCAGGACCTCTGACGCTAGCGTCCGTGCTTTCTTACTTTTTGCTTAAAGGAGATTGTCAGTGTTCAATAGTGAAATACTTGAACATATGCAAATAGTATTATTTAACACGTTAATACGTTCCCACGCTTTTTCTTCTAGCACGTGGGATAGTTGCTCAATCGTGTCCAACTCTTTGGGACCGCATGAACTGTAGCTTGACAGCCTCCTCTGTCTATGGAATTCTCCAGGCTAGAATGCTGGAGTGGGCTGCCATGCCCTTTTCCGGCAGATTTTCCCAACCCAGGGATCGAACCCAGGGCTCCTGAATTACAGGCAGACTCTTCACCATCTGAGTCACCAGGGAAGCCCTTTTCCTATTAGACTATATAATAAATCAGGCGCCAGAACACAGCTTCACTACTGCTAGCTAGAAGAGGGCATGAAGCAAAGTGTGCAGAGCACACAAAGGCGGAAATGACGCCCAGGCGCCAGCGTGTGAACCGGCTGGTTACGAGCAGCTCCATGGAGCAGGTAGGCTGTGGGCTGGGGCTGGGCGGGGGCCACCGAAAGATCGGTTGGAGGGTTCTCAGCCTACTGTTCTGCCTACTGTTTGAAACAGTTTAAATCTTTTGACGACTGTTTAAGATAGCTTGTGATGACTCAGAAACTAAGGGGGTGGCAACCTAGGCAGTTGAAGTCAGCCCATCTAGGAGAGGGGGTGACTGTGTACAGGTTTAGAGGACCCACTTGGGGTCACGTGGACCAGGGGCCCCAACTCTGAGCTCCCCAGGCCCCTGCTCCTGGGCCCGGCTGTCACACCCATCCAAGGCCCAGGTTCCACCTCGAATTACATTGCTCTTCCATAAGCTTCAAACATTTGACATTTATCATAAAAGGTCTGAACTATTCATTTGACAATTAAACATCCTCTAGGGGGATGCTGAAGGCTTGGTATTTATGTTTGTGCTTTTATTTTTTCTCTTTAGTAACCCTTTCTTTGTCTCAGTGTTTTAAAACACATTAATAAAATGTTTCCTCTCTGCTGGCTCAGGCCATGGGAAAGATGAGTTTACGGAAGAAGACTTATTTATTTCATTCTCATTAAAACTACTTAGGTTACAGTATTGTTTCTTCACTTTTTCCAGAGTTGGAACTCTAGGGAGATAGCTGTTAGGATCATCTTTATTTTTTTCTCCTCCTTTTATAATGTTTGCATATACTTATGTGTGTGTGTGTGTGTGTGTGTATATATATATACATACTTTTTTTTTCTAGGAAGCATAGTGTCTTTAGCTAATAGCCTTTGGTTCCACAGTTTCTACTTAGGGTGACTTGACAATAGCATATCCAAGGTCAGGCATTGGGGAGCAATTCCCTGACAAAGACTGGTAAAGGGAATCAGGATGTGCATCCATCTGGATGTATTACTTAAGGCTTTTTAGCTAGATGAAGAATTCAAGGTGAGTATATTTCTTTATTGCAATTAGGCAGAAAACCAGACTTATGTTGCATGCTCAATCACTTCACTCATGTCTGACTCTTTGTGACACTATGGACTGTGGCCCGCCAGGCTCCTCTGTCCATGGGATTCTCCCGGCAAGAGTACTGGAGTAAGCTGCCATGCACTCATCCAGGGGATCTTCCAGACCCAGGGATTGAATCCATGTCTCCTGAGAGTGCTGCACTGGGAGCAGATTCTTTACTGCTGAGCCACCAGGATTAAGAAGTGAATTATAATCTTTGACGAATTGCAGAAAAAAGCACAAGACAGTACATAAGTATTTTCATTTTGATTGAATTTGCTTTACATTTTATATTAGAGACCAGCAATTGGTTTAAGCGATAGTTTTGTTAGAAAGCCATATTTTCAATAGAAAAGACGTACAGTTCATTTTTAATCCAGCTGCCCTGCCTGAGGGAAGCCCGCGTGGTTTAAGGAGTGAGGATCGCCTTTGCCTTCCTGTGTCCTGGGGGCAGCTGCCTCCGTGGAGGCTTGGTTCCAGGAAGAAAGATACACAGTCTCTAGAGGTTCAGCCTTGAAAAGGGGCCTAACTGTGGATGCCAGATCCGCCTTCTTTGGTGGTGTCATTTTTTCTTTATTTTTAAAAATGAGGTGATGATATTCAACCTTCAGAAGGATGTGAATGCCATGAAGGCTGAGGCCTTCTTCTGCTTGGCTGGCTGCTGCATCTCGGGTGCCCAGACCACACCTGGCACGGAGCAGCTCCCGTGGACAACAGTGGCCACGCGCGAGAAAGGACTTGTAGTTTTACTACTGAAGATCTCACGCTCAGATTTCCTTCTTTCTTGCCGCTTCCTCCCTCGCTTTCACCTATCTTTCCTTCTCTCTCTCCCTTTTTCTTCTTTTCGGCTCCCGCTGAACAGTGTCCCTCGGTGCCGTGTGATTTACCCGTGTCTTCAGCATCAGCCTCGGTCTGTGCTTCTCATATTCACACTGTGGTTTCCTAAGGTGAGTCCAGGATTGCTCAGCTTACACTATAAAGTGCTCACCGTAGGACAGAGGGATGCAAGTGTGTAATCAATTCCCCTCGATGATAAAATAGAATTAAAATTAAATCCTGAGTAAAATAATACAATTAAGTTCTGATATTTAAAAAAAAAAAAACAACTAGAGAAACCCAGGCCTATGGGAACATATAAAAGATGTCCTGACTCATCATTATCAGTTGCGAGATGCTTCCCAAGGTTTTACTAATGATAAGTATAGCAAACATTGATTAATTTTTACTGCCACACACATAGCAGGGGTAGGACACAGGCCCAGTTAACCTTCTCTGGTGCTTTCCCAACCCACCTCCTGCACAAAAGCCACACTAAAATTCACAGTTTGGTTGCCCTGATTGTCCAGTAGTTAAGAAGCCACCTGCCAGTGCAGGGGATGTGGGTTTCATCCCTGGTCAGGGAACTAGAGTCCCATATGCCAAGGAGCAACCAAGCCCATGTGTTGCATCTGCCGAAGCCACCGCAATGAGAGGCCCGCACAGCGTAACTGGAGAGTCCCCCCCAGTCACGGACACCAGAGAAAGCCCAAGCACAGCAACAAAGCGGCAGTGCCGCCAAAAGCAATTAAGATTAGTCAACCTTCCCTGGTGGCCCAGTTTGTAAAGAATCAGCCTGAAATGTAAAAGACGGCCTGCAATGCCAGAAACTGGGTTTGATCCTGGCTGGGGAAGATCCCCTGGTGAGGCAAATGCAACCCACTCCAGTATTCTTGCCTGGGCAGAGGAGGATGGCAGGATACAGTTCATAGTATTGCAAAGAGTTGAGCATAACTTAGCAACTAAACCAGAAACCATGCCTCATCTGTATGTACCTACGAGCAATAAACAATATGAATTTATACAAACAAATTTACAAACTTTTGGACAGTGTTCCTATTTACTTCACTTTATAGGTCCCTGAAATCTAGACCCACAGATAATATCACCTCTGTCCAGAGGGCACTGGCATGGCTTAGCAGGCAAGGCTGTGGTCATCTGTGACCCTTTACCGCCTGGAGGGCCTTGAGGCTGAGTCAAGCATGCTGCTAACGCGACATGTGTCAATGGTGATACGTCAATCCATTGCCCATGAAAATATCCAGGGCTTGCGAGATGAGTGGATGCACAGTGCTTTGCTGAGCAGGACTGTCTTGATGCTGCGTCTTGAGAAGAGCAGTTTACATGAGCCTCTCAATTAGCCACAACCAAAACACACCATAGTTTCACAAAAACCAAAAAGAAGATAATATAATATGAAAGAAGCCTCAAACCACGAAAGGAAAAACAGAAAGATAAAGAAAGGGACAAAGAAGAATACAAAGTCAATGGAAAAACAAGATTTTAAATGCCAATAAATACAAATCTGTCAATAATTACCATAAATGTCAGTGGACTAAATGCTTTGAACAAAAGACATGGAGTAGCAGAGTGGATGAAAAAAATAAGAGCATGCAATACGCTGCCTACGAGGGACTCAGTTTCGAGCAAAGGACACACAGATTGAAAGTGAGGGGATGGAAACAGATACTTTAAGGAAACGGAAACGAAAAGAAAGCCGGGGTTACAATACTCAAATCAGACAAAATAGACTTTCAAACCAAGGCCATAAAGAAAGAACAGCCCAGCATTTACTAAGTTATACCTTCACTTTTAAGCTGAAAGATGAGATTAAAGCAGGTGTAGCTGAAGCTCTGGAATTGATTCTTCCTGTTAAATAAAATACATTGGTTTTTGACTTTCATAAATATTTATTCAAATATGAATGTTAAATATACTTTATTTGAGGATGCTTTGTGAGTGCTTGTTTGAGTGAGTAGAAAAACACAGACACATACACGCATACTCACAAAAGTCATCCAAAGTTTCAGACAGCTTTTGTGGGTCAATTGTGAAATATTTATCATACTACAATATTAATTTAATTTATGATTCTTGTTGTTCAGTTGCTAAGTCATGTCCGGCTCTTTGAGACCCTCTGAACTATAGCATGCCAGGCTTCCCTGTCCTTCACTATCTCCTGGAGTTTGCTCAAAGCCATGTCTGTTGAGTCAGCAATGCTATCTAACAATTTCATCCTCTGTCACCCACTTCTTCTTCTGCCCTCAGCCTTTCCAAGCATCAGAGTCTTTTCCAGTGAGTTGACTCTTTGCATCAGGTTATATATGAGCGCTTCCCTGGTGGCTCAGATTAAAGCGTCTGCCTCCAATGCAGGAGACCTGGGTTCGATCCCTGGGTCAGGAAGATCCCCTGGAGAAGAAAATGGCAATCCACTCCAGTATTCTTGCCTGGAGAATCCCATGGATGGAGAAGCCTACTAGGTTACATTCCACGGGGTCACAAAGAGTCGGACACGACTGAGCGACTTCGTCTCACCTCATCTCACCTCATGTATGAGTAAATGAAAGAATACAATTGCAGAAAGAGGTCTAATTTCCCAACACCTTTTAAATTTTCATCACAGGCTATTTTGTTTTTTTTTTTTTTTTATGGGAAGAGATTGCAGTGAGGTTCTCTTTGCTGAATCATTTGTGTGGATCACAATAAGCTGTGGAAAATTCTGAAAGAGATGGGAATACCAGACCACTCAACCTTCCTCTTGAGAAATCTGAATTCAGGTCAGGAAGGAACATTTAGAACTG
The DNA here is from genome assembly GCA_006410515.1 of Procapra przewalskii. Classification (NCBI taxonomy): domain Eukaryota; kingdom Metazoa; phylum Chordata; class Mammalia; order Artiodactyla; family Bovidae; genus Procapra; species Procapra przewalskii. The sequence goes on along the minus strand of SJYF01000394.1, from coordinate 2,083,530 downwards.
GACATGGAAAAACAGATTTGTTCCAAATAGGAAAAGGAGTC
>SJYF01000394.1:2062469-2077710 GCA_006410515.1 Procapra przewalskii | reverse complement strand
ACATTAACCTAGAATTTTATACAGTGATAAAAGAAGAATATATCTCTTAAGAATCTGTAATATTAAATATTATGCTCTTAGAGAAAATACCATTTAAATACAAGATATTTTGTATTTTCCTTAGTGGGATGTTAATATTTACATGAGCCAGAATATCACTTTTTATAAAAATATAATCATATTTTTATAAAAAATGAAGTATATGACTCAGATGAAGCCTCCAAATCTCAAAGTCTACACTTACAACAAACTAGTGTATTTGGCAGCTACTGATAAATTAAAATAAAGGGTGTGATCGTATATAAGGGAAATTCACTTAGTTTCAGATAAACATACTTTCACAATATTCAAACTCTTGTAGAGTTTCCTTTTATTTGGGAGTTAAGTTATAACATATTCAAGGAGAGAAAACATGAGGTTAATGAAGAGCATATGGTAAAATCAACTTTTTCTTGCTAAGCTCTGAAGGTAACAGAAATGTGAGACACAAAGGCAAACTGGGATGTACTTATGTAGTTATTTATAATTTGGAAACTTATGCAAAAGAGAATTAAAATTCACACTAATTTATACAAATATGATTTCTTTGTTAGTTCCAGTCAGTTTCTAATTTTTTGCCTTTTTAATATCACCATATCCCTGAATAACAGTAGTGTTGATTTGCAGTTTGCAAGTAGCTTTTTTTCTTTATTCACAAGAAATTGGCTGAATGCACGATTGATGGACAAAAAAAATCCCTTTCCATTCATTTCTATTTAACTTATTTATTTTTCTTTTTATTAATTGTTTTTGTTTTGTTTTGCTTTGCTTTGCTTTTTTGAGATGGGTTTGGAAATCTTTTGAAGGTTTTCTTTTGCATTCTTTTTTTTTAAGTGAAGTATAGTTGATGTGCAATTTTCAGGTGGGCAGCAAAGTGATTCAGTTATACATATACATACATTCTTCTTTAAAATATTCTTTTCCATTATGGTTTCTCATAGGATATTGAACATCGTTCTCTGTGTTTATTAATTTTAATTTATGCAACTGTTTCTTTGTTAAAAGGTGAGTTCAGCTTACAAGGGTTTCTTCAGGACAACCTCTTTTGCTGTCAGTGAAATGATGTTCTTTTACTTATGAATTCATGGATCACTGTTTAAAATTTGTTTTCAGACCTAAACTCAGTGGAAGACCTCTCACAAGGGTGAGAGATTCAGCCTTGTTATGGCTTTGCCAACAAAGGTCCATCTACTCAAAGCTATGGTCTTTCCAGTAGTCTTGTATGGATGTGAGAGTTGGACCATAAAGAAAACTGAGTGCCAAAGAATTGATGCTTCTGAACTGTGGTGTTGGAGAAGACTCTTGAGAGTCCCTTGGACTGCAAGGAGATCCAACCAGTCCATCCTGAAGGAGATCAGTCCTGAATATTCATTGAAAGGACTGATGCTGAAGCTGAAACTCCAATACTTTGGCCACCTGATATAAAGAACTGGCTCACTGGAAAAGCCCCTGATGCTGGGAAAGATTGAAGGCGGAAGGAGAAGGGGACGACAGAGGATGAGATGTTTGGATGACATCATCAACTCTATGGACATGAGTTTGAGTAAACTCCGGGAGTTGGTGATGGACAAGAAAGCCTGGCTTACTGCAGTCCCTGGGGTCACAAACAGTCAGACCCAACTGAGTGACTGAACTGAACTGGTGGCTTTGCTGGGGGACCTGGTGGATAGTGTTAGTGTTCATCGCTCAGTCATGTCCAGGTGTTTGTGACCCCATGGACTGTCCCCCAGGCTCCTCTGTCCATAGAATTCTCCAGGCAAGAATACTGGGATGCGTAGTCATTCCCTTCTCCAGGGGATCTTCCCAACCCAGGGACAGAACCTGGGTCTCCTGCATTGTGGGCAGATTCTTTACCATGGATAGAGGTTTACAATGCAAAGCAATGAGAGTTTAGCTTTACAAATAAGTGGAGAATGAAAACAGTCCTATCACTTTAAGAAAACAGCACATAGAGTAAACAGCAAGGTCCTACTGTAAAGCACAGGGAACTATTATCCTATAATAAACTGTAATGGAAAAGAATACAAAAAAGTTCTATCTGTAATTGAGTCACTTTGCTGTACAGCAGAGGTTGACACAATGTTGTAAATCAACTATACTCTAATAAAAAACAAACATATATAAAAGAAAACACACAGAGGTCAAATGGAAGTGGTGTTTCTTGTTTTGTTTATTTTTATTAGATTATTTTATTAAATTTTATGAATTATTTTGCATTGGTAAGATTTAAGTTTGGCATTTTCCAGATGCATTTAGAATATGACTAACCTGGTCAAGATTCTTAAAGAATAATTGTAGTAGAAATTAATGTGCTCGCCCATCAACTAATTCTGATTGTTTTAAACCAAATTCTCTATGTAGCAACTAAGCTGGAAATGAGATCAATACTTGCTTAGGGCACTGGCAGTTTCTTGAACTCCATTTTCTCGTTTCTATTATAACCCTGAGAATAATTGGTAGGCTTTGCCAGGCCTGCTTTATCTCCTATCAGCCATATCATGTGGACATGCTTAGAAAATTTCAATTTTTGGCCACAGGGCTAATGGTCCACCCAATATATATACTGCCCCTTCCAAAGTCCCAGTCACGCACCCACATTGCCACCCAGGGCCCCTGCATTTGCGTAACTACCTCCTGCCATAAAGGGTGCCACTTACGGGCTGAAGTTTTCAAGAAGTGGGCATACCTTCTTCTACTAGTTGGAAATAGAGTTCCCAAAGCCTGAGAAGGTGATAGGAACTCAAGACAGAAGAAACCTTAAGAGGATATAAAGAAGCAGAAGCCTTGAGAGGATATAAAGAAGCAGGAACCTTGAGAGGATATAAAGAAGCAGGAACCTTGGCTCTACCCCTCACTGGCTCTGGCATGGATTGGTGGTCCTCAAAGTGAAGGATCCATAGGATTGCCAAAGATCTTTTCATGGTGTCCATGAGGGCAAAACTGCTTTTCATAATGTTACCAGATATTACTACATGCTCACAGTCATTCTGTTAAGAGTGTGTAGGAAGTTTTCTACACAACACAGGATGATATCATGGCTCTGATGGAACATGTGCATTGTCATGTTTTTTAAAATTTTACTTCTGTTTAATTTCTAATAAATATTAATAGATGCAATTCACATAAGTAAAAGCTCTTTAGGGTCATTAACAATTTTTAAGAGTATAAGAACTCTTGAGACCAGACCTTTGACAAGTCGTGAGCAAGATATTTTTCTAAGGTTTTGAATAAGTCTTTGAAGCTTTGTGAACTAATTGTTTTATATATACAAACTAATCATAGCATTTTTAAATTGCTGTGCCCCCCCCCATATTAAGTTGTAATGGAGATTAAAATACTCTGGAACCTATGTTTAGAAGATATCTTTTCAGAAATGTGTAGAAACTTCTTGCTTTATGTATCAGGAATTACACCGTTTATGACATGGGCAATCTCCTTAAACAAATTATAAAATAGGAAGGATAAAAGTTGTTTTTTTTTTCAAAGGGATTGGAAGGCAGCATATGATTTCAAACAAACAAACCTGCTAACTACATTTCTGGCAGTCTGTTTTTTAAAAATGTTTATTGGAGTAGAGTTATTTACAATCTTATGTTACTTTCAGGTGTACAGCACAGTGATTCGGTGATGCATATACTTATATTCATTCTTTTTCAGACTCTTTTCTCATATAGGTTTCACAGAATACTGAGCATCGTTCCCTGTGCTGTAAAGCAGGCCCTTGCTGGTTGTCTATCTTACAGTGCTGCTCAGGCCCTCAGTGATGTCCAGCTCGTTGCAACCCTATGGACTCTAGCCCACCAGACTCCTCTGTCTATGGGGCTTTTCAGGCAAGAATGCTGAAGTGGGTTGCCATTTCCTGCTCCAAGCGCTCTTCCCTACCCAGGGACTGAACCTATGTTTCCTTCATTGCAGGCGGATTCTCTACCTGCTGAGCTTTTGGAAGGCTCACACATGTTAATCTGTGTATGTTAATACTAAAATCCTGATTTATACAGCTCCTCATTTCTCCTTCGATAACCATAAATTTGGTTTCGATATCTGTAAGTCTGTTTTACAAATAAACCCATTGTATCATTTTGAAAATTGGGCTCCACATTTGAGTTACATCACATGGCATGTCTTTCTCTGCCTGACTTATGTCACTTAGTGTGATACTCTGTAAGTCTATCCATGTTGCTGCAATAACCTCTCTTTTTATGGCTTGGTAATATTTCATTGCATATATGTACCACATCTTCTTTACCCATTTATCTGCTGACAGACACTGAAGCTGTTTCCACGTCATAGCTATTGTAAATAGAGCTGCAATGAACACCGGGATGCATGCATCTTTTGGATCACCGTTTTCTCTGGGTTATGACCAGGAGTGAGATTGCTAGATGTACATTTCTAGCATCTTAATCATATGCCCGCTGTGGTCATCCAAGGGTCTGGATAAAGATGCTTAGGACACTTTTGATGGAAACCAATACAACTTTGATTGTGTCTGTTTCTCAGAGACATTCTGTAGTTTCATACAGGTCCTTAGGGACAAGCCCCATCTTGCACAAAGCCCTTCTGGATCTTCCCCTACCACCCTGCTCTGGCCTCACCTCAGACCTCTCTTTCCAGCTTTGATTCTATTCCAGCTCCAACTTGTAAATACCTCTTAATCCAGCAAGATGCTTGATTTACAGTCTCAGTCGCCTGTGCTTTTTCTTTAATTGAGGTATACTTGATTTACAAAACTGCGTTAGTTTCAGGTGTATGGCATAGTGATTCCATTTTTTTGCAGATTACATTCCATTACAGGTTATTACAAGCTATCAGGTATAATTCTCTGTGCTATACAATAGATCCTTGTTGCTTATCGATTTTACATCTAGTTTATATTTGTTAACCCCATAACCCTAATTTGGGCTTCTATGATAGCTCAGTTGGTAAAGAATTTGCCTACAATGCAGGAGACCCTGGTTTGATTCCTGGGTTAGGAAGATCCGCTGGAGAAGGGATAGGCTACCCACTCCAGCATTCTTGAGTTTCCCTTGTGGCTCAGCTGGTAAATAGTCTGCCTGCAATGCAGGAGACCTGGGTTTGATCCCTGGGTTGGGAAGATCCCCTGGAGAAGGGAAAGGCTACCCACTCCAGTATTCTGGCCTGGAGAATTCCATGGACTGTACACTCCATGGGTCTGCAAAGAGTCAGACAGGACTGAGTGACTTTCACTAATCCTATTTTTTCCCTCCCCTGCTCCCTTCCCTCTTTGGTAACCATAAGCTAATTATCGATGTCTGTGAGTCTGCTTCTGTTTTGTATATACATTGATTTGTATTATCTTTTAGATTCTACATATAAGAGATATCATAGTGTGTTTGTCTTCCTTGGTCTGACATATTTCACTGAGCATAATATTTTCTAGGTCCATCCATGTTGCTGCAAATGGTAATATTGCATTTCTTTTTTATGAATGAATAATATTCCATTATACGTGCATGTGCATGTGTATATATATGTGTGTGTATGTATAGATATAGGTATAGATATAGGGATTTCCCTGGTGACTCAGTAGTAAAGAATCTGCTTTCCAACGCAGGTTGGATCCTTGGGTCAAGAAGATCACCTGGAGAAGGAAATGACAAGGCACTCTAGTATTCTTGCCTGGGAAATCCCACGGACAGAGGAGCCTTCTAGGCTGCAGTCCATTCAGTCACAAGAGTTGGACACGACTCAACAACTAAACAACAACAGTACCATCAGTGTAGATATATATCCCACAAGTTCTAAACTCAGTCATCTGTTGATGACTCACTTGGTTTGTCTCGGAGTCTTGGGTTTTGTAAATATCGCTGCTATGAACATTAGGGTGCGTGTATCCTTTTGGATCATTGTTTTCTCTAGATATATGCCCAGGAATCGGATTGCAGGATTACATGGTAGTTCTACTGCTGGTTTTTAAAGGAACCGCCATAGTGGTTGCACCAGTTTACATTCCCACCAACAGTGTAGAGGGTTTCCCTTTTCTCTTCACCTTCTCCAGCATTTGTTATTTTAGACTTTTGGATGATGATCATTCTGACCAATGTGAGATGATGCCTCACTGAGGGTTTGATTTGCGTTTCTCTAATGATTAGTGATGCTGAGCATCTTTTCACGTGTCTATTCTTGTTGCCCCTCAGCACTTGTAATTCCATGTTCTAGGACACGGGCAGATCCAAAGAGAGAAGCCTACTACTCACATCACAGGGTCACAGTCCAGGTGTGACTGTCCTGGCAACAGACCTTGTACCAGCCCATCTGGATAAGAGATGAGGAGTCTCTCTTATGCCATAAAGGGGGTTTACCCTCCACCCATGTATGACAACGTTGTTCAATCTGTTAAAGAAATGAGTCAGATAAAGGGCTTTCTAGATAGTCAAACACAAAGCATTTGTAATAGCACTTATATCTGTAAGATATTACTTCTATGTAGAGTCCAAAAAACTACAATGAAGGAATTAATATAATGAAAAAAGAAGTAGCCTCATATAGTTCTAATGAGGGAGAGGAATCCTGAGCCTAGTATACAGAGTAAAGTAAGTCAGGAAGACAAAAAAAATTGTATATTGACATATATATATTGGAATCCAGAAAGACAGTACTGATGAACCTATCTGCAGGGCAGCAATGGAGACACAGACGCAGAGAATAGACTTATGGACACGGGATGGGGAGGAGACGGTGGGATGTATGAAGATCGTAACAGAAACATATACGTTACCATATGTAAAACAGATAACCAATGGGACTTTGCTGTGTGACTCGGGGAACTGAAACCTGGGCTCTGTAAGAACCTAGAGGGGTAGGATGGGAAGGGAGGTTGGGGGAAGTTCTAGAGGAAGGGGACATAGGTATACCTATGGCTGATTCATGATGGTGTTTGGCAGAAACCAAATACAATATGGTAGAGCAATTATCCTTCAATTAAAAATTGAAAAAAAAAAAGAAACAGACTCATAGATACAGAGTACAAACTACTGGCTACCAGTAGGAAGAGGAAAGGGGGGGAGGCGGTATAGGGGTTAGGAGTTAAGAGGTACAACTAGTTATGTATAACATAAGTTATAAGGATATATTGTACAACACAGGGAATACAGCCAGTATTGTATATTAATTATAAATGGAGAATAACCTTTAAACATTGTGGATCACTATATTGCACACTTGCAACTTCTGTAAAATTGTACATCAACTGCACTTCCAAAAACACTTCTCTCAGTTAAGTTCATATTATTGGATTTACATTGCATGCTGGGTTTGGGGAAGGAGACTATCATTCAAAAATCAGTAGGCATTATCTCTGCTTTCTAGGAACACAGAATCACTTGGGGGCAGGAATAGGGGTGCTGTAACCCCAAACTATAATTGCAGATTTATGGTGGTGTATGCTGGGTGCCACAGTACTTGAGCCAGAGGGGGAGGGGGAGTGGGCAGGGGACTGTTCCAGAAGAGAGAAGCTAAGCTTGAAGGTACACTTGAACATTTTCGCCATTGTGTTCACTATTTCCAGTCCTAGGAGACCACAAACTCAACAATTATTTGTCAAATAAGTCATTGAGATTCACTGGAGTCATAAGTAGGATCTGAAAAGATTTCACGGAGAAGAAAACATTTGTCATGGATAGTTTTTAAGCTTTAGGGAAGGTAAGCCATTCATTCTGTGGCTATAGAATATGCCAAGGACAGATGCTTAATAAAAAATGTTTGAGAAGAGGGTGGCCAGGGCCCGCTGTACGTTGTTGAATACGGACGAGTATGTGACAATGACGAGGACTTGGCTGATACGTGTGATCCATCCCCAGTGTGCTAGATGTTTGTCAGAACATGCTCTCATTTACTCTCCAGAACTGCAGAGCTTGCGGCGGACACGAACATGTCACCCAGCTCTCCCTGCAGAGAGCTGCTCCCATCTGTGGAGACTGTGGCTGGCTCTAAGTTCTTGCTCCACTGTCAGCCCCTTCCAAGCTGGCCTCAGAGGTCGGGAGCTGCCCGCCAGCAGGCCCTTTCTGGGGACAGCCTACGACAGTAACTGAATCATGCTGGGGCTATGCTGTGGGCTTTATTTGCTCCAGGGCTGGCCGCGGTCAAGCTGGACTTTCACTGCAGGCTGAGTTCTTTCTTAGTCTCACCTGCTCCCTCTCTTTCTCTCACAGATCACGAGTTCCTCTCGCGATCTTGTATGGTGCTGAGATCCACTTCTGGAGAATCTAATCTGCTAGGCTGTTAATCTCCACGTTGACAGACTGAACACAGTGGCCCGGAGAGGGCGTGCATCTTCCCAAAGCCCGGCAGCGGTGTGAGGTTTCCGTCTCAGGCTCACTGACCTCTGAGGGCTCGGAACTCCACAGTGGGGCCTCCCTGGTGGCCCAGTAGTCAAGACTTCACCTTCCTACACAGAGCATGTGGTTCGATCCCTAGTAGGGGGGCTAAGATCCTACATGCCTGGCAGCCAAAAATCCAAAAGATTAAACAGAAGAAATAGTGTAACAAATTCAGGTAAGACTTTAAAAATGGTCCAGATTGAAAAATCTTATGAAAAAGAACCCCACAGTAACTGCAGGGACCAACCGCACAGGATTCAGCCAAAGCTGCCCTCCTCCCCCTGCACACACCAGCAGGAGTCACCCCACCATTACTGCAGACAGATGTTTTCTGTTAGGAGAACTCTGGTCATCCGTGGTCCCCAGAGGAAGACAAAGCTCCAGTTAACTCTGTCCACTCTTGGCTTGACTGTTTCTAGCAATCTCTCAAGTCTCAACTTAATCAAAATTAAGCTTTCAAGCTTTCATAATACCCCCTGCGGAAATGACAACAGCTTATGGTCACCTAGTTGCTCTCCTTTTGCCTTTTCATACTGTCCATGGGGTTCACCAGACAGAATACTGGAGTGGGTTGACACTTCCTTCTCCGGACGTCAATTTTCCAACAAAGGTCTGAATATTAAAGCTATAGTTTTTCCAGTAATCATGTACTGATGTGAGAGTTGGACCATAAAGAAGGCTGAGAACAAAAGAAATGATGTTTTTGAATTATGGTGCTGGAGAAGACTCTTGAGAGTCCTTTGGACAGCACGGAGATCAGACCAGTCAATCCTGAAGGAAATCAACCCGAATATTCATTGGAAGGACTGATGCTGAAGCTGAAACTCCAGTACTTTGGCCACCTGATGTGAAGAGCTGACTCACTGCAAAAGACCCTGATGCTAGGAAAGACTGAAGGCAAAAGAAGGGGGCAGCAGAGAATGAGATGGTTAAATAACATCACCATTTCAGTGGACATGAATTTGAGCAAACTCTGAGAGATAGTGGAGGACAGAGGAGCCTGGCATGCTACAGTCCAGGGGGTCTAAAAGAGTTAAACATAGCCAGCAACTGAACAACAAAACAAAGTTGCTTTCTCCTCTCTCTGCTCCACGAGGTATGACTTCGGGAGGACGTAGGTCACCCCTAAATCCCCATCACTGGGCACACTGCTTGGTATACAGTAGGAGCTAAATTTGCATTTGTTGAAGGTATGAGTTAAACACACTTAGGATTGACTCTTAATATTCATCTTGGTGCATAGCCGTTCCTGTCGTCTCCTAGTTACTCATCCGTATGTGATACTCACAAAAAGAGATTCATGTAATCCTGGTGAAAGTGAAAGTGAAGTCGCTCAGTCACGTCCAACTCTTTGTGACCCGTGGACTCTAGCCCACCAAGCTCCTCCATCCATGGGATTCTCTAGGCAAGAATACTGGAGTGGGTTGTCATTTCCTTCTCCAGGGGATCTTCCCGACCCAGGGATCGAACCCAGGTCTCCCACACTGCAGGCAGACGCTTAGATGTCAGCTATTATTATTCTTTTGTTGTTCTAGGCTTACAGTATATCTTCTGTAATTTCCAGATGACCAAATAAAGTAGTTAGAGATCGATAGCCACTCATAACTCCTCTTTATATTTACTGCTGGAAGTCAAAGTCTCAGTTGCTCAGTTGTGTCCAACTCTCTGACGCCATGGACTGTAGCCCATCAGGCTCCTCTGTCCATGGAACCTCCCAGGCAAGAATCCTGGAGTCAGTTGCCATTTCCTTCTCCAGGAAATCTTCCTAACTCAAGGATCGAATCCGGGTTTCCTGCATTGCAGGTAGATTCTTTGCCATCTGGGCCACCGGGGTCATGTTTAATCTCCCTCAGGAGAGGTCTGGGTCCAAAGACAGTCTGCCGTCTTCCAGGAATAGAGACTTTGTAGGCATTCTCAGATGCCTGTCCCAGGGCCTGGAAACCTCTTAAATTTGTGAGCTATTTGGTTTGTAAACTCCCTCTTTAAAACCAAAGTCACTGGTGACATCTTTTGACCTTGTTATATCTTTCTCTTGGGAAGATTTTTCATCTTGAAATGTGGCAAAGTTATGAAACATTGAAGAAGTTTTCCCTTTAAACTTTGCCCTGTGATCTCACGCAGTAGAGAACCAGGCCCAGGTATTTCTGACCTAGGTTTCTGCTCAGAGAGTCTGTTTCAACTTCATACAGATGATTTACTCTTAAAGATTTCAATTACCCAGACTTTTTAGCTTTTCCCTTTGCAGACTAGTCTGATCTTTTTATAATCATAAATACATTCTTCAACACAAAGTTAATATAATGACAACATAGAATTTTGAAAAAAGAGAAAACAAGAAAAAATGTCACGTTTCCACTTGCATGTTGGCATATGAGGTGAATTTTCTGTCTATTAAATGCTATTCTTCCTGAGTTGCTCTGAAAGCAAACTTACTTCAGTCTTGCACGACTGTGGATTTGAAATTAGAAATTTGCAATTAGAAATTTGAAATTTCTCCAATACAGTATACTAATGCATATATATGGAATTTAGAAAGTTGGTAATGATAACCCTGTATGCGAGACAGCAAAAGAGACACAGATGTATGGAACAGTCTTTTGGACTCTGTGGGAGAGGGAGAGGGAGAGGGTGGGTGATTTGGGAGAATGGCATTGAAACATGTAATATCTTATAAGAAACAAATCGCCAGTCTAGGTTCGATGCAGGGTGCAGGATGCTTGGGGCTGGTGCACTGGGATGACCCGGAGGGATGGTGTGGAGTGGGGGGAGATGGAAGGGGGGTTCGGGATTGGGAACACGTGTACACCCGTGGTGGATTCATGTTGATGTGTGGCAAAACTGATACAATATTGTAAAGTAAAAAAATTAAAAAATAAAAAAAATTGGAATTAGAAAATTCAGGCTTGAGGCTTATTGCCCAGTAGCTCTGTGTGCTTTCCCAACTTATAGAATCTGTGTCTGATTTTCTCCTTAGTAAAACACAGATAATAATTCCTGTTAGTAACCTAGTGGAAGGTGTTGGGATATTAAACAAGAGGGCAAAATCCCCTTTAAGCCCTCTTAGTATAAATATGAGCGTCTAGGTCGCTGGTCTCTCTCTGGATTTTTTTCCTGGCCACTGTGCCTTTAATTGGTTAATTATCTGTGGCTGTCCTGGGTCTTCAGCGCTCCTCGGGGGTGCTTCTCCAGCTGCTGTGAGTAGGGGCTCCTCTCCAGCTGTGGGGCACAGGTGTCTCATTGCAGCGGCTTCTCTTGTCATGCAGCTCGGACTCTAGGCAGTCGGCTGTAGCTCACAGGCTCAGTAATTGTGGCACAAGCGCTTTGTTGCCCCTTGGCGAGTGGGACCTTCCCAGACCAGAGATCAAACCCACGCCCCGTGCATTAGCAGGTAAATCTTTAGCCACTGGACCACGAGGGAGGCCCTGACCACTGAGCTTACAGCTGATGCTGCCGTTCCACCTGCGTGTCCTGGAGCCTTGCTCGGTGCTGCCCACAGACTGGACTCATCTCTGCCGCAGTATTTGCCCGTCTTTCATCTAAGCCTGCATCTGGCAGACAGTTCCTGGTAACCATGAGTAAGATGGGTCCATATCAGAGACTGAATGTCCAGATCAGGCTGTAACAATTGACTGATGGAAACTGACCTGTAAATACCCTGGTTCACCTGCCTTTGAGGTGCGATCACTTAGAGGCTCATTGGCCACACGGGACCTCAAAGCTTCCTCAGTGTCATTAAATTCCAGGTGCCTGCAGGGATAACGAGCTCAGTTATACACCATTTCTAGCTTCTAGAATTGCTTACTGGATCTCTTCCCTTTACTGACTCACTTGTCCACTCTCTAAATTGTATTTCCTGGGACGATCTCCCAAATAAACTACTTGTACTTGAATTCTTGTCTCAGGGTCTATTTCTGAGGTATATTTCAGGGTCAGTTTCTACCCCAAACTGTGGGAGAAGTCTTCAGAGTCCTTTGGACTGCAAGGAGATCAAACCAGTCAATCCTAAAGGAAATGAGTCCTGAATATTCACTGGAAGGATTAATGGTGAAGCTGAAGCTCTAATACTCTGGCCACCTGATGTGAAGAGCTGACTCATTGGAAAAGACCCTGATGCTGTGAAAGATGAGAATAGGAGAAGTGGGCAACAGAAGATAAGGTGGTTGATGGCATGACTGCCTCAATGGACATGTATCTGAGCAAATTCTGGGAGACAGTGAAGGACAGGTGAGCCTGGCATGCTATAGCCCATGGGTTTGCAAAGAGCTGGACATGACTTAGTGACTGGACAACAACAACACCCCGAACTCAGTGTATGTATGAGGCACGATTGTTCCTGATAGAAATGACACACATCCAATTGAACTCAATCTAGCCTAGAGCAAAATTAAGAAAGTCTTCATCAACTCTATAAGGCAGTGTCGGAAGGTGACAGATTGTAGTCAGAGAAGTCTGGATCTGCTGAACTCATGGACTTGTTCTCTGTCTCACCAGTGTTTCTCTTTATGTGTGAGCTTATTTTCAGACAGAAAAGATGATGGCTGTGTGGCATCTCCCAGCACGCATTGCCTCTGTGGCACACAGGAGCTGAGAATGGAAATCTTTTGTTCACACCCATATCAATTCCAGAAAAGGTGTTCTATTAACAGTATTGGGATGTTGAACTCTGGACTGGTCACTATATCTAGTGGTTGAAGTATTCTAGGTGTCCTGGAAGAGGACAGCTCTGGGATAAGAGAAGTGGGCTTGGCTCAGAAAGACATGGGTAGGGATGAACATCTCACAAACTGGAAAATGGGGATTTCTTGATAATACGGTACATTTTTTGGACATTGTTACTTCAACAGAAACACTTGGAAAAAAACAGTGTAACAATAGAACTAATAAATCCTTTTCCAAGTTCAGAATAGATGGCTTAGATGTCACCTTCTGTCTTGGAGGGATGGGAAAATATATTCATTAAGCAGTAGAAATAATAGTCATTTGTCAGACACGTATAAGGCATGTTCTGAATTCCACGCTAAGTATTTTAAACACGTGATTTTATGTAAACCCCAGAGACAAACCCTGTGACTTGTCATAGGGATGATTAGGGTTTTTATTTTATAAATGAGAAAACTGAACGAGCTTCTCAAGGTTTTTCAGCTCCTAAGTGGCAGAGACATTTGCATCCAGGCTGGTGTGGTGATAAGCCCACGCTGCGGGCCCCACGCTGCAGCGTCAGCCTGAAACTGATGCTTTCTGAAGGGCACTGAGCTACGTAAGCTAATGCTCATCTGCTGTGACGATCCTCGGTAGCATTCAGACTCAATACAAAACAGCCCACTGATTGAATGGAAGGGTGAAGTAACTCCTTCTTTCTTTCAAATCTCACACTTGAGGTTGGATTCTTTGGTCCAACACCAAAGCTTCCTTCTGACCTGAGAACTTGCAGATCTTACCCCTAGAACCAACAAACCTAGAGAAGCCTTTTTATTTAATGATGGCAGAGCTGGATTGTCAGGGTTGCCACACTGGTTGTCCTTTTCCAGTGAGCCCAGGTCTCTTGATCAAGTGGGCACTAGGTTAGATCAGATTTGAAGAGAATTCATTTAGGAAGTTTCCGTTTTAAAATTCGTTTTTTACTATTTTTATTTTTTCTTTACCCCCTTTTTATTGTGGTAAAATACACTTCAGTTCAGTTCAGTCACTCAGTCGTGTCCTAATCTTTGTGACCTCATGGGCTGCACCACGCCAGGCTTCCCTGACCATCACCAACTCCCAGAGCCTACTACAACTCACGTTCATTGTGTCGGTGATGCCATCTAACCGTCTCATCCTCTGTCATCCCCTTCTCCTTCCACCTTCAATCTTTCCCAGCATCAGGGTTTTTCCAGTGAGTTGGTTCTTTGCATCGGGTGGCCAAAGTATTGGAGTTTCAGATTCAGCATCAGTCCTTCCAATGAATATTCAGGACTGATTTCCTTTAGGATTGACTGGTTGGATCTCCTTGCAGTCCAAGGGACTCTCAAGAGTCTTCTCCAACACCACAGTTCAAAAGCATCAATACTTTGGTGCTCAGCTTTTTTTTTATAGTCCAACTCTCACATCCATACATGACTACTGGAAAAAACCATAGCTTTGACTGGACGGACCATTGTTGGTAAAGTAATGTCTCTGCTTTTTAATATGCTATCTAGGTGGGTCATAGCTCTCCTTCCAAGGAGCAAGCATCTTTTATTTCATGGTTGCAATCACCATCTGCAGTGATTTTGGAGCCCAGAAAATAAAGTCTGTCACTGTTTCCATTGTCTCCATCTAATTTCCATGAAGTGATGGGATCAGATGCCATGATCTTCGTTTTCTGAATGTTGAGTTTTAAGCCAACTTTTTCACTCTCCTCTTTCACTTTCATCAAGAGGTTCTTTAGTTCTTTTTCACTTTCTGTCGTAAAGGTGGTGTCATCTGCATATCTGAGGTTATTGATATTTCTCCCAGCAATCTTGATTCCAGCTTGTGCTTCATCCAGCCTGGCATTTCACATTTCAAATGTACTCTGCATTTAAGTTAAATAAGCAGAGTGATAATATACAGCCTTGACGTACTCCTTTCCCAATTTGGAACCAGTCTGTTGTTCCATGTCCAGTTCTAACTGTTGCTTCTTGACCTGTATAAAGATTTCTCAGGAGGCAGGTCAGGTAGTCTGATGTTCCCATCTCTTGAAGAATTTTCCACAGTTTGTTGTGATGCACACAGTCAAAAGCTTTGGCATAATCAATAAAGCAGAAGTAGGCTGGATGTAGATTAATACAAAAAAATGAGTCTTTGTAGAAATCATTGGAAGAGTTGAAGGAGCAGTTGAATTCTGGGTATTCAGGAGTATCTCC
>SJYF01000394.1:2041135-2060101 GCA_006410515.1 Procapra przewalskii | reverse complement strand
CATTTAGAAAACAGAGGGAAGTAAAAGGAAAATAAATAAAGTGACTCAAAATCTTGCTACCTAGAGGTAATGTTTGGGGATTCAAATTTCCAGGTTGTAGATTTCCTTAACTAAAAGTTGGTTTGTACTCTACATATCTTATTTACCCTGTTCTTTTGTTTGGGAAAAAAGAGATCCCATATGAATAAGTAATCTTTGGATATAACATTTCAAAAACTGCATACTCTGAACTTTTCCTAAACACTAATTAGCTAGTGAAGCTGAGTGCATGCACATTCTAGCCAGTGGTGTAAATCCTGCCCTGTCCTCTTCCTACGGCAGTGCCAGCTGTCCCAGCCTTGGTGACTAAAAGAGCTGGAAAATCTTATTACTGTTGTAATTGTCAGTTCCCTAAATATTAATAAGATGGATCATTTTCTCTAGAAGATTCAATAGACAATTGCCTTTGTCAGAATTGCTTGAAAAGTCTATTGGAGTAAAGCCTTGGGGAAGACATCTGTATGGGCAAATTTGCACATATTTAATATTCAGATTGTCATGTCTCTAGGTTTAGTCCCTTTCACATGCGCGCACTCACTAAATTCCTATTGTTTTAATCACTGGCAAATACTTATTGAGGGTCTACTTTGTGGCAAGCCCTGTTCTGTTCCCTGGTGACAGAACAGTGAGTGGAAGTGGCAAAGTCCCTGATGGGCACAAACAAGCAACAGATAGCGCATGATAATGCTGGGGAGAACGCGGGATAGAGTCTGGGGGCTTCAAGGAGATGGAGTGCAGGGGGAGGGGCTGAGGATTACAGGGGCTCAAGGGAGAGCAGAGGCTTCCGAGGGGGCGCTAGTGGTAAAGAGCCCTCCTGCCAATGCGAGAAACGTAAGAAACGTGTGATGGATCCCTGGTTTGGGAAGATCCCCTGGAGGAGGGCATAGCAATCCACTCCAGGGTTCTTGCTTGGAGAGTCCCATGGACAGGGAAGCCTAGGGGCTATGGTCCATGGAGTCCCAAAGAGTCAGATACAACTGAAGCTCAAGTACATGCAAAGGAGACTTTTGGATGAGATGACATTGGAATAGAGACTTGGATGAAGCAGGGAGTGAGTGAGCTGTGCAGGCATCTAGGGAAGGGTGTTCCAGGCAGAGGGACCAGAAAGTGCACAGTGTCCGGGCAGGAACGTCCTGGTTTGATGGAGGAGCAGCTGGAGCAGAATGAGGGGGGCGGCAGTGGTCCAAGGGGAGACTATAGAATCATGGCAAGGCTTGTAGGTCCTGGCCAGGAAGGATTCAGATTCATCCAGAAGGAGCTGAGAAAGGAGACGCAGAGATTAGTAGGATGCTGCTGCTATGGTTTGGCCAAGCGGCCAGTGGTGCCCAGGGCTACCATCCATCTCCCCCAGGCAGGCCTGCTGTGCTCTGCCATCCCCAGGTCGAGCTACCTCTCTCTTCTGAGAACAAACCAGGGGTGGAAGGAGTGGGTATCTCATGAGGTTTTCTGGGTGCTAAAGAGGCTGTGTGACAGGCAATCACAGCAGCTAAGAGTGACAAGGCAGGATGGGTGGGTGTCACCTTTAGAAGCTGGTTTGACAAGCCTGGGTCTCACACCTTTGGGGTCGACAGGAACATGCTGGTGACTTTGAGAAAAAAGCAATGTGGCAGCAGCAGAAACTTCAACACACTGCCCAAAAAAGAAGTGGCAGACACAGATGTGTCGTGGGTACCAAATCACTCCATATTTAATCTCCATATGAGGTTCTGAGCATCTATAAATGACAGCAAGAGGCAGCCTGGCAGGCTGCTGTAGGTTCTCCTTGCCAGTTCAGGACTAGCTGAAGGTTTTTCTTATGTCTGAAATGTCACTTCTCAACATAAACACTAAGCAAAGTGGGTTCAAAGTCCCACATCCAGCCCTCTATCCACAAACCAGATCAATCTTCCTGCCGTCAAGCAGGAAGAACTTGGAAGCACCAGAACTGAGGCCCATAGAGGCAGCGTCAGTCATCTCCAGGGCCTGACCACAGACCTCAGGCGGAGAACATCAGAGAAACCGCACAGGGACAGCCAGGACCCATGAGGGGCTAGATTCCATGTGGAGACGTGGGCGAGGCATCCTAAGCTGTTCCCAAGCTTCCTTCACTGTCTAGTCCTCTTCCATCCTATTCAAGGAGGGCAGAAAGCCCACCTCCTCCAGGAAACCATCCTGCTCAGCTCAGCTCACACTCATCTCCCTTCTCCAGCCTCTGTGACTCTTTGGATGGCATCATTTGTTTAGCACTTACTTGTAGAAAATAAACTTCATGAGGCCAATGACTATTTTGCTCATTTCTATGCTTCCAGTGTAGGGATCATAGTAGGCTTTCAATGAGCTATACTTAAATGGATAAATTTTACTTTTTGTGATTTTTAACATTAAAGTATAGTTGATTTACAATATTGTATCAATTTTTGCTGTACAGCAAAGTGACTCAGTTATATACACATATACATTCTTTTTCATATTCTTTTTCATTTTGGTTTATCACAGGATACTGAATAGTGCCCTATGCTATATACTAGGACTTTGTTGCTTATCCATTCTGTATATAAAAGTTTACATCTGCTAACCCTAACTTCCCACTCCACCCCTCCCTCAATTCCTTCTCTCCCTGGCAAACATCAATCTGTTGTCTACATGAAATGGATGAATTTTAAGTTCTTCTGGGGGAGTATGAAAGTGAAAGTTGCTCGGTCGTGTCCAGCTCTTTGCAACCAAATGGACTGTAGCCTGCCAGTTTCCTCTGTCCATGGAATTCTCCAGGCAAGAATACTGGAGTGGGTAGCTGTCCCCATCTCCAGGGGATCTTCCCAACCCAGGGATCGAACTCAGGTTTCCCGCATTGCAGGCAGATTCTTTACTGTCTGAGCCACCAGGGAAGCCCAGGGGTATATAGATATTCTTCTAAACTTGGGATGAGGTCAGATCTTATTTCTTGTTGTCTCTGCCCCTTTCCTTTTTTCTCTCCCATATTATCCAGCAGGCACTGTCAGTGGCTAATTCATACAGCCTTGACGCCTTCAGAATCAGCTGCAGAAAATTCCCACACTTCTATCAGCTCTGCCATAGGTGAGGGCCCTGGAGGTTCTCCAAAGAGTCAAATCCCCGGGTATGATCCTCCGTCAGTGAAGGGTGGGAGTTGGTAGACAGCCTCCAGAGAAGGGGGCAGCAGAGGATAAGACGGTTAGATAACATCAATGACTCAATGGACTTGAGTTTGAGCAAACTCAAAAGATAGTGAAGGACAGGGAAGCCTGGGACTGCAAAGAGTCGGACATTACCTAGCGACTGAACAGCCAACTACGACTCCAGAGTCCTTGCTTGTTGGTGGAATAATTGTGGTTTAAATTGTTGCACTTTGCTGACTGTCTCTGAAAGAGGTCAGCTCCCATGGGGGATTTTGACAGTGACCGTGAGCACTGGGATTGCACCATCATACCAACAAGTGTAAATGGTGCTACAGTGATTTTTCAGGATTAAGGTTAGTGCCTGACAGCGTTTGGTCTCATAGCACAGAGGCACATTCCACTCACTTTCAGAGTCCTGGCGCTTCTGTGCAATGTCAGTAAATGTAGGTGGGGAAGCAAAATGAGGCCAGTGACATTAAGGTGGGCGGAGAAACAGCAGTGGCCATCGCCCCTCAGGCCTTCTGGCTAGGATTAGAACAGCCCAGACGTTCTCATTGATGTGGTTTCTTGCCAAATCACTGCTGCAACTTACAGCTTACCCCAGTCCAGGGCAGGCTGGCTTCTCACCTGCTTTTTCTCAATGGTGTGATTACATCCTTGTAGAAAGGATGTAAAGCAGGCTGGGAAAGGGAAATGCAGAGGTTCCCCCTGTGTGGCCAAACTGGTCAGATCCTGAAGCATTAAAGGATGGGGTACAGCCTGGGAGCTCTGGGAGACAAAACCAGACAAAACCATCTGAGAGTGTGCAGTCATTCTGAACCCTGCAAGATACACTCATACACTCTGTCATACCACGATTTAGGAAAAGGAATACACACTTGGTTTTTTTGTCCCTTTTTTTCTGGTACAGGCCTCCTAAAACCCTTGGAATTTCCTAAATAATAAGAGTGAAGAAGGTGTCTTTTGTTATGTTAATGAAGTGACTTTTGGCCCTCACCTAAGTGGGGTGGGGAACTGGAACCAAACTTGCGATTACAAAGTTCATCAGCCCCACTCCCCACAAGCCTCAGTGGAGCGGAGAGGGGCTAGAGATTGAGTTCAGTGACCAATGGCCAATGACTTCATCCAGTGATTCATTCATTGGGCTCATTGACTCAGTCGTGTCCAACTCTCTGCCATGGACTGTAGCTCGCCAGGCTCCTCTGTCCTTGGAATTCCCCAGGCAAGAACACTGGAGTGGGCTGCTATTTCCTCCTCCAGGGGATTCTCCCGACCCAGGTATCGAGCCCTCACCTCTTTCGTCTCCCGCATTGGCAGGCACGTTCTTTACCACGCGCCACCTGGGAAGCCTTCAGTTCTGTGAGCTGCTCTAGCAAGTTAATTGAATCTAAGTGTCTGAGGGGGTTGTTGGAAGCTCTGATCTAAGGCCAGTGGGTCAAACTTCTTACCGTGTGGGATCGATTGCCACTTCTGAGTAGAGGTGTGAGGACTGAGATGAGTGGTAGGACGCCCTGCTGGGGGCAGAAAGTGGCTGGGACATGTGGGGAGACAGTCACCCCAACACATACATATTGGAAATTGTGACCTACACCTCATCTGGTTTCTTAGGGATGATTGGGGCTCATAAAGCAAGTCCCCTTTGCTGTGAGATGCCGTGGATGACAATGCAGGTACTTTCGATGTCAATAAAGTTACAATGGGTTATCAGTTATACCTTGATTCTGGGTATGACTAATTTCCTAATGAAATTTGACCCAAAGCCAGAATCTGCTGATGAGTGTTCCAGGAGATCCAGTGGCAGAAGGAAACGAATGGTTCTCAGGACTGTCTCGACTCCTGTGAAAGCTCATCGGGAAAAACAGAAACAGAAATGCTTGCATGCCACCAGCAACAGGGCCCCTGCTGTCTCTGGGCTTCAGTGCCTCCTCTGTGAGACAGGCCCTTCGAGGTCAGGATTTCCGGGTCTCCTCCCAGTCTGGGGCTCTGGACACACCACGCAGACAGGGTGGGAGGCCTGGCTGTGTTCCCACCTTGCCAGAGGGAGGCTTTGAACCCTTCCCTCTGATCTCTTTCTCAGTGATTCCAATTTTAGTACCTGCAGTAAGTGAGCAATTCAATCACTGGTCAACTACATTTCTTCATTAAACACTCTTTTCACTGTGCTGTCATTTTAATTCCTTTTTAAACTTTAAATTCTGTAATTTTTATTCATAGGATCATGTTAAAGTAAGTTCTTTCCCATCCAAAGATTACACAAATACTCTTCCATGGAATTTTCTACTAGTTTTCTGATGTTTCTTAAAAATCAACATCTTTAAGGTAGCTGAAATTTATTTTTGGAAATGGTGTGCAAAATTGTATGACTCAAGGAATATAACTATTTCCCCCTCAAATGACCACAATTTCTTGGCTATTGGACTCCCTACTGATTTAAAATGCCATTTTTATTTGACACTAGATTTTTGTGGAAAATGAACTTCTAAATCAGTTTTTTCCTCCATTCCGTTGACCATCAGTGAGACATAAAAAAAAAAATTCTGGTTTATTTTACATACATTGAATTTTTTAGTGTGTTTATTGACCGTTTATATTTCATCCATTGTGAACTTCCCATGTAATTCCTTTAACCATTTTTTATTAGCATGCTGTTCATTTTTAATTGATCTATAGGTCTATTATATGTTACAAATATTTTTCTCAATTATCTTTTTATTTGATATTTCAAATTATATTGTTTTGGTTTGCAGTGAGTTTTCTTAGATTTTAGGAGCTGTGTAAATTACTGGGAAGTATCACTCTGTTTTCAAAACATGATATGAAGTCCTTCGCCCAAGTTTTATATATATATTACCATGTATATCATTGGCACTTAGACAAATTATACTCATATATACCATGTTTTTCCTTTTCTTTTTTTCAATTTATTACATTTTTGGTGTATGATCTGACTTTGTTCTGCCATTATATCTCGACTTTTTTTCTTGATTAAAGAAACAATGCTTGGCAAAGATTTTCCTTTGGGATGTCTTGTTTTTGTCTAAAAATGCCACCTTTAGCAACATAGTGGCCCATCAGTCTCAATTAAGGATCCATTTCAGAAAAGCCAACAAAGCAAATCATATAGAAGTAGGTTGAAGAACTCCAGGGAGTTTTGTGTAGACTTCTGCATTTGTGGGCCCCTAATTCCCTTTGATGAATAAATGACAAACCTGACCCAAAGTTGAAACAAATGAAACCAATTAGAAATACTTTTCATGTACTAGAAACCAATTAGAAATACTCCATGATACATTAAAATTTTTTTAATTGAAGTATAGTTAATTTACAATGTTGTGTCAATTTCTGCTGTACCACAAAGTGATTCAGTTACACACACGTATTATTAAAATATTTTCCCATTATCTTGTCATAATGAGTACAATCTTCTGTGCTGCAGAGCAGGCCCTTGTTGTCTGTCCATCTATCTGCAGTAGTTGGCCTCTGCTAATCCTAAACTCCTAGTCCACCCATCCCCCCACCTGTCTTCCCAGCTGGAAGCCGCAAGTCTGTTCTCTCTGTCTGTGAGTCTGTTTCTGCTTCACAGATATGTTCATTTCTGTCATAGTTCAGATTTCACATATAAATGATATCATATGGTATTATCTATCTTGGGTCTTTCTTGTAGCTCATTTTCTGTCTGACTTCACTTAGTCTGATCATCTCTAATTGCATGCATCCCACCATGCAAAATCTTAAACTAATTCTCTTTCTATTTTGTAACATCAATCATCAAAGATACTAATAAACCTGTGTTTATGGTGACAATGATTTTCAGCATTTTGTGCAAGAACAGTTCTATGAAGACTGCCACCAAGAAATGAGGGTTTCAGAGCTTTGGGGGTTTCAAAGCCCCCACTGCAGTTGTTCTCATTGATCTAGTGATGAAAACTGAGATTCCAAGGACCGTTTCTGCTTCTTCCTCCAAACCGCCAACCCCCATGATCACCATTCTCCTCCCCCTCGCCCTCCCGGCCATGGGGGTCTGTCATCTTTCCTTTTATGTGATTGGTTAGCCCTTGCTTCTCATGTTTTCCAACCAGCTTAAATTGGAGGTTATTTTGTAGGGGATTTTAAATATTTGCAAGTGACATTTCCATAGATGAATAGCAATCTAACTTTTAAAAAGTTTTAAAGAACTCTTGGCTAGATCACCCCGCTTCACCTCCTCATAACCTTTTCCCCTTTGCAAAAGCCCGTGTAAAAAGCTGAAGAGTGAGAAACTCCCACTAGCAACCCACAGATTTTCCCTCCAAATGGGCTTCTCATCTTTTAGGCAGTTTTTCATATGGTTTGGGCTTTCACACTTTTGGTCATCTGTCATGTTTTGATTATTAGAACAGGTGGAGATTTAGTTCTGTCTTTCCAAAGCATGTAAAACAGAGGGTGGAAATACAAGAAATGGCTCCAAAGATACTAGGCAGACACAGAAAGGAGATGGAAGCTGGAAGCTTTGCTCTTTGGCTGTTTTGAACTCTTTGCTGAGTCAGGTTTTTGGTTAAGGGGTGAGGTCTCTGCAGGAAGCAAAGCTGAGTCTTCAGGAAGGATCCACCTTATTTTGATTTACTTGATTTTCTGAGGGTAGATCATCCAGAATCTGAGGTGGTACCTTTCTTTCTTTAATTTTTATTTTATATTGCATTATACAATGCTGTTTTAGTTTAGGGTATACAGCAAAGTGTGCGTGTGTACACATGTGTGTGTCAGTCACACACACAAGAGGTAGGGCGCCTCCTGCTCTCATGTGGCACAATCTCTACTGGCCACAGTTCCGAGCAGCACTCCCTACCTGGCTACCACCTGTCTGCTGAGTGTGAGTTCTCCACTACCATCCATGCACTCTCCCTCAAGCTCCCAAAGGTGTAGGATGCTCTGTGAGAATGGGGCATAGAAGAGGAAGGATGCAGTCTCCCACTTTAGACTTTAAATGAAGATTATAACTTGGAGAAAACTCAGTCCTGGGGATTTTTCATGATGAGATCCTTAGCAAGTTCACACTAAGAACTACAACACAGCTAAATTAAAGGCTGTAGTTGTTGTTTAGTCACTCAGTCGTGTCACTCTGTGACTTCATGAGCCCCATAAGACTCTCTGTCCATGGGATTTCCCAGGCAAGAATATTGGAGTGGGTGGCCATTTCCCTCTCCAGGGGATCTTCCTGACCCAGGACTGAACGTGCATCTCCTGCATTGCAGGCAGATTCTTTACCACTGAGCCACAAGGGCAGACCAACATATACGCTCTACTATATACAAAATAATCAACAAGGGCCTGTTGCACAGCACAGCAAACTCTGCTCAGGATTCTGTAACAACCTAAATGGGTAAAATAGCTCAGGTGGAAAAGAATCTGCCTGCAATGCAGGAGACCCGGGTTCATCCCCTGGGTTGGGAAGATTTCCCTGGAGAAGGGAATGGCAACCCACTCTAGTATTCTTCCCTGGGAAATCTCATGGACAGAGGAGCCTGACAGGGTCCATGGGGTCGTAAAGAGTCATGACTGAGCAAATAACAGTGTGTGTACTACACAATTTTAAAAGCACTTTCAAATTTTAATTAATCTAAAGAAATTTAACTTATATGCGGAGTACATCATGAGAAACGCTGGGCTGGAAGAAGCACAAGCTGGAATCAAGATTGCCAGGAGAAATATCAATAGCCTCAGATATGCAGAAGGACTTCCCTGGTGGCTCAGACGGTAAAGCGTCTTGCTTACAATGTGGGAGACCTGGGTTCTATCCCTGGGTTGGGAAGATCCTCTGGAGAAGCAAATGGCAACCCACTCCAGTACTCTTGCCTGGAAAATCCCGTGGACAGAGGAGCATGGTGGGCTACAGTCCACGGGGTCACAAAGAGTTGGACACGACTGAGTGACTTCACTTTCACTTTCAGATATGCAGATGACACCACCCTTATGGCAGAAAGTGACGAAGAACTAAAGAGCCTCTTGATGAAAGTGACAGAGGAGAGTGAAAAGTTGGCTTAAAGCTCAACATTCAGAAAATGAAGATCATGGCATTTGGTCCCATTACTTCATGGGAAATAGATGGGGAAACAATGGAAACAGTGTCAGACTTTATTTTGGGGGGCTCCAAAATCACTGCAGATGGTGACTGCAGCCATGAAATTAAAAGATGCTTATTCTTTGGAAGAAAAGTTATGACCAATCTAGATACCATATTCAAAAGCAGAGACATTACTTTGCCAACAAAGGTCCATCTAGTTAAGGCTATGGTTTTTCCAGTGGTCATGTATGGATGTGAGAGTTGGACTGTGAACAAAGCTGAGTGCCGAAGGATTGATGCTTTTGAGCTGTGGTGTTGGAGAACACTCTTGAGAGTCCCTTAGACTCCAAGGAGATCCAACCAGTCCATTCTGAAGGAGATCAACCCTGGGATTTCTTTGGAGGGAATGATGCTGAAGCTGAAACTCCAGTACTTTGGTCACCTCATGCGAAGAGTTGACTCACTGGAAAAGACTCTGATGCTGGAAGGGATTGGGGGCAGGAGGAGAAGGGGACGACCGAGGATGAGATGGCTGGGTGGCATCACGGACTCGATGGACGTGAGTCTAAGTGAACTCCGGGAGTTGGTGATGGACAGGGAGACCTGGCGTGCTGCGATTCATGAGGTTGCAAAGAGTCGGACATGACTGAGCTACTGAACTGACTAATGACTACCTGGACCTGACATAGAAGGTACGTGAGGGGCAAGGAAATTAAATGTCTTGCCTAAAATCTTCTGTTTCCCCTTATGCTCATCACTAGAGGTAATTTCTTCTTGAAACTCTGCACCATCACAGAGGTCATTCTTATAAATATCATTATGGCCACATTCATAGATTTACTGTCTTGTTTTTTTAATTTAGCCCATCATTGTCCTTTCTTCCCATTTGTCCTGAGTTCTCTTTCTAAGGCAATTATGGTGAACTCTGAACCAAACTTACTTCCATCTGTAATTGGATAGTTCATCTTGTGAAACTAAAATGAGATCATCTCTACAAGTCACAGATGAATCTTCTTCAACTTTGCCTCCTTTCCAATCCCAGCCTTCTTTTAAGAAGAGCAAGAAGGTTGTCAAAATTGGCACCTTTTAAATTGGCAGTGTATTAGGAAAATGAAAACTTTGGAAACAATGGAGGTGGGGTGTCAGAGGTGTTAGCTGACATGCTACCTGACAGGTGCCGGCCCACGTGGCCAGTGTTGTGACTGGTTTTGTTGTCTACTGGCCTCCTCAAGACAGTGCTAGGCTTGCCTCTTCATCAGAGGGGGACAAAATGAGAAGCTTATGCATTCTTAGAAAGAAAAAGAAACACGGCATTCTTTTCCTCCTTCTTATAGAGTCAGAAAGACCTGCCATTTACATTTTTTTCAATTCAACCCGTAAAAACCACTTGAAGCGCTGTTTCTGAAACAGGCATTTCTTCCTCAGTATCAAACCCCAGAATGCTGTCCTCAGATTTGAGACATTCCTAAGGGGATTCCTAAGGGAATAATAAGTATCAAGCTCACTGATTGAAGAGAAGTATTATGCAGAGACATTAAAGAAGTTATTACAAAACCTTTGGCCACTTTCTGTTTATTGCTCCCTGCAGAAAGCCAATGTGATTCAGAGATAGGCTGAAAACTTGGGAAGAAACGTAGGAGTTGAAAGCACGTGGTCCTGATGGCTTGGTTTTAGATTTAGAGAGCATTTCAATGTGGAGACTTCATGCCCCACAGTGTGTGGGGAGAAGAGTAGTAATCTGAGGATGACTTAGATGTGAACTCCACATGCTTGGTGAGTTTTCAGGGAATTTAGCATCTCCCGGGCAAGGAATGGATGATCAGTTCTGAGACTTTTGGGAAGCACATCTTAAAGATTTGTTGTTGCTGCTACTGCTGAGTTGTCTGAATCTTTGCAACCCCAAAAAGAAAGCCAAGAGGAACTAATGAGCCTCTTGATGAAAGTGAAAGAGGAGAGTGAAAAAGTTGGCTTAAGACTCAACATTCAAAAAACCAAGATCATGGCATCTGGTCCTATCACTTCATGGCAAATAGATGGGGAAACAGTGGAAACAGTGACAGACTTTATTTGTCCAAAGTCACTGCAGATCGTGACTACTGCCATGAAATTAAAAGATACTTGCTCCTTGGAAGAAAAGGAGTGAAGCTATGGTTTTTTCCAGTAGTCAAGTATGGATATGAGAGTTGGACTATAAAGAAAGCTGAGTATCAAAGAACTGATGCTTTTGAACTGTGGTGTCAGAGAAGACTCTTGAGAGTCCCCTGGACGGCTTGGAGATCAAGCCCGTCAATGCTAAAGGAGATCAGTCCTGAATATTCATTAGAAGGACTGATGCTGAAGCTGAAGCTCCAATACTCTGGCCACCTGATGTGAAGAACTGACTCATTGTAAAAGACCCTGATGCTGGGAAAGATTGAAGGCAGGAGGAGAAGGGGACGACAGAGGATGAGATGCCATCACCAACTTGGTGGACTTGAGTTTGAGCAAGCTCCAGGAGTTGGTGATGGACAGGGAAGCCTGGTGTGCTGCAGTCCATGGGGTCATAAAGATTTGGACATGACTGAGCCACTGAAGTGAAGGGACTGTAGCACGCCAGTCTCCTCTGTCCTACACGATCTCCCAGAGTCTGCTCACACTCGTATCCATTGAGGTGATGATGCTGCCCAACCATCTTATCCTCTACTGCCCCCTTCACCTTTTGCCTTCAGTCTTTCCCAGCATCTTTTCCAGTGAGCTGGCTTTTCACATCAGGCAGCCAAAGGATTGGAGCTTCTGCTTCAGTATCAGTTCTTCCAATGGATATTCAGGTCTCTTAAAGTTATGTGGTATTAATTTCTACTGGCAACCTCTTCATTTCATTTGTCCCTGGAAAGTGATTAGGCTATGGACAGTGACAGACAGGACCACAAAACCAGAAAGATCAAATAAAAGTCTGTTTCATAAAATAACTGTGGATGTCATTGATGTCCATTATGACCGCTCTGGTTACCAGGACATCCGTTATTCCTGTTCTCCTCATTAGCTCACACATTTTCACCCTAAAATTCAAGTATTTCAAGGAATTCCACTTGCCATTCAGACTATCTCTTTGGTCACTGAGAAATAGCATGATGTGTAATTAAATATGGTATAAAATATGACCATTTCAGCAATTCAGAAGGGTAAAAAATGAGGAGACGAAAGAATGGTGACATAGTGTAGATTCTGTACATGACCACTGGGTTCTCAACCCTGATTCCACCACTTTCTAGGTATGCAATCTCAGGTTACTTCAGTCTCCTCATTCTAAAAATAGAGATAAGATCTGTACCTATTTCTTTGGGTTATTGCGAAGATCAATAGAAGACTGTTAATCAAATTCTTAGCACCACACCTGGTAAATAATACACACATGCTCAGTAAAATATATATGCTATTAGTATGAGCAGCTTTACCACCCTCCTGACTATCAAGTTGAACGCTTCCACCTCCAAATTTATCTCTGATGACTTCTTTTCAAAGTCAAAGCAAAAGCTACTTTCCCCACCCATTGGTCAACCAATAATGAAATCACTTTCTTTTTCTCTGTCCCTCATTTCCGTGTCCAGCACCTCTTCTGAGACACACCCGCCCATCGTCCTGGGCACAATGTGTCCCTAACTGCCTCTGGTATCCACTCTCCTTTCTCCAATCTGTTCCACTCATGGTCACAGCCACAGCTCTGAATACTTCACTCCTTCCAAAGGTTTCTGTTGTAACCATTTTTTTTTTTTTTAGACAGCTCATTACTTCCATTTTTAATATCTGCCCTCATATGGTCTTGGATAGATTTGATTTTGGGCCCCAATTCTTCATTCCACTGTGACAGGTTTACATCAACACATCCAGACATTTGCCTTATAGCTTTGCTCCACCCGCCCTCTGCAGGTGGGGTCTATTCTTCTACCCCTTGTGACATGGTTTGATGATGAAATATGAATAGATGTTTCAGGAACAAACGTCTTAAGTGTATTTTTCATTGGTTGGTTTGGTTCTTAAACTCGGGCTCTGCCGTGAGCAAAACAATGCTGTCCACCAAGCTCAGCTGAGACCAGCCCAACCTCAGCTGACCTGCAGACCCGTGAGCATGAGCACAAGTAAGTGCTTAGTGATGTGTGCCACCAAATGCCTGTTACTGGTGGAAACAGCTGACTCTACAGACCAACTGCTTTTCCGGTTTCACATCTGACTACAGTCCTGTGATATGCTACAGTCTAGCTGATCACGACAACTTGATTGTCCTGAGTACATCCTTGGCTTTTGCACCTTTGGTATCCTAGTCCTTCTTTCTGTCTTCTTGCCAATAAACGTATACAGTATTTTTTGGCACTGGGCTAACAAACCATGGGGGAAGGCGATGGCACCCCACTCTAGTACTCTTGCCTGGAAAATCCCATAGACAGAGGAGCCTGGAAGGCTGCAGTCCATGGGGTCACTGAGGGTCGGACACGACTGAGTGACTTCACTTTCACTTTTCACTTTCATGCATTGGAGAAGGAAATGGCAACCCACTCCAGTGTTCTTGCCTGGAGAATCCCAGGGACAGGGCAGCCTGATGGGCTGCTGGCTATGGGGTCGCACAGGGTCAGACACGACTGAAGTGACTTAGCAGCAGCAGCAGCAGCAACAAATCATGGGTGATCTCTTTGTAATTCTCTTGAATCTCATGGCAGGCTGCCATGTCATTTGTGGTCTAGAATTTTTAGTTTTACTTTTTCATAACTGAAAGACATACCTTGACCTTTTAAAAAAATATTTGTTTATTTGGCTGTGACGGATCTTCATTGTGGCATTTGAACTCTCAGCTGTGGCATGGGATCTAGTTCCCTGATTGGGTATTGAACTCACGTCACTGGCATTGGGTGCACAGAGTCTTAGCCACTGGACCACCAGGGAAGTCCCCATAGCTTGCCTTTTGATTAGCAGTTCATATGCAGCAAAGGTCTTGAACTTGGCTGCTGTTTTATGTACCGTGTCCATCCACGAGGCGAAGATCCTTCTCTCCATGTCACGGAAGGAGAAGGAAAGACTCGGGGAAGTTACACAACTCATTCAGAATGTAAGTGGTGGAGGCACGGTTGAGGTCTATTCTGTTCTTTGTCTCAGTACTGTAAGTTACGTAAGAACCTTCAAGTTGCCCACTTTCAAAGATGCGAACGTGCATTCCATCAACATTGAGCGGAGTGAGAGTGCAGCTTGCCCTCCGTCTCCTGTTTCTAGTGATCCTTCAGCTCTCCCATCTCCCACCTCCTCTCCCTACTTCAATCAGTAACTCTTCTTGCCTGTTCACTCGACACCAGACCCTGTATGCCAGCTGTTATACTGTACCACTGTACTTTTCAAGGTACTGTATGATTAAAAATGTAGTTTTTATTTTTTGTGTTTGTTCTTGTGTTTTATGCATTATGTGTGTGAAAAGTATTATAAACCTATCACAGGTACAGTGCTACATAGTCAGTTGTGTTATCTGAGTACCTAGGCTCACTTTGTTGGACTTAACTAGCAAACTGGACTTACAAATGCACGCTCAGAACAGAAGCTGTCCGTATGTAGGGGACTTACCGTGCCACGCTTTGAGGCTCTGCTGCCTTCTCTTCTGCATCTCACAAAATTAGTAAGTAATCGCTCTACTCAACAGGCAAATGACATGAACAATTGTGTGTTGTAAGTGTGAAGAATCTAGAACATGAAGTGCCACATCTTAGTGATTTCATCAGTGATATGATTTACAAATTTAGATTCCAAACCTTAAATAGCTCATGCTTTCCTCTCTTGAGGCCTGCTCTGAATATTGCCAATGTTTGTTTCTTTAAGTTCTATAGAAGTCACAAGGAAACCACAGAGCAACCACCCCAGGATAGCAGAGAGAGTCTGACCTAAGCCCACAAAAGCCAAAAAAACAGCAGGGTTGGCGTCGAAAGCTTGGCTTGACACTTTGTCTCCAGCTCACACCCTGGCGCCTACCTTAAGGGCTTGGTCTATTTTAACAGCAGAGTGCTAGCCTCGAAATGTTAAACCTTAACTCTGAATCTCTTGACTCCATGTGTTGAAGACAGACTTTGCATGTTACTATTTTGAAGCAGCCGTTTGTCAGAGCGGGAGAGGAGGAAGGGAATCAAAGAAGTTTAATGGGAGGGGCTTCCCTTTGAATTGAAGCTACTGAACTGCCAAGTTCAAGGGCAGCTTCTCTTGCGGCTGAGAAGCTGACTGGCCTGAGTCCAAGCCTGGGTTTCTCAGCCTGGGGGGCTGACACGTGGGGTTGGTAATTGTGTCACGAGGCTGCCACATGCATCATAAAACCTGCAGCAGCACCCTGGTTCAGGCCTCCACCTGTCACATGTCAGCAGTACTTCTCCCCAGTGGTGTTGACAACAACGTCTACAGCTTTGTCCCTCGGGTGCAAAATCACCTAAATGGAGAATCCCTACTCTGAACGAATAAATATGACTAAGATCATTACGGGCTTCCCCGGTGGCTCAGTGGTAAAGAATCTGCCTGTAATGCAGGAGACCTGTGTTCGATCCCTGGGTCAGGAAGATCCCCTGGAGGAGGGCATGGGAACCCACTCCAGTATTCTTGCCTGGAGAATCCCATGGACAGAGAACCTGGTGGGCTACGGTTCATAGGGTAGCAAAAAATTGGACACGACTGAAGCACTGGGCACATATACACGCACGAGATCATTACAGCCTTTTAAACTCAGACGGGAAGGAAAAATTAAGGGATGATGGATGAACTTATCTAGAAAAAACATCCTAATAGCAATTAAATGAAATAATGGGGGAATTATTATTTTTTTGTCTCATTTATCAGTATTATCTACAAGTCAGATGGAGGTACCAACGGAAACACAGTCTAGTGAAGTACACTGCCCAGAGAAACCTAGTACTGTAGCAGTCAAGTCTTGTCTTTTCTCCTGCAGGTGGATTTTAGCATAATGTGTTGTCATAGCAATGTAGCAGCCTGAGGTCAGAAGTTTCCTTCTTGATCTTGGGGTTCCAAGTCCCCAGAGCCAGAAAACTGGAGAACTCTCGCCTTTTGAAGCCTTTCCTCGTGCCCCGGTGTGTCTCTGTACATGAAGCAGGCATTCAGTCAATTCAGTTCAGTTGCTCAGTCATGTCCGACGCTTTGTGACGCCATGGACTATAGCACACCAGGCTTCCCTGTCCATCACCGACTCCTGGAGCTTATGCAAACTTATGTTCATTGAGTCAGTGATGCCATCCAACCATCTCATCCTCTATCGTCCCCTTCCCCTCCCGCCTTCAATCTTTCCCAGCATCAGGGTCTTTTATAATGGTCAGTTCTTCTTATCAGGTGGCCAAAGTATTGGAGTTTCAACTTCATCAGTCCTTCCAATGAATATTCAGGACTGATTTCCTTTAGGATGGACTGGTTGGATCTCCTTGCAGTCCAAAGGACTCTCAAGAGTCTTCTCCAGCACCACAGTTCAAAAGCATCAATTCTTTGGCACTCAGCTTTCTTTATAGTCCAACTCTCACATACATACATGACTACTGGAAAAACCATAGCCTTGACTAGACAGACCTTTGTTGGCAGAGTAATGTTTCTGCTTTAAAAAATCCTGTCTAAGTTGGTCATAACTTTTCTTCCAAGGTGTAAGCATCTTTTAATTTCATGGCTGCAGTCACCATCTGCAATGATTTTGGAGACCAAAAATATAAAGTGTCTCACTGTTTCCATTGCTTCCCCATCTATTTGCCAAGAAGTGAAGGGACCAGATGCCATGATCTTCATTTTCTGAATGTTGAGTTTTAAGCCAACTTTTTCACTCTCGTCTTTCACTTTCATCAAGAGGCTCTTTAGTTCTTCTTCACTTTCTGCCATAAGGATGGTGTCATCTGCATATCTGAGGTTATTGATATTTTTTCTGGCAATCTTGATTCCAGCTGTGCTTCACCCAGCCCACCATTTCTCATGATGTACTTACTCTGCATATAAGTTAAACAACCAGGGTGACAATATACAGCCTTGACATACTCCTTTCCCAATTTGGAACCAGTCTCTTTTTCCATGTCCAGTTCTAACTGTTGCTTCCCGACCTGTATATAGAGTTCTCAGGAGGCAGGGCAGGTAGTCTGGTATTTCCATCTCTTGAAGAATTTTCCACAGTTTGTTGTGATCCAGAGTCAAAAGTTTTGGCATAGTCAATAAAGCAGAAATAGATGTTTTTCTGGAACTCTCTCACTTTTTTGATGATCCAATGGATGTTGGCAATTTGATCTCTGGTTCCTCTGCCTTTTCTAAATCCAAGTTGAACATCTGGAAGTTCACAGTTCACGTACTGTTGAAGCCTGGACTGAAGAATTTTGAGAATTACTTTGCTAGCATGTGAGATGAGTGCAATTGTGCAGTAGTTTGAGCATTCTTTGGCATTGCTTTTCTTTGGGGCTGGAATGAAAACTGACCTTTTCCAGTCCTGTGAGATTCTCATTTTATGGATGATGAGCCTGAGGCCACAGAAGCATCACATGCCCAAGTTCACAAGGAAAGAGGGAGGAAATAACCCAGGTCTGCCTGGCTCCCAAGTCTAGTGGCTTCTGTCACTACAGCACCTCCATCCCACAGCTAGGAGAGACCTTGGGTTCCAATGAGCTTCAGGAAGCAATCTCACCTTCCACTGAACCCAGGGCTGGTTTGTCCTCTGATGCTGCTGATCATTCATGGCATTCAAGGAAATTGTTGCTGTATGGAATAGGCTTGCAGAAGCCAATGGCATGGATAGTATGTGAGTCTGTGATTGTAATCAAAGGCACCTAGAGGAAGGAAGAAAGGCATGACACTCACATCAGCTCATACTGAGCCAGCAGGAGCTATCGGGAAGGAGGTACTTGAGCTGTTCAGAGAAGGGGCTCCAGTGTTTCTGGAAGGAATTCCACATCAGTGAAGCAGGGTAGGATGCAATGGGGGGATGCCGTGTGTAACCTTCTCATGATGGGTCCAGCAGCTCTGGAGACCCTCTATTGTGGAAAATGTGCAGGCCCAAGGGACCAGGATAAATAGATGTCTCAGGAGGGGCTGCCTTTGAGCCACTGAAATTCCGCTAACATAGTTGTATTCCTTGGATTCAAGCTAAATCTAGGCATTGTTCACTGTTGAGTAAAAAAGCAGTAGATCTATAAAACCCGAGGTACTACTGATGGTAAGTTTCATTTTAATTTACGAAAGCATTTCCCAAGAGTACGTTCTGTAAGAATAAGGAAAAAGTTGATCTAGGTAGCTGGACATTGCCCTGGGTGGTGATATGCATCTGACCCGAAGTTCACAGAACAGGAGGGAGATGTTTAGATATCCCAATTATACTCCTGGGATCATTTAAGCAGTGTTTTGTGTTTTTTTTTTTTAAAGGCTGTGCTGAGTCTTCACTGCAGTGCATGGCTTCGCTACTTATGAGGCATGGGCTTAGTTGTCTCACAGCTTTTGGGATCTTAGTTCCCAACCAGGAAAGGAACTCATGGCTCTGCATTGGAAGGCAGATTCTTAGCCACTGGATCACCAGAGAAGTCCCCAAGCAGCACATTTACTATCCGTCCACCATGTGCTGGGCACTGTGCTAAGTGCTGAGGCTGTAGTGATGAGGGAAACAGTGGGGGGAATAATGCCTTTCAAATAAGCATATATCAAATAGGCATTTCTCCAAAGAAGACATACGGATGGCTAACAAACACATGAAAAGATGCTCAACATCACTCATTATCAGAGAAATGCAAATCAAGACCACAATGAGGTATCATT
>SJYF01000394.1:2023017-2040695 GCA_006410515.1 Procapra przewalskii | reverse complement strand
AAAAAAACAAATAAGCATATATCTAAATGCGTAATTAATGACATGATAAGGACACTGCAGGCAAGTACAGGGATCATTGGCAGAAATATCTGGCTATTTGAGAGGTTAGTAAACATTCTTTGAGAATGAAATCTTGGAATCAAGATCTGGTAGGCAAGGGGACTTACGGAAAAGAGCTTGTGCAAAGGTCCTGGGACAGGGAGAATCTTCAGTCTTTGGAGCAACTGAAAGCTGGCCAAAGCAAGAGTGATAGGAGATGAGGCTGAAAACACGGGACGGGGTCGGGTCAGGTCAGTGGTTTTGCTCTTTACCCTAAAGGAAAGGGACTGATGTAGTTAGATTCACCTTCAGAAAGCTCTCTGACTGCTGTAGGGAGGCATTTGGATGAGGGCAGAGTTTAACGAGAGTTCTGGCAGTGGAGAGAGCCACGGTGGCAGCAGAGAAGCTGACTGGGGAGATGCTGAAGATGGTGAGGCAGTCTCCAGGCTGTGCCCCGTCTAGAGGCACGGGTTCTGGGTGATTGAGACACCAGCCTCTACGATCTCTGTTTCCTGTGACCAGTACATGTGACACCTGGGCGTCACACTCTCACAGTCTTTCTTCTTGTGGATGAAGAGACTTGCTCAAGGCCACGTGATGGTGAGCACAGCACAACTGGAGCCCAGGGGCCTCAGCTCTGCTGGGGGCTTCCCGGGTGCCAAGGCCCGCATGTACAGACTCCTTACGTGGAACATCACACGTGGAAATGTACAATGGCATGGGAGGCGGAGAGTAATACCAACCTGAACCTCATTTCGAACACTTTAGATGAGTGGAAGGCTGACTTAAGTGTCTCTTTGGACCCCTCACTTGCCCTCAGACACAGGAAGAAGAGTCTGCTTGTGAATGCCATCCATGATCAACTAATGTAAGGGAACTTGGAAGTCTACCTGGGATGGGAAGTGGGTGTTTGGTGTGCAGGGGGAGTTTTGTTTTTTGTTTTTAGCCTAATAATACCAGAGTGTTGATCATAAAAAACACGGCACATAAAAAGGAACAAGGATTTCTCATGTACATTAAAGGGAAAACTGATTAAGAGAGGGTTTTTGCTTACAAACTCGAGAACTATATACTGCATAATTTAGGCAAAAGCAAAATAAATAGAATAAAACTAAAAGAAAATCAGAAACACCAGTGACCAAAAAAAAAAAGGGTGGGGGGAGAACCCTCTCAATCAAGTACCCACAAGCAAAACAAAGAACCACAAAGGAGGAAATGGCAAGGCTCCTGGGAGTTGAGAGGGGCACCTGGGATGTTGGAGCCCGAGTAGGAGCCGCGTGCTTCCCTCTCACCTGGAGCGGCCTGAGCAGGGCTTGGCAGGATGACTGTGTAGCGATGTGGTCAGCGCTCTCACTGTGCCTATTTCAGGTGCGAGTTTCTGGTTGGCTGGTTCAAGAGGGCGGGGTTCTCTAGTTCAGGAGGGAGCTTCTGATTGGCTGACTCAAGAGGGCCTGGTCCCTGAACCGTGGACCTCCAGCGAGGACACAAGTGGAAGAAGGTTTCACAGGTAACCAGGTATGCTGCCATCAGGAAGAGCATGTGGGTCCCAGGTAACTGAAAGGAAGTGGACACTTACAAGTGCCACTAGACGGACAGGTCCTGTGTACGGTGTGCTTAATTGCTCAGTCATGCCCGACTGTGCCACCCCATGGACTGTAGCTTGCCAAGGTCTGTCCATGCGATTCTCCAGGCAAGAGTACCAGCGTGGGTTGCCGTTTCTTCCCTCCAGCGGATCTTCCCAAACCAAGAACTGAACGTGCGTCAGCCTGCATCTCCTCCATTGCAGGCATTGTTTACCCTCTAAGGAAAATAGATTCCTAAGCCACCAGGAGAAACCTTCTATCCGCCACCATATTTCCCCACGACAGCCTCCAGCATCTTCAGGCTCTGTGGTCAGACAGAGCCCCTACAGGCTGCAGCCCAACCCGAAGTGATGGAGGAGAAGAGCAGCGGCCCCGATGGACCCCGTGGTCAGAACCTCACTGCAGGGCGCAGAGATGGAAGTGTGGGAGGGGCAGGAGTGATGGGCAGACAGGCGAGCACTAACCATTAAAGACGAGAGGTAAAGAAAGGACACTGTGTTAGGGAACCAGGAAAGTCTCCAGGGCACCCCTGGAGGCTCGAGGATTGTTGACTCCAGGAAAGTGAGATGCTCCCCATATGGAGTCTGAAGCCACCTTGATCCTCTATGGTTTTGAAAACATAATTTAAAGAACTGTTTCAGTGTTCTTGGGGCCAATGTTTCTTGAAATGACCGGGAAAGCAGCCTCCCTCCCAGGCAGATTCCATCAGCAGCCAGTGGACCTGCTCACCCTTTGATCAGACAATGTAGCATTGTCTTCCCATTGCTTTCTTGCCAGTGGCTTTTGCACCTATGATGAGCGCTGAAATGACTTCAGGACCTTTCCATATGCCAATGCCTGGGCCCCAATTCCATGGGTCAGAGTTTAATTGTCTGGGTCTGGGCCTGCTGCTGCTAAGTTGCTTCAGTCGTGTCCGACTCTGTGCGACCCCATAGATGGCAGCCCACCAGGCTCTGCCGTCCCTGGGATTCTCCAGGCAAGAACACTGGAGTGGGTTGCCATTTCCTTCTCCAATGCATGAAAGTGAAAAGTGAAAGTGAAGCCGCTCAGTCGTGTCCGACCCTCATGACCCCATGGACTGCAGCCTTCCAGGCTCCTCCATCCATGGGATTTTCCAGGCAAGAGTACTGGAGTGGGTTGCCATTGCCTTCTCTGGTCTGGGCCTGAGTAGGAATATTTTTGAAAACTCTCAGGTGAATCCAACACACAGATTCCCCAGAGTTGAGAGTTCTATGTTGATTCTTCTGAGGGGAGATTCAATCAGCCCTTTCTGGCCTGGTGGGTTGGAACATGCTGTCAAGCAGGGCTGTTTCCTCCAGGCCTCAGCAACCATGAGGTTGTCTCTGGCTGCTGCAAAAGTTCCTGGGCTACCCCGACAAATATGCCGTGGAGATAGAAGGGCCACAGAAATAGAAGATACTGGTGGTGGGGTCGTCACTAAGTCATGTCCGACTCTTGTGACCCCATGGACTGTAGCCCACCAGGCTCCTCTCTCCATGGGATTTCCCAGTCATAATACTGGAGTGGGTTGGCACTTCCTTCTCCAGGGGATCTTGGCAGCCCGTGGATTAGACCCGTGGGTGGATCTTTGCAGGTGGACTCTTCATTGACTGAGCCACCACGTAAACCAGGAAAATACTGACGTGCACCTCTAAGGCTAGTGCTGGGCTTTCCAGACGTCTCCTCTGAGCTTTCTAGAACACAGATCCTAGTGGAGAGCTCCCTCTGCTAAATTAATGCACCGTGTGGTACCTGAGGGTGAGACAGGCCATCCCTCACGGTCCTGTTCACTCAGGGTCGTTTCCTCCTAGGGACAGACTTTCTCCCCAAGTTATTATTAGCATCTTAAGGAAGTGGTGTGTCAATGAGCCTGAGCCATGGGGGCATCCATAAAACGGCATCTTTGTCCTATCTGTCCCCTGAAACATTTTTTCTCGGTGGGTCTGTCTCTTGCTCCTGAATGAAATTTCCAGTGTGATCCGTCTCCATATTAACAGGCTCTGGACTCTCCCTGCCCCTCAAAGAGGCCTTTCAAAGAGCCCCAGCTAGTTTTTCAAAGCTTCTGGTGCAAGTGGTAAAGAACCTACCTGCCAGTGCAGGAGACAGAAGAGATTTGGGTTTGATCCTTGGGTGGGGGCGATCCCCTGGAGGAGGGCAGGGTAACCCACTCCAGTATTCTTGCCTGGAGAATCGCATGGACAGGAGGGCCTAGCGGGTCGCAGTCAGGGGATCACAGAGTTGGGTACGACCGAAGCAACTGAGCACGCACTCCCTGGCTCCCCAGCATCTCAGCCTTGAGGCTGCCCCTGGCAGAGCACTTGGCAGGCCTTCTCCCTCTAGGTTTTCTCAGTGGGAGTCAGACCCCAGTCCACAGGCTGCTCTGAATTTTCAGGGGTGAGGCTATCTCCCAACTCAGAGTTTTCCAAGGGGTCCTTCTGAAGGCTCCACCAGGACCCTTTGGTTAGACAGGAGCAGCCCTCCAGCTCTCCCCCTAGGATAGGGCGGGGAGCAGGGCACCCAGGATGGCAACAGAGCCATTCCAGCAAATCTCTTAGCCAGTCCCATTCGCTGTTTTCCAGGGATGCCTCCTCACTGGACTTGGGAGGAGGGGTGGGCACAGCATTGCCCCCTTACAGGGGCCTTGGGTGGGGAGGGGCCCACAGGGCTGGCAGCAGAGCCCCCCCACCCCACTTTCTCTCTCTTCTGCCATCTCATCCTCTGTTACTGCCTTGAACCATCTAAGGGATTCAAACATCTTGAAATGAGTTTTCAAATCCATTTCCCTTGTAAATCTGCATAATCTACACTCTATCCCATGGGTGGTGTGCTGAGAAATTCTAAAGTGAAGAACGGTGCAGACTTGCCCTAAACAAGGCTGATAGGTACAGGAAGGGCAAGGTCATGAGTCAGAGGTGCCACAGCTAAGCTCTCAGAGAGCTAAGCTCTCTGGAGTATCCATAAACAATTAGAATTGTTTCCTTTGATACCTTTAGTGGGCTTATTCTAGTACAAAATTCCGTCCTGGCCTCTTAGCTAGCCGTCAGCTGATCAGTTCACCCAAACACGTGCAAACATGATTCCCTGCTCAGGACCCTCTGCTGTCTCCTCCACATGCTTCTCTCCAGATCCTGCTCTTGTCTGTTTATGATGACATCCATCCACGTGTGAAGGAACAATTTGCATACAAAATAACAAATAGCAACATGAATGGACCTAAGATAATTGTACTACATGAAGTAAGTCAGACAGAGAAAGAGAAAAATCATGATAATCACCATATGTGAAGTTTTAGAAAATGATCCCAATGAGCTTACTTACAGAACAGAAACAGGTTCACTGAGTTCGAGAACAAACTTATGGATACTGGAAGGAAGAGTGATGAGGAGAGATGGATTGGAAGTTTGGGACTGACATGTACACACTACAATATATAAAACGGGTAGCTAACAAGACCTAAAGTATAGCACAGGGAACTCTGCTCAATTTACTATTAAAAAAATGGGGAAAGAATTTGAAAAGGTATGACTGAATCACTTTGCTGTACACTGAAACTAATACATTGCTAATCAATGATACTCCAATATAAAATAAAAATTTCAAAAACAGCAACAAACAGCATAAGGGGAAGAGTCTCTGTGTTAGCCCTTAACAGGGTCTCAGTCTAATGCCAGTTTTAATGAGAATACCTTTCTCTGTCTTCTTAGTAGGCAATGGTGGCAGAAGTTTCTAGTTTCCCTCCAAAACCCATCTTCTTTTTCTTATATATTTTAGAAGTTCTGAGTTTTAGGTGGCACATGTCATTATGAAGAAAAACCTTCTTTTCTCTACAAATCTGTATAAACACGGCAAGGAAGGATTAGAATTTGCCTGGCTTTGGATCACGTGTCTACCTCTGGCTTCATCGATAGTGTTGCCGGATAAGGTGTCTTGGACAAATAGTTCCTGCAACAGCCGCACAGGAACCCTGGTTCTCAGAAAAAAGAGTGTCTGTCCCCGTGAGAGATTGGCACTGGGTAGATAAGAGACAGAAGTTGGCAGCAGGGCTTTTAAGATTTCTGAAGCTGAAACAAAACCCTAATTCAAAATGATACATGTACCCCTATGTTTACAGCAGCACTGTTTAGAACAGCCAAGACGTGGACCACCTAAATGTTCATTGACAGATGGATGGATAGAGGTGTTCCACTGAGAGGGGAATGGGTAAGGAAGATGTGTTACATGTATACAGTGAAATAGTACTCGTTCATTGAAAGGAATGAAATAATGCCATTTGCAGCAATGGATGGACCTAGGGATTATCATCCTAAGTAAGTCAGACAGAGAAAGAGAAATACCGTATAATAGCCCTTATATGTGAAATCTAAAAAGAAATTATGCAAATGAACATATTTACAAGACAGAAACAGATTCACAGACTGAGAATGAACTGAAGGTTACCAGGGAGGAAAGGTGGGGGAAGGGACAGTTAGGGAGCTGGAGATCAGCATGTGCACGTGGCTGTATTTAAGAGGGATAACCAGCAAGGACCCACAGGGAACGTACTCAGTGCTATGTGGCAGCCTGGATGGGAGGGGAGCTGGCGGGAGAATGGATACATGTATATACATCCCTGAAAAGAAAGATGTGATGTAAATACAATGGAATATTACTCACAGAAAAGAAGGGGTGCTACCATTTGCAGCAACATGGATGGACCTTGGTATTATCATACCAAGTGAAGCGAGTCAGACAAAGACAAATATCATATGACACCACTTACATGTGAAATCTAAAATACGACACAAATGAATCTGTCTACAAAACAGAAAGAGACTCACAGACACAGTGAGCAGACTTGTGGTTGCAAGGGGGTGGGGGTGGGAGAAGGATGGACTGGGAATTTGGAGTTAGCAGATGCAAAGTACTCTATATATTGATGGAATTGATTAATAAAAGGCCTTATTGTATAGCGTAGGGAGCTATATTCAATATACTGTGATAAACCATGATAAGAATATGACAAAGAATATATACGTGTGTGTATAACTGAGTCATTTTGTTGTACAGCAGAAATTAACAAGACACTGTAAACCAACTATACTTCAATAAAAAAATAAAAAATTTCTGAGGCAGATTCTCCGTTTGGATTCTGTATCCCTTCTTTGGTCACTGTGAAAGGTGATCTAGGCTAATTGCCAATTTGTATCTAAAGTAGGAAGGCTGAGTGTTTTCTTTGATCCTGAACTTACTTTTATTTCTCACATGTGCTACCTTGATAAATCTACTTATTATCACTTTTACCATTTTGCCCGATATCCTGCATGATCTCTGTTAGATTTCTGTTAAAAATCTTATTCACACGTTTGTGTGCTTGTCTTGATTATAGAAATTTTTACTTTTACTGCTTCCTTGTCTTTGCTTTTTTTCAAGTCCATTGATACAATCATCAGGTCACACACA
The DNA here is from genome assembly GCA_006410515.1 of Procapra przewalskii. NCBI lineage: Eukaryota > Metazoa > Chordata > Mammalia > Artiodactyla > Bovidae > Procapra > Procapra przewalskii. The sequence continues at coordinate 2,033,634 of SJYF01000394.1, read as the reverse complement.
CACACACACACACACACACACTACACAAAGTACTATCTTGAGTGATAGGAAACAAAAGCCAAAGCTTTGGAAATCAAGACAAGAAACCACTTTTAGAATAAGCAAACCCATCCAAAAGCTAGGGGGGCATGTGGTTGTGGGGGTGGTGAAAGGAGAATACAGCTTTAGCTTCCAGAGAAGAGAATGAATAGGAAATGACTAAAATGGAAAACTCATAGAACTCTAAGTATGTTATTTAATGGTTTGAAGGCCAGTGCCAAAGATACAGCAAAAAAGGAGATGAAGGTGGCTGTTTCTGGGGAGTAGGAATTAGCGAGAGAAGAAAAAGATGGTGTCAGGGAGCCCACAACTTTCAAATCTTGCTGAATGGTTGTTAAATCATGTGCGTGATCATTTGATATAGTGCAAGTATAATAAGAAAGGCCCTAAATCTGAGCTAATGATTGCGGACTCTGGCCTGGCTTAGCTGTGTCACTCATGTTCATCCTTCTCTTGGCTTCATCCCTAGTTTTGGCGGCACCTCTGGTAATTACTATCGCAGACGAAGTACATAGGAGTTTAAAAATTTTAAGAAATTGTGCATCGAAAGCATCTTTTAACCTGCACTGAGACTTAATGGTAATGGGCATACAGTTCTAAATTGGAAACTATTTTTCCTCAGAATTTCTCCATTGTCTCTGAGTTTCCACTGCAATCGAGAAATCTGAAACCATTCAGAAGTTTGGTCCTTTGTAAGTAAACTTTTATTTTCTTTTCCAGAAGGCTTTGGGATTTTTCTCTGACTCCAGAGTATTCTATGGTTCTGCAACCTTGATAAGGATCCGTTTTAATTTATTGTGGTGAAACTTGATGAGACATTCAATTCTGGAAGTTTTTCTTTAGCTATTCACATTTCATTATTTTCCTGTTCTATTTTTCTAGAATTCCTTTCAGTGGAGGTTTAGCCTTCTGAGTACTCTCTAATGTCTAATTTGTGAATCTTTTCTCTCTTACATTCTGTCTTTTTGCTCTACTTTCTGAGAAATTTCCTCAAAATTATCTTCTTGCACTTTGAGATGTTCATTTCTGCTTTCAGATTTTTATTTTTCAAAACCTACTGTTACTATCTGTGTGATCATTTTTTAAGACTAGAATCCTGTCTTATTTCATATATGGAATATCTTTTCTTTCTGAGGATATTAGCAGTCTTTCTTCATTGTTGCTGCCTTGCTTGGACTGATTCTCACGTCATTGTGTTCATTCTTTAGACATCTGGTGATCCTCGACTCACTCAACATGACGCTCATATTTAAAAACTTAGTTCTCTTGAATGTATTAAGATATTAAAATTTCTTAATTTCCAAAATTTTATCACTGTCAAAAGCGGAGAGATTCTTTTTTTAAAAAAAAATTTAACTAACAGCTTCACTGAGGTGCATCTCACATGAGTCACCCATCAGAAGTGATAATTTGATGACGTTTGGTATATTCTCAGAGTTGTGCAATCATTACCACAATCAATTTTAGAACATTTTCGTCACTCCCAAGTAAACCCCATATCCATCATTCCCCATTTTCCCCATGATCTTCTAGCTCCCAGCAGCTACTAATCTACTTTTCCTCACTTCTTTCACTTAGCATACTTTTCAACATAGTACTATCAGTGCTTCATTTCTTTTCTTCCTGAATAATATTTCATTTTATGTAGATACCACTTTTCATGTAACCATTTGTCAGTTGATGGACTTTAAAAAAATTTTATTGGACTATCGTTGGTTTACAATGTTGTGTTAGTAAAAAAGTAGAGATTCTTCAGAAACAAGGATTCTCTTAATGAGAAGAGAGATGGTTTTCACTCTTCCCTTCTTTGCTGATAAAGCGTGCTCTCCGGGAGACCCCAGGAGGGCACTGTGCTGGGAGGGCTGGCAGGACTCCTGGCTTGGTGACCCAGAGCCATTCGGTGCGGGTTCAAACCCACAACCCCTCTTAGCAAGCCCTGCATGCAGACTTCCCATCTCCCTCAGAAGACAGCTTGAGTCCCCCGCCACCGCAAGCTCTTGGGGTACCCCTGCTTCTCCACTCTCATTCTTCCCTAAGGAGCTTCTTTTTTAATTTTAATGTTATTCAAGTATGGCTGAGTTACAATGCTGTGTTAGTTTCAGATATACAGCTAAGAGATCCAGATATACGTGTACGCATATTCAGATTTTTCAGATTCTTTTCCCATAGAGGTTATTAAAGTATCCTGAGTAGCGCCCCCTGCGCTGTACAGTAGGTCAGGCTTATCTAGTTTATATATAGTAGTGCATATATATACATATAACACACACTATTTGTCCCTGATTTGTCCCTCCTGCCTGCCTTTCCCCTTTGGCAACCATAAGTTTGTTTTCTAAGTCTGCAAGTGCTTTCTGTTTTGTAAGTAGCTTCATTTGTATCTCTCTCTTTTCCAGATTCTGCATATAAGCAATATCATAACACTTGTCTTTCTCCGTCCGATTTATTTCACTCAGTTTCATCATCTCTGTGTCCGTCCATGTTGCTGAACATGGCATTATGTCATTCTTTCAATGGGTGAGTAGTATCGCATTATATATATGTGCCACATTTTCCTTATTCATTCATGTCTTGATGGACATTTAGGTTGCTTCCATGACTTGGATGTCGTAAATAGTGCTGCAATGAACACTGGGGTACATGCATCTTTTTAAATTATGGTTTTCTCAGGATATATGTCTAGGAGTGGGATTGCTGGATCATATGGTAGTTTCATTTTTAGTTTTTTAAGGAACCTCCATATTATCCTCTATAGTGGTTATACCAATTTACATTCCTTTCAACAATGCTGGAGGGCTCCCTTTTCTCCACACCTTCTCCTGAATTTATTGTTTGTAGACCATTTATTGTTTGATGGCCATTCTGGAAAGCGTGAAGTGATACCGTTGTAGTTTTGATTTGCATTTCTCTGATAATTAGTGATGTTGAACATCTTTTCGTGCGTCTGTTGGCCATCTGTATGTCTTTTTTAGAGAAATGTCTATTTAGATCTTCTGCCCACTTTTTGATTTTTTTAAAAAATAGTTATATGGCCTAAGCAACTTATTAAAGCAACCTTCTTTTTCACTTTTGTGGCTTTCTCTGAAGGCAGTTTTGGAAAGAGTATTTTCTCCATCTCATTTTATTTGCAGAGATTTTAGTGTCTTTTAAAGGGCTTCCCTGGTGGCTCAGTGGCAAAAAAATCTGCCTGCTGATGCAGGAGATGTGAGGCTGGTCCCTGGGTTGGGAAAATACTCTGGAGAAGGAAGTGGCGACCCACTCCAGTATTATTGCCTGGGGAATCCCATGGACAGAGGAGCCTGGCGGGCTACAGTCCATGGAGCCGCAAAGGAGTCTGACACAACAACTGAAGAAGTGTAGATGGCCCGGTGAACCAGGCTTTTTTTCCTGCCTCAGTCTCCTCGTCTGTAAAATGAGGGTAGCACGGCCTCCCCACGTCACTGTGACAGAATTTTCAGAAGGCCACTCAACCCTGAGCACAGTGGAGATGCCATCTCCCAAGGCTGCCTTGGCCAGGAGGCCCAGCTTGAAGGTTTGCAAAAGTGAAAGCAGCTTTAAACCCCATGAGGTCAAAACCTAAGGTGCAAAAAACCCAGTAACTTAATTCTCACCTCCACAACCATTGTAAGTAAAACCAAAGAGGGAAGAGAAGCTAGGAGCTTGCCAGGCTAGCAGACAGCACCAGCCAGCAGCCCCGCTGTCTGCACAGACCCAGAGAAGGTGCCAGACTCGCCCATCCCTGCCTCTTTCAGACCAGGGGTGCCCCGCACCCGCTCTCTGCCTCCCCACTCCCTTCCTTCTATTTTTATAACTTACAGAGGAACAGGAAGGGGCATACATTTTTTTCTAAATGTTTTTCAGCACTTGGGGTCTGCCTGTGTTCTAGAAGTTGTGAACTTGTCACAGAAAAAGGTCTCATCGAGGGCACAGGTTTCAGTCCTTCAGGTCTTCCCCGAGCTGGTAGGGAAGTTATCCATCGCCCCTCTAGCTGTACAGGGAGATCTGGCTCTCACTGCATACGGAAATCAAACCTAAAGTTACAAGAAGATCTCAAGATTCTTTTATCTACTGGGGACACAGTGGAGGTGGCAGCAGAACTCGGGTTTCGGACGAGTCTGTGTCTTGAAGGAGCCCCTGGGACAAGTGGTGCCAAGCTGGGCTTCTGGATTGCAGTCTGCACTCAGCCGTTTTCACATGTGCCTCATTTAGAATGAAACCCTCTGTGCAAGCAGACAATAGAACATGTGAGTAGTCTCCAGGTTAAATAGACACCCTGCAGGGCAGCTCCTGGGTGTCTTGTTTTTTCCCTAGCAGCAGCAGCAGCCACCACTTTAAACCAGTTCTGTTTTTTGTCACCGACTTAGCTTCCAGTTCTGTTTTTCTCCTTTTCTTTTGGTCAGATTAATTCTCTTAATAGGTTTGCCCTATTTAGAAAATTATACAGGTAAATTTGAATCTCAGATAAATAATGAAAATTTTTAGTAAAAATATGTTTGATGTAATATTTTGCACACACGTAGAGCAAAAGTTTACTTGTTATTTATCTGAAATTCCATGGAACAAGCTCACACTAAAAATTATTCATTGTGTGTGTGAAATCCAAATTTAGCTGGATCCATATTTCATCTGGCAATGCTTGTAGGTCTTTTTTTCATCCCCTCTTCTTTGCAGAGAAAGACTTTCTGGAAACCACAGGGAGAAATAAAGGAGGACAGGCATGTTAGTTCCCATGCTGTGGCCTACTGTGATGAATTTCATATTGAACCAAGGAGTCAGGATGGTTTCAGCTTGATGATAAAAGGTAGGGGAAATAGAATCATTTTCAGTTTGCTTCTCCCAGCGAATAATAGCTTTCTCAACTGATGTGATAAGCTATGAGGCAGGATACCTAATTCTGCTGCATCAAATTCTTAGTGGATGGGTTATTGAGCAGATGGAAAATTTGTGTTTTGAGATGGTTCTTCTAAACTGAGAGAATGTCAACTTGGGGAACCAGGCTTTCTTGAGTCAGGGTTAAGTATCAAAGTATGAGCCAGGTGCTTCTCAAGTTACAAAGTTCAAGGATCTGTGAAGGAAAGACCCTCCTTTCACCATATTCGAGTTCATTTTGGAAACACAAGTAAAAAGGCAGCTAAGCTTTAGAACAGTATCCTTGCTACATGAGCAGCATACATCTAAAATGCTATATGTTATGGAGGAATTTTGTTCCCTGTAATATTGTTGTGACTTTTTTTCCTTTGAAAATGTTTTAAAAAGTTTGCAGATTCACATAACCTTATATAACCAATACTCCCATGACTTCATGAATTAGCAGGTCTGTATCTTGCATTTTAGCCTTATATATAGTTTGACACACTATTTTCCCACATCTTAGCATCTCTAAAATTGGGTCCATTTTTAAAATGAATGGTATATTGTGGCAACTTTTTTTCCTGAATGATGCAGAAAATAATAATGGGTTTTATAATTGATATCATCTTAGATTATATCACCATGACTTTTACTATTAAAATAGCATGACATTACAGATACAATTGGAAGACTTTTTTTTCTCCCCTAGCCCTTACCCTCTCAGCCCGGCCAGTCTCATTGTCCTTCACTTTTCACAGGTGAAGACTATCAGGTTGGGGTGTATGTTTCAGACCATAACTATGTATATTTTCTTAATATATAGTATTGTTCTCTGTGTTATTGTTCTACATGCATCTATCTTTTCTTTTTTTAACTTACAATTATATTGTTAAATCAATCCACGTTGATTTATATAGAGATATTCATTTTATCTCCTCTATTATATTCTATTTTATGAATAGAGAGCAGTTAATTTATTCATCTACTTACTGAGAGACTGAGGATGTCCCCAGTTAATTTTTCCAGTTTCTTATTATTGCAAGCAAGAATTCTCTAATATTTAGAACTCAATAATCTTCACTTAGGGATGGAATTTCCACACTGTAGAATGTGCACATTTTCAGTTTTCACTGTGTCTGTAATTCAATGAAGCCTGTACTTAGCGGTGTTTTAGCCTCATGAGTGAAATCTGGATTTGTTATTGTGTGAGGTTTGGTTTTTTTTCTCCTCAAAGGAAAGCCCTATGCTATTTTGCTTTCCACCCACTTCTTTACCAGAAATCATAATAGTATAGTGATAAAGTCACTCCCCATAAATGTCACCTTTGCAACTTCTGTGATGGTTTGTGGACCATGGGTCAACTGAGCCACCCACACTTCCTAAATCATCGCTGCATTTCCAAAGCCCTTCTGTGCTCGAAAGGCCACACAGCCCTCCCAGGCACCTTTGTCGATCACCTGGAGCTGGAGAGCAGCAATAACCACAGTGTGAATTTTAAAGGCAGGGCAGTGTGTGTGTCAAGGGCCTGAGGTGGGCATTTTCATTTGGTCCAATAGGGCCAGGAATTTAATAAAAGAAAATAACTTAAAAAGTGCACAAAAAAGAAGTGACAAGATGTGAGTTACAGGTAAGTTTATAACAGTAGAAAAGAAAAAATATAGTTAGGCTTCCACAGTAGAAGCAACCGTCTGATTTATAAATAAATCAGGATGGGTTTCAATGAAAAAGGATTGTTCCAGAAAGAGCACATAACATGTTAAATGAAGAAAATGAGATACAGTATAGTTTAAAGAGTAGGACTTCTTTTAAAGAATGTATTCACGGAGATGTGTCTGGGAGGGTGTGACCAAGGCTTAACAGTGGCTGCCGCTTGGATGTGAAACGATGGATGGATCCTGTTTTCTTCTTTTCTCATCTGTCTTTTTACCTTTTATAAAATGAATGTGTATTATTTTTGTAACCAAACCAATTTAAAAAATGGGCTAGGATTTTGTTTGCTTAGGCCTGGTTTTGTGTTGAGAATGGACATGGGAGATGAGTAGGCTGGTAAGAGAATTTAAGAGCAAGAAGAGAAAGGGAAACAAGCTTAGTAAAACATTGACTGGGAACAATTAATTTTTCTTGTGTGTTTTCTTTATCCTTGTTCTCCAAACTCTTAAAAGGAATCTAAGCAGAGTTAGCTGGCATCTTGCAGTGAATAATTCAGTTTTTCTTCTGTTTTTAAAGACTTCTGCACTTACTCCTTCACCAGAGGTGAAGAATTTATGCTCCCATTAAAGACCTGTGGAGTAGACTTGCTAGTCACCCTTGGTAATAAATTTAAGAAAGGCATCCAATGCTTTCTTTACTTTCTTTTTTTAAAGTTAGTTTGGAGGAGACAAAAGTCTCCTCTAGAATAACATTCTCTTTGCAGCGTCAATATTTCTTTCTTGAATCTTCACCGTGGGGAAAAAAATCAAGGGAGGAAGCTCTGTATACCTCTGTCGGTTGGTAAGGATACCAGATTCAAAATGTATAAGGGACAGCCCCCATAAAGTAAATGAGGGGGCCTGGAGACAGGCTCCTTAAGGGAATATTTTAAATATTTTGAAGTTACTCATTGTAAACTAACTAAGTCGTTAAAATGTTAAAATCTAATGCTATTTGGTTTATAGGACATAGAAATAGTGGCATGTGTTCCTATGGATGATGGACTTAAAATGGGTTCTATTTTTATGGAAAGAGTTCTAATAATACATAAGAAGAGTCAAGGAATCAAAGAATTATTCCTCAAAGGAAAAACAGTTTGTATAGAAACTGACAAGAGGCTGTCTGTTTGTTACGTTTTCGTGGTGTGACTTCAGAGCTACTTCACTGGAGTTCTGACCCCTTCCAACGATTCTAGGATTCAGAAAAGCACCAGACCTCAGAGATGGCAGGAGACTGACAAGTCTAAGGAAGTGGCCCTACAGAGCTTAGAAGGCTGCGGTCCTCAGGTGGCCACTGAGAAGGCCATTTGGCAGTGGGCGGCTCTGTGATTATGACATGCTTCTTTCACAAAAGCCGCTGCTCAGTAGCGAGGCAACTCCTCGTGAACGTGGGTTGCTTAGTCGCACTTGAGGACCTCAGGGAACCTGTCCAACTTCAGCATTTTATTTTGCTTTTCTAAAGACTTTTTTTTTTAGATATGGATCATTTCTAAAGTCTTCATTCAATTTACAATATTGCTTCTTTTGTTTATTCTTTGGCTTCTGGGCCGTGAGGCATATGGGACCTTAGCTCTCCGCCCAGAGACTGAACCCTCACCCGCGGCACTGGAAGGGCAAGTCTTAACCACGGGACCCTCAGGGAAGTCCCTAACTGCTGCGTCTCAGAGAGGAAGAGACGGCAGTGCAGAGAGATGCAGTGACTGACTTAAGGTCGACAGAGCTGTCCTCACTGCTTTGTGGATGGGAGACGCGGGTGGCGCAGGGCAGCAGCGTGGCTCGTGGGCCGTGCCTGCCTTCAGGGGTTGGGACGTTTGAATGAGGAGGTGCTCATTCAGTATTCCAGTGGTGCTTGGGGAGGTGGACCACGTGCCAGAGCTGTGCCCCACATTCCAGACAGACAATAGCTCCGAAGGGGTGTGAATGGCACCCACCCCATTCCCACAGCTAACCTCAAAAGAGTGTTAATTTCACAGTCAAACTGAGGACCATTGAAATTCAGGCAGTGTCAGAAAACAAGCGTTTATTTGGAACCAAAAGAACAATTTGTCTCTTTTCCTTTGCATTGTCTGGCTCATTAATTTTCCCAGAGTAAAAACATCTTCAGACTTTCCCTGCTCCTAGAACACGCCATCCCAGTCTAGGCAAGCACAATCTTTAGCTGGAAGAAAAGGCATTCCTACACTCTTCAGTGAAGACAGCATGATGATCATTGCCTCCAAGAAGGGTCATTTTGGTAAATAAAGCTAAAGCAGTGTATACTTGTTCTCCTGAGCATCTTTTTATTAGCACCATTGGGAGGTCCTTCCAGGGTCCATCACATTTATTAGAGTATGGACATTTTTCCTCTCAAACCACCAATTTTGTTTATGCCATTGGAGTTTTGGATGGTAACTTTACCTTCCCTTTCTTCATCTCGTGGTCTCTCAGTCTTGGGGATTACCTACATTTTGGACCAGCTAATTCTTCTGTGGGGGCTTCTCTGGTGGCTCAGTGGTAAATAATCTGCCTGCCAATGCAGAAGATGAGGGTTTGATCCCTGTGTTCTGAAGATTCCCTGGAGGAGGAAATGGCAAGCCACTCCAGTATTCTTGCCTGGAAATCCCATGGACAGAGGAGCCTGGTGGGCTACAGTCCATGGCATCGCAAAGAGTCAGACACAGCTGAGCAACTAAAAAATTCTTTTGTGAGGGGAGGGGAGGCTGGGCTGTATATTGCTGGATATTAGCAGCATCCTTGACTTCTAGAGGCCAGTACCCACCTCCTCCCCCATGCCTGCCATTCATGAAAATGTTTGCAAACATTTCCAAATGTCCCTGGTTGAGATTTAGTCCCAGCAACCAAAAGGCTATACTCCTAATCCCAAAAGTCATCCGAGGCCTTTCCCACAGTTGAGGCCAACTCCCATGGGTTAGGCTGCCTGATCTTCTTGGCAGGTCATCTACCATCTTGAAATGAAAACCCAAACCCAAGAAGGTTGGGTTACTTGGGAAATTACAGGAATATGAACCAATTTAATTCTTCATCCCTCTCCATCTTACTTACTCATCTGTATTTCACTAGGGGCTTCCCTCGTGGCTCAGATGGTACAGAATCTGCCTGCAATGTGAGAGACTTGGGTTTCAGTCCCTGGGTAGGGAAGATTCTCTAGAGAAGTGCCTGGCGACCCACTCCAGTATTCTTGCCTGGAAAAGCCCATGGATAGAGGAGCCTGGCAGGCTACAGTCCATAGGGTTGCACAGAGTCAGACACAACTGAAGTGACAGCACGCACATCCTACATTCTCTATACCTAAAATACTGTTTTGCTGAGTATCCAGGGTAATAATAACACCTACAAGTGCTGAGCCCTGCTGTGTCTCGGTTCTGTGTTATGCGCCTTATCTTGTCACAGCCACCTACAGAGATGGGCTCAAGTCATCTTCACGTCACTGGAATGTGAGCTGCGTGAGGCCTGGGACCATCGCTCTAGTTTCCAACACCCCCAAGGCTTTCCACAGAAACTAATGTATTACGGTACGTGTCACAGTGCCCAGCAAATATTCTATAAAATGCACCCATGATTGAATACATTTAGCTTTTAATCTTTTAATTGAAGTATGGTTTACAATGTTGTGTTAATCTCTGCTGTACAGCAAAGTGATTCAGTTATACATATATGTATATGTGCTGTGTTCAGTCACTCAGTCGTGTCTGACTCCCTGCGACCCTGTGGACTGTAGCCCACCAGGCTCCCCTGTCCATGGGGCTTCTCCAGGCAAGAACACTGGAGTGGGTTGCCATGCCCTCCTCCATTTATGTGTGTGTACATATACGCATAGTTTTCCATACTCTTTTCCATCATGGTTTATCGCAGAATATCGAGTGTAGCTCCTTGTTGCTTATCTAGTCTATATCTAATAACTTGCATCTGCTAACCCCAAACTCCTACTCCACCTCTCCCCCAGCCTCCTCCCCCTTGGAAACCCCTGAATACACTTTATTGAAGATCTTTGACTTTTCTCTTTTATAACCCAAACCCAGGGTTTTTTTTTTTGTTTTTTTTT
>SJYF01000394.1:1996221-2008896 GCA_006410515.1 Procapra przewalskii | reverse complement strand
AGGTATATATAAAAACCCACAGCTAACATAATCAATGGTAAAAAGCTGAAAAATGTCCCCCATTTAGATCAAGACATTGATGTCCACTCTTAGCACTTCTATTAAACATGAAAATGAAAGTTCTAGCCAGAACACTTAGACAAGAAAAAGATAAACAAGGCATCTAAATAAGAGGGGAAGAGGTTTAGCTGTCCCTATTCACAGGTGACATGATCTTATATTTAGAAAAATCCTAAAAATTTCCTTAAAAATTACTAAAGGTAATAAATTTAGCAGGAAACAAGGTCAATACAGAAAAATCAGTTGTATGCTAGCGATGAACAATCTAAAAATAAAATTTAAAAATTCTATTTACAGAGCATCAAAACTAATAAAATACTTAAGAATAAATTAACAAAGAGACAAATCATTATACACTGAAAACTATAAAACACTACTAAAAGAAATTTAAGAGGACCTAAGTAAACAGACATTTGCTATTCAAGGTTGGAAGACTTACTATTGTTCAGATGGCAGCACTCACCAAAGTGCTGTACAGATTCAGTGTGATCTCTATCAATATCCCAGTTTCCTTTGCAGAAATAGAAATGCTAATCCTAAGATATATGGAATTGCAAGGAGCCCCAAATATCCAAACAAGACCTTGTTAAAGAACAAAGTTGGAGAACTAGCATTTCTGATCTCAAAACTTATTACAAAGCTATTCCTAGGGTAAAAATATACACAAGGGATCAATGGAATAGTACTGACAGCCCATAAATAAAATCAAGTATCCATGATCCACTGATTTCCATCAAGGGTGACAGAACCATTCAATGGGGGAAAGAACAGTCTCTTTAACCAATGGTGCTGACAACTAGATAACCACATGCAAATGAGTGAAATTTAATCCTCACATAACTATATAAAAAATAAACTCAAAATCAAAGAACTAAAATGAAAAACCAAAACTGCAAAACTCAGGAGTAACCTTCATTACCATGGATTTGGCAATGCATTCTTAGAAATGACATCAAAAGCACAAGTAACATAAGAAAAAAAGATAGGTATACTGGACTTCATTAAGATTAAAACATTTTCTGTGCCAAAGAATACTATCAAAAGAGTGAAGAAACCCACAAAATGAGAAAAAATACTTGCAAACCATATATTTGGTAAGAGTCAAGTATCTGGAATATATAAATAACTCCCAAAATTCAGCAATAAAAGGACAACAACATTTAAAGTGTGCAAAAGAATTTAGGTAGACATTTCTCCAAAGCAGGCATATAAATGGTCAACAAGCACATGAAAAGATACTCAACATAGTCATTAGGGAAATGCAAATCAGAACAACAATGGGATACCTCTTCAAACTCAATAAGATGGCTATAATTTCTTTTTGTAAAGGAAGTTAGCAAGAATTGGCCAGGATGTGAAAGAACTGGAATATTCAAACTTTGCTGGTGGGAATGAAAAATGATGTAGCCTCTATGGAAAGTAGTTTGTGGTTCCTCAGCGAGTTTAACAGAATTTCTATATGATCCAGAAATTCTACTCCCAGGAACAAAGAAATGGAAAATAAGTGTTCAAACAAAAACTTATACATGAATATTCATAGCAGCAAGGTACTCAGCCGTAAAAAGAAATGAAGTACCGATGCACACTACAAGGTAGACAAACCTTGAAAACATTAAGGAAGCCAAACCCAAAAGCCCACATAGTATAGGATTTCACTTAAATGAACTGTCCAGAATAGGCAAATTCACAGAGACAGAAAACAGATTTGTGGTTTCCAGGGAAAGGCGGTAGGTATGGGGCTTTCTATGGGGGTAATACAAGTTTTAGAACTAGATGGCTATGACAGTTGTAAATACCAGGAATGAACTTAATGTCATTGAACCACATTTTTTAAAGGGCTAAAATGGTAAATTTATGCCATGGGTATTTTACCATAAAAAGGAATCAAATATGAAAACGAACATTGAGAGAAATGCTTTCGTCCCATGTCTATTCCCTTGACCTGATTCCCTGTTCTATCCTGACTCTTAGGAGTAAACACTATAAAATTTCATTGTTCACTTTTTCCTTACGTATTTATGAAATACGAGCACATACACATATATATTCTTATAGATGTCTTCCCCCCAATAAAATCAACCATATTTTATATACTAATCTTAACTCTGTCTTTTTCAGTTAACAATATGTATACCCTGGAGATCTGCTGAGATCAACACATAGAGATGTTCCTCCTTTTTTACAGCTGCAGGCCCACCACTATAAAAGCACTCATTGCTCTAACGACCCACCAAATATCATTCAACCTCTGAAAAAGAATTATTACCCTTTTGATCCCTTTTGATAGAGATGTTAGCTAAGGCTATGGTGGTAATCATTTTGCGATATGTAAGTGAACATCTTACACCTCAAATCAACACCTGAAAGTTACACAAAGTTATATGTCAATTATGTATCAATAAAACTGGGAAAAAAAGAAAGGAAAGTTCAGCGCTTTTCCTCCCTTTATTTCCAGTCTTAATAATTAGATCTGCTTTTCATCAAAAGCGTAAGAGATCCAAATGACCCCAAAGCGAAATCCCCTACCAGGATGCAAAAGTAAGGTGATTAATTTCCTTGGGCTCTTCCTCATCTACGCGTCTTCCATGGCCTTCTCCTCACTATAGGAGCTATTGGGGATTGGTCATAGTGGTTGAGATTCTGCAGGACAGGAACCCTAACCCTTGCCATTTTAGCATTTTATCCATGTGGGAAAGTGAGTAGGAAGAGAGGGTAAGAAATGGGACATCTACTCCTAGACTTCAGAATTTGTCATAGGAGTCTCCAAACGCCAATCTTTGACTCTGAATCTTGAATGCATCAAGAAAAGGGGGTCAATCTTCATGGGATCCCAAGCATTTCAAATGGCTTCTGTCTTGCAAGCATCAAAGGAAACCAGCGATTCTCAGCTGCTTTTCTAATTCAAATCAGAAAAGAAAGCGGTTAGTACCTTGTTGAAATAAACCCAATCGAACTCCAGATTTCAGCTACCATGAAAGAAATTATTTTCTTCCCACGTGTATTTAACACAATGGGTGGACAAGTGAAAAGGAAATGACTTCGCCCAAGGTACCATGGTTAGTCTCCTGACTCAGCACATTCTTTGGTGTGGAGGCACTCCACCTACAAGTCAGTTTCTGCTCCCTTCCCAAGGCTGCCTGCTGGGCTGAAGCAAAAGCAGGTCTGCCTCAGCTGCCTGTCTCCATCCTGCTCTTCCTTCCACAGCGGGTCCACTCCACCCCCTCGTGGTCCATAATCCCTCTCGCGCTGGGTTCTGTCTCTGCAGCCTCCCCCACAGGGCTGCATCCACAGCGTGGACTTGAACGAAGGCTCTTCATTGGTTCTGCGTGATTTCTCGTGGGTGTGTACCATGTGTGGAAATGAACCCCACGTTCGCTGAAGGCCGGCTTCTTCTCCTGTGACCCCTTCTGTTCTTCCTAGGCCAGTAGCTCTACAGGCAGCTATGCAAGCGACGGCTAGGACCTGGCTGCACTGGGGAGGTGGGCGTAGCGTTTCTCTCTGCTGCTTCTCTTCCTGCAGGCCGTGGCCACCCCGGGCCTTGAGCCTCTGTGTGTGTTTGACTTCCTCTATCTTGAGGCTGAAGAAGTCAAAGGCAGGTTGAACGGGGAGGCAGGGAGAAGGCCAGAAAGGCTGGTGCTGGGGAGACAAGTGCCCCGGGGTGCTCGGCAGTGCTCCTTGGGGGCTCCAGGCTCCAGGGCTGGGTTTGGAGCCCTGCTTGGCACATAGAACTCTCTAGGGCATCCCTGAAGGGTGGGGTAGAGATCTATGTCTAGGAGATTAGATAGGTTGATAAATAGATCAATGGATAGGTATTCAGGATATACATATGGGATCACCTAGACTTGCCTGTAGAATCAAATGAGAAGACATTTTCTCTGGTAGTGTTGATTACTACATTATTTTCTTAAAATTGCTAGTTTTAACTATGTATTTTTTTTTTCTGTTAATGATGCTACCATCTTGCTAACAAGCTTCTAAATTTTAAAAAGAAAACAAAATCAATCCAGAGAGAGAGAGATTTTAAGGAATTGGCCTACCTGATTGCAGTATTTGGCGAGTCTGAAATCTGCAGTGCAGGTTGGCAGGTTAGAAGCTGTAGATTTAAGGCAGAATTTCTTCTTCTCCAGGAAACCTCAGTTTTTGCTCTGAAGGCTTTCAACTGATTGGATGAAGCCCACCTACATTATCGAGAGGTAACCTCTTCATTTAAAGGCAACGAATATAGATGTTAACCACATCTACAAAAATACCTTCACAGCAGCACCCAGGTTAGCATTTGATTAAATAAGTGCGTATTGTAGCCTAACCAAGTTGACACGTAAAATTAAGCATCACACCTTCTCATCTGATTTATAAATACCCCAAAGGCTGGAACAGCAGCTCGTGGAGGACTTGGTGTGCCCTGCTGCCATCCATCTACCTCAATTATTTCTGGTCTATGTGTCTTCTTTCTTCTGGAGACATCTGTTCTCTTTCAAAGTTCCAACCTGCTTTCACTTTTAGTTCAAGGTCTTTTCTTCCTGGTCTACGCAGGAATATGCCTTGCCTGGTCCCCAGCTCTCTAGCTAGTCAGACTTTTGTCTGGTAACTTGAGTGGTATGAGACTTTGTAGTGACTGTTGATGCCATTGCCCCCGTGCACTATCGTGTGGGTTGTGTGGTACACAGCTCTGGGCAGTGAGATTTATATCCTAGGCTATGTGAATGGTAACCTGTAGAGGAGCAGAGTGTAGAGGTTTACAACTCCACACAGAGGGTTACAGTTCCCAGACAGCCATCCATCCAACCATCCATCCATCCATCTATCCATTCATTACCTCGTTTGTCTCATGACTACTGCCTTAGCCATTTCTGGAGGGAATCCACATTCAACACTTCATTCATTTGGGAAGACCAAAGTATGGTGAGACCATGTGAAGTTACGACTACTTGATTTGTGTGTGATAAGTCGCTCAGTCATGTCTGACTCTGTGACCCTATAGACCATAGCCTGCCAGGCTCCTCTGTCCTTGGGATTCTCCAGGCAAGAATACTGGAGTGGGTTGCCATTTCCTTCTCCAGGAGATCTTCCTGACCCAGGGGTTGAACCCAGGTCTCCTGCACTGTAGGCAGACACTGTACATCTGAGCCACCAGGGAAGCCCAAGGGCAAGTTTAAATCCTCCTTCATTCTTAAACCCTCAGGGTAAATAAGGTTAGCAGACTTTCCCTGAAGGCAGATCTTGATAAGCATATAAGACAAGTAACAAGCCTGACAAAGAATTTGAGAGTATTCTCTGAAAGCAGAAATTCATGAAAACACACCACAGATTTCTCTACAGTTGACCTTGTCCTACACTGCTGTTAGATGAGTTTTTACTATATTTCTCCAAAAGAAGTACTAGAAACTAACCTCTCTCCTAAACCACTGCTTATAGTATTTTTCTCTTTCACCAGCTCACTGATCATTCAGCAAACACTGACTGGGTACCTTTCATGAGCCAGGCACTGTATGGGCCCCAGTCCTTCTTTTCTTGGAGAGAGAAGTTTCCAAGTCTAATCTCCCATTCAAATCCTGCCCCCTAATTTCTAATAACGACCTTTATCCCAAATGCCTGAAGATACTGATAGTCTATGGGCTGAGAAATAGAAGTATTTCTGGTTTACTATAACATGTAGGTCCTGGGAACACAGAACATTATTGAATGGGGCCATGGAAGCATTCAACTTAACACACAGACTGGGCAGAATGCAGGCAACATGTGTGGTTGTCCGAAGGAGCAATAAAAGGTCAGGTAATCTGTGCTAATGACACAGATGAACCAAAGGAAAAAGAGATGGAGCTAAATGATTTCTGTAAGCTTTATGCTTCCTTTCAGCAACAAGTTTATTAGGTATAAATTGATTTTGGAAATACATTTACATAGAGTTTCCTTTTCCAGAGAATTTGGAAAAGTACAAATCACAACTCTTCTGGGACTTGAGAGACCAGTCTGTGGGTTGCCATTGCAAGAGCAATAAGTTAGACCATCTCTCCGTCTAGAAATCTATTTCCCACTTGTTCTAGGGTAGTTTTAAGGACTCTTACAAAACCATGTGGATTGTGCCAAGATTAGAAAAGAAAAATAGGTGAAAAATGTACGAAATGGAAAAATGAAAAGACCTCTGTAAGTCTACAGCTTGCAGATAGCTTTCTATTTTGTTGAGCTTATCTATAAGAATGTTGTTTCTCGCAACTTGCCATTTGTATAATTTCATTTTTTCTAATAACCATATCTTCTCTGTGTTTTACATCTTTGAAGTTTCTTTTACAAAAAGATGGTATCTTAGATAAAATATAGTAATTGAGTGCCTATAACTAAAGTCAGACCTTATTTGGTGCTTCATATGTATGTCAACCAAATGTTCAGTTGCTTCTCGTGTCCACATTTTGTTTTTACAACTGGAATGATAAGTTTCTTAAGGAAAAGAGAGTCCCTAATAGTGCTGGGCCCTTTATATGCACTGTTTTATTATGATTTTTTTCAATAACTCTCTGTGGTGGGTTATTCTTACTTTACAAACAAAGAAACAGGCTCAAGGAGGTAAGGTCCTATAGCAAATTTAGACGTAGAGTCAGGACCTAAGCTCAAATCTGCCTCCAGTATCTGTTCTCTCCCAACTGTTTTAGTCAGCATCTGCTATCTCAAAGTCACAGATCAGACCTACTATTGATTTGGGTTTCCCCATAAAATTTCTGCTCCTTCTATGTACAGAGTAGATGCTCAATAAATTCTTGTTAATTCAGTTCAATTCAGTCACTCAGTCATGTCTGAGTCTTTGCAACCCCATGGACTGAAGCACGCCAGGCTCCCCTGTCCATCACCAACTCCCAGAGCTTGCTCAGACTCATGTCCACTGAGTCAGAGATGCCATTCAACCATTTCATCCTCTGTTATCCCCTTCTCCTCCTGCCTTCAATCTTTTCCAATATCAGGGTCTTTTCAAATGAGTCAGTTCTTTGCATCAGGTGGCCAGAGTATTGGAGCTTGAGCTTCAGCATCAGTCCTTTCAATGAATATTCAGGACTGATTTCCTTTAGGGTTGACAATTGAAAGAATGATTTCTATCTCATGACCTTTTATAGAGCAATCCAGTTGACATGGGACCAACTTTGATTTCTACTTTTTTTATTCTGGTTCAACCTCTTTGGGATGACTTAACTATGTTGGAACTGCCAAGAAGAGAAAAAGTAAAAAGCAGAGAGCCTCTTGAAGGGCAAATCATGCCTTTTAACTCCCCCACTTTTTACTGAAAGGGTCTTTTTGCTAAGCCCAGGGTTGTAGGAGTAACTCTCTGTGGGGAGGTGAAGGTGGGGGTCTATGTGGTTTTGACAAGGGTGGGCTAGAATTTACCCTGGAAATCTTGACTAAAATGTTTTTGTGGGTCCCGGGCACAGTTAGGTTCACACCTAGGAAACTCTCTGAGGGTAAAGCCACAGCTTGGTTAAATTGGGTGACTCACAAGTGCGAAGGTTCATATTTTAGCACCTGGCAGTCAGAGGCAGAATTAAACCACTTAAAAATGAACCCTGATGAAAACTCAGAAGCATTGCAGGGGCTCCAGGCCATGGCATATATTAGACTCTTAACTGCAACAAAGAACTCAATTACCATCTAGTTCATTGTTGATTTTACGTTAAAGGAATGTGAAGTGACGACTCTAGGGGGGCAAGTGGAGCCTTTGTGTCCTGTCCTCAGGTCATATTCTGTACTCAAATGGATCTGATTTCAGGAGCCCCTCCTAAAAAGTAGGCTCGCTGTGCTATTTACCGGATAGGCTTGTGACAGGGCAATTTTGAGGTCCTGAAAGTTATCATATATATTTTAAAAAGAAATTCAAGCCTCAGAGACTTGCAGAGCTAAGAAAAAAATTACAGTTGTACGAGTATATCTAAAATTCAGTACTTAGTTTAAGGATTGCACTTTTGTTTCTTCAGAAAAAAAATGCAACTTTGTGCATTGGGGGGTGGTTTGAGGAGGGGCGGCCCTACTGTGTGCTCGTGTCCTGTTAGCCACAGCCACCTCACTGAGCACAGAAGACAGAGGAGTTGGTGACTGCAGCTCACCGCACTTCAGCACCCTTCTGCCTCGGAGAATTTGCAGATCTCTTAGAACTGCTGTTCAATTGTTAACATTTCTGGTATTCTTTTGGTGGTTCTTCCAGGGCTGTCAGTTTATAAACATGATGGAAGTAATGAAAATGAGAGTGGTTTTCTTGCTGGCTTGTGGAAATGTTGCTTGTAGTTTAGCCAAGTACTCTGTCTCCTTAGCCAGGCCTGTGGCTCTACAAGCTTATACTTCATAGATTTTTAAAACACAAGCTATGTAGGTTTCCCACCTTTTACAACTTTTCAGAATATTGTCTTTCCCTACAGGTTGAGATACTGACTTTTATAGTAAATATTGAAGCTTATTTTTAATTGATTTTAATTAGAGTATAGTTGCTTTACAAGGTTATGTTAGCTTCTGCTGTACGACAAAGTGAATCAGTTATCTTAAAAAGAGTGTATATATATATATATATATATATATATACACATACCCACTCTTTTTAAGATTTCTTTTTCAAGTTAGGTCCCCACAAAGCATCGAATAGAGTTACCTGTGCTATAAAGTAGGTTCTTACTGGCTATGTTTTATATCAATAGTGCATATGTGTCAATCCTAATCTCCCAATTCATCCTACCCCGCCCCTGCCCTCTTGGTAACAATAAATTTATTTTCTACTCCCTTGGCTCCATTTCTGCTTTGCCTTAACTAAGGTTATGTAGTAACATGGATGCCAAGCTTATGTCTCCAAGGTTCTTGGTTCCTTGGAGAAATAAAAGAAATAAGAATGGAATCCACATTAAATTTAATCATTCCAACCTCTTTTCCTTACTGGACTTAGAGCTCTGTGCGGAGAATCATGTCTGATTTTGTTTCTCTCACAGTGCCTGGGGATGAGGCAGGAATGATATGAGTATCTAGCTAATTAAAGAATGAATTAATGAATCAGGCAGGGGAGGAACTGTGCCTCCCTGTCATCTCTGCATTCTGAAGTGGAGACTTTGGTACTAGTGTATGTTTAATAAACAATAACAGAATTGGATATCTTCCTGGAGCTCAAAACATCAAGTTGCTAGGTTTCATGAAATTCAGCAATTACTTATTATATATTATCGATTTTTGGAGACAGTGTTTCAGGTTGGCGCTTCCCAGAGGCAAGGGCCCGCAAAAAGGAGGTGCCCCTGTAGGCGCTGTGTCCTCGCCCAGCTTTGGAAGGCTCAGCCCTTGGCTTGTTTACTTTGACTCTTATAACTCTGTACTGAGTGTATTCAAAAATCAAAGCCGTCTGTCTTCAGTTGCAGGAATGGGGAGAGGTGGGAAATCTACATCTTGGAGCCACATTGCAGAAGCCAGAAGCACCCAAAATACAGCCCCCTGGGGACAGTGTAATGGACAGTGAGGAACAACGGATGAGAGTCTAACGGCTCAGGAGGTGCCTGCTTTGCCAGAAACCATGACTGGTTTAACTTCTTTGTCTTTCTCTCTTTGTCTATAACAGGGACATCTTTTGAAGAAAAACAGTATCAAGGAAATCATGTCCAGGGTAGAAAAAAAATTATAGCTAGATGATACATACATCTGTTTGCAAACATACAATCACATGGTGAATTCCAGTTTGCTTAGAAGTCACTTCTGAAGGGTGAATTTCCAGTGCTTTGCTAGAGATCTTGGAAATTCAAATGCAAGTATTTCCCATTCCATTTGTTAAAGGAACCTATGCCACTGTCTAATAGCCTTATTTGATGCATTAAAAATTGAAGTTCACAATTTATTCTGTTTTTTCCCTTTTTCTTCCTATTCCAGGCAAGATAACATTTGTCAACTCAATCTCCAAATTATGTAGGACTCTTTTGCCTCCTTGTCATCCAACATGCAATACTTTGATCTAATTGAAATACTTTCTCAATGTGCTATCAAAGAAACTCTAACCATTACACATCAACAGCATACAGGAAACCACCATCTTGATGTTAGAAAAGAAACAGGATGTATTGCTTATCTCTGGGCCACCAAGATTTCTGAAGCACTTACCTACTCTGCTGGGTTCAGGCTTTGACACCAAAGCTGTCATATCATTTATGGCATTTCCCAAGATTTAACCTAGTTCTTATAACACCACTGCAAAAGTTCACATGCCAGGAAAATGGGTAGTTCTTAAAACAATTCAACATCAAATAAAAACTTTGTAGTGTTTTCGAATTACAGCTTCATTGAAGAGGAGAGGAGGATCTAACACATATACAGTAGGGACTAAATCTGGAAGACATATGTAAACGCACAAATACACACACACTTTGGGAAAGAAGATGGAATGAGATGTACCATAAGACAGAGCTGCTTGCTTTAGGTAGTGGACGCGGGACAAGAGTTTTATCTGTGTATTTCTGCTTATCTTCTTACCATTTTATCCAATAAGCCTATGTTACTTTTGTGATGGGTGTGCATGCTAAGCTACTCAGTCGTGTCTGACTCTTTGCAACCCTATGGACTGTAGACCGCCAGTCTTCTCTGTCCATGGGATTCTCCAGGCAAGAATACTGGATTGGGTTGCCATACCCTCCTCCAGGGAATCTTCCCAACCCAGGGATTGAACCCACATCTCTTACATCTCCTGCATTGACAGGTGAGTTCTTTATCACCAGTGCCACCTGGGAAGCCTGTTTATAATGGGAAAAGATTGTAAAGAGAAATATTATTGAAAACTATTTTAAATAAAACCCTAGTCCTCAGCAGAGATTCCATATTGAATTTTGATTGGAGTCTATGCACCATAATTTGATAAAGGAAGAGACCAAGACTCAGAGAAGTAAAGTTCTTACTCGTGATCTAGGGGTAGAGGTGGGCAGGAAGCTATGGGAATCTCAGATAGGTACTATACTTCAATGAGACAAAAAACAAAGGGGAAAAAAAAAACCCACAGCAGTATAAATCAACTATACTTCAATGAAAAAATTTTTAAAGAGAGCCTATTGTTAAAAAAAAAAAAAAATCTCAGGCAGAAGCTCTGTGTATTACCAGTGTAGTTACTCTTGCTTAATGTATATGCCACATGGGTGTAGATCTCTAGATTGAAAACCACTTTAAAATCTTCTCCAAGAGTTCACTGGAAGGAAAGCACAATTTTCTTAAAAAGTGTGATCAAATATCCTGTCCCCCTTGACTTAAATAATAATCGGCCTGATGATAAGAAAGCAAGTTTCCTCTTCCCTGGCAATGGGTGAGCTCAGTTACCCTACCCCAAGGGGGCTGGTCTAATAGGCAGACTTGAGGCCTGGTGTCTGTCTTCTCCACTGACAACCTAAAACAGGCATTGTCCACAGAGAAAGGCCTAAACCCAGAGGCGGGGGAAGAGGGTGGGGAAAATACCTTTCCAGGAAAAGGAAAAGAGAAAACCAGATTTTGATGCTGTGAACAGAGTCAAAAATAAAACACAATAACCTTGTGGGAGAGATTTTATTTTTAAATTCCAACTTGCAGCTGAGTAAACTATCATTGGAAAGTTAAAACATTTGTTAAAGATGATAACTGGGCTTCCCAGATGGCTCAATGGTCAACCTGCCTGTCAGCGCAGGAGGCAAAAGAGACGTAGGTTTGATCCCCGGGTCGGGAAGATCCCTGAAGAAGGAAACACCAACCCACTCCAGTATTCTTGCCTGGGAGATCCCATGGACAGAGGAGTCTAGTGGATTACAGTCCATAGGGTCGCAGAGGTGGACACGACTGAGCAGGCAAGATCATAGCTAATGAATGACATAGGCAAAATGTGAATCGCAAGTTGCCTTCAACCCAGACTCATGCAATCTCTAATCTTCTCTCGAGTCATAAAACCCTACGTATTTGGAAGTATAATACCCATTGCATAGAACAGATATAGCAGAGTGTTAAACCAGAAGTTTTGGCCCAAGTGCTAGGGTGCAGATGATTTCATAGACTGGCCCTCTCAGAATAGACACTTACCTGCTAGACGTCTGGGGTGGATGCTGTTGGTACTCCATCCAGGTCTCTTTTCCTGGTGCAATGCCTTTCTCCCCTGTCTGCTGTGAGTTTTGGTTCTAAAAGGCTCGCAGCTGTCTCCTTTCCTGGAGAACTGCTCTCAGCTGAACAACCCATGGGACCCTCCATGACTGATGGAGGCCTGAAGGCTGCCCCTAACATAGGTCTCACCGTGTTACAGAGCACCTCATCAGATCCAGCTGAGTTCCATCTCCAGCTGAAACCACACCCTCACTCAGCTTCTCCCCTCATCTCACTTGGCTTCCCTCGTTCCCTGCCTCCCAAAAGCATACCTCCAATAAATCACTTGAACAAGAATGAAAGTCGCTGGATTTAGGAAAAACCAAGACATAAGATGCTCAGTTGTGTTTGAACTGCAGGTCATCAAACAATGCTATGTGAGTTTACACGTGTCCCATGTAATATTTGGAACATACTTTTACTGAAAAATTATTCGTTGAAATTTAAATTTAACAGGACATCTTGTATTATATCTGGTCACCATCTCAAGTTCAGTTCAGTTCAGTTCAGAAGCTCAGTCGTGTCCAACTCTTT
>SJYF01000394.1:1939024-1949949 GCA_006410515.1 Procapra przewalskii | reverse complement strand
ATATATATATATATATATACATATAAACAAAAATGGATATTCTTAGAGTTTGTCACCAATAATGAAACTGAGCTGATCACAGCCAATCAGTTCCAAGCTATTCACAGCCTTCATGGTCATTTGCACTGGGAATGTTCCCAGTGCCTTTTGGATCAAATCTCCAAAAGGAGATTTTAGAATCAACTGGACCCTTTCCACCAGTGGCATCCTCAAGGACTCTATATGTGGACACAGAATTTCCTCAATTAGAATTTCTAGGATAGTGTTTGCCTTCTTCACAACGTTTTTTCTTTCCAGCATCACAACCCCAGACTTCTCAGGTTCTGAATTAATAGAAAATGGTATTTTAAAAATTGCAATACTTTGCTTATGGATTTCTTAATCCATATACATTTGTAGTACATCACTAGTCAATAAAATGGGCTCAATTGCTCCAAAATCAACAGAGGTCACTCCAAGAATATGATCTTTCAAGTTAAGTCATGAATGTTCCTTGTTGCAGAGAAGGTTGACTGCCAAGTCATTTTTTGGGGAGGTCTAACCAGCAGCATTGGGGTTGTGATGGGAAATGAAAAAGCCCACACATAAATGAACTCATGCAGTCCAAACCCATGTTGTTCAAGGGTCAATGGTAGTTGTATGAACATAAAGCATTTTTGCAGCTTATACTCAGGTGACATCTTGGCCACTGTGGACTTGTATGAGCTCTTTTATTTTCACCAGTTCCTTAGGAGGCCAGATTTCGATTGCCACTTAGAGTTCCCAAAGCCTGAGTGTGTCAACCCCTCTATTTGGATAACTCACTCAGAATCTCATCTCATATAAAATGCAAGGGACTAAAGCCTAATGACAGTTTTTTCCACCTGGTAAATACTAGCTTTCACTTGCTTGAAAATTTCAAGATGAAGAGGGAACAAAGACTTCCTCTAGATTGCAGAAGCTCATGGAAATGTGACTCCCTGGGTCTAGCCAGTGGTGAAAAGCATTAGCATAGCCCTAGCGTTAGACCCAAATTAAAACCATCAGCTCAGCCTGACTGTGATGTGGCCATAACATTTCACCACATTAAATGTGTGATAACTGTGCTCAGGCAGGTAATGGGATCTGACAGTGCTCCTCGTCACCACGGAGCTGTCATGTCTGTGTTGTGTTCTCAATCCCGGAGAATCCATGTCCATCACGAGGCCTTATTCTGGCCTAAATGTGCTGTGACAGTAATAATACACGCTGGCATGGGAGAGTCTAAACCAGAGGAAACACATTCATACTGACTAAGTATGCACTGCCTATCTGCGGTGGACGGATCTAGGGTGAGCCCCCCAGGATCCCTCACTTCCTGAGTCCACTCCTTTGTGTCATCTGCTTCCTGCCGGTGTGTGCTGGACCTGGGACTTGCCTCCTCCCAACAGAGTGTGTCCAAAGTGATGCGTGTCACTCCTTTGAAGAGGTTACATTATAAGGCAACAATGATAGACTGCCATTTCTATGATGATTTTATATTATGTAAGATTCCTTCCCGAGGCTTCCCAGGCAACACAGTGGTCAAGAATCTGCCTGCCAATACAGGAGATGCAAGAGATGTCAGTTTGATCCCTGGATCAGGAAGAGCCCCTGGAGAAGGAAATGGCAACGCACTCCAGTACTCTTGCCTGGAAAATTCCATAGGCAGAGGAGCCTGGTGGGCTACAGTCCATGGGGTCTCAAAGAATCAGACACGACTGAGCAGCTAAGCACACACACACACACACACACACACACAGAATTCCTTCCTAGCAGAGATTCTCCTGGCTGACTTGATGAAGTAAACTGCCATATTGAGGAAGCCCATATGGCAAAAAAATTTGAGAGGCCTCTAGGACCTGGGTATAATCCCTAACTGACATCCTGCAAAGACTCAGGGTACCCTTCCATCACATAACTACAAGGAAATGAATTCTTCCAATACCCTGAACGCACTTGGAAGCAGACATCTCCCCTAGATACAAATGCAGTCTGGCTGATACCTTGATCACAGCCGTGTGCAATCCTGTGCTTTATAAGTGGTCCCTGGGCTTCAGGTCCATGGAAACTGTGAGATGACAAATGGATGTGCTGCTTTGGCTGCCATATTTGTGGCCATCGTTATAGCAGCTGTGGGAAATGATACATTGTCATCAATCTTGTTTCTGTTCTACATCCTTTATCTTATTTCATCACCTCAGTTCAGTCACTCAGTCATGTCTGACTCTTTGCTACCCCTGAATTGCAGTATGCCAGGCCTCCTTGTCTATCACCAGCTCCTGGAGTTCACTCAGATTCATGTCCATCGAGTTGGTGATGCCATCCAGCCATCTCATCCTCTGTCTTCCCCTTTTTCTCCTGCTCCAAATCCCTCCCAGCATCAGAGTCTTTTCCAATGAGTCAACTCTTTGCATGAGGTGGCCAAAGCACTGGAGTTTCAGCTTTAGCATCATTCCTTCCAAAGAAATCCCAGAACTGATCTCCTTTAGAATGGACTGGTTGGATCTCCTTGCAGTCCAAGGGACTCTCAAGAGTTCTCCAACACCACAGTTCAAAAGCATCAGTTCTTCGGCGCTCATCTTTCTTCACAGTCCAACTCTCACATCCATACATGATGACTGGAAAAACCATAGCTAGGAACTCTGGTAGGTAGGCAGGAAATAAAGTTTAAAAGAGTTTGCACTTGTCTTAAGAAAATAGTCACACAAGTTTTCAGAGCGCTGCCCATGAATTGAGGAAAATCTGCCTTGATCGCCTCCATCTAATCCTTGAATGTGAAAAGTGAAAGTGAAAGTGAAGTCGCTCACTCGACTCTGCGACCCCGTGGACTGTAGCCCTCCAGGCTCCTCCATCCATGGGATTCTCCAGGCAAGAATACTTGAGTGGGTTGCCATTTCCTTCTCCAGGGGATCTTCCTGACCCAGGGATTGAACCCAGGTCTCCTGCATTGCAGGCAGACGCTTTAACCTCTATGTAAATTATGAGTCAACCATCTTTAAAATGACTCGACACAAATGATGCCGAGTGGGATGTTAGCAGATGCTGCAGTGCCTTGCACGTCTCCCTCACCCTCCCCCAGCTCACCATGCCTGTTCACCTGACCACTTCATGCTGCCAGCACCCGTGCCTCTCTATGCTAGCAAATACTCAGTGTACACTTGGTTTAGGGTGGCTCTGGGGAAATGATGTCTCTGGGAGCATCCCTTGGCCAACGGCGATGGAGCTGGTGATGGTGATGGAGTCGGAAGAGAAGCTCCCGGCCTCCTCGCGCCTCAAGCGTGGCTGTTCTCAGGAGTGCTCTGCGTCATTCCTCATGAGTCCCCAGTGGGACTGAGAGCCAGGTGCCCACAGTGACAGCCTCCTCGACGCACCCTGCAGTGGTTTCTTTCCCTTTCTTGTCTCACTTCCCAGCTCCTCTCCAAATAAATGATTTGAACTAAGTCCTTTTCAAGGGATCTACTTCTGTGTGAAGTCAACCAAGGAGGTAGGGGCACTTCACATTGGATGGATATTTGGTAGAAACCCAACACAGAGGGACAAAAACAAGCACGCAGATTGTCTTGAAGAATACCTTAAGAATGTTCTTGGAAAAGTGAATGGGAAGGAGAAATGGCTGATTCTATTTGTCAAACTCAATATTTACCAGCCAAGCTCTGATGAGTATTTTCACCCCCAAATACTTTTACAGTGCATACTTTCACAGGGGAGGCACTGTGCTGGGCAGTGGACACTGATTTTCCTTGCTGAACGGATGCTGCTCCTGTTGTGAAATCACGTACCTGCATTCTGGTTACACATCAGTCTCTTAAGTTTGGTTCGTGTGAGTCAGTTTCAAAAGTCCTGTCAGTTCTAACAGCAGTCACTGACCACTAGGCTCACTGTGGTGATCATTTCACAATGTGCACAAATATCAGACCACTGGGTTGTAAACCTGAAGCTAATGTAATGCGGTATGTCAGTTTCATCTCTGTTTTCAAAAAAGAATCAGACAACTTTTGGCTGATAAAGGATACGTATATATTAAAAGGTCAAGAGTCATGATTTAGACAGCCAAATTGGTAGCACGGCCCTTTGAATATCTTTCCTAAGAATCATTTTCTTCGTCAGTTTTCGAAAGTTGAGACAGAGACAGCAGTGAGTTCAGTGTCACCTCCTGGGTGGCCCCTGCACTTGGACCTTCTGGACCCTGGTCTACGGCAGGCCCCAGTGTTGTGGGCAAGGATACAGTCACGCGATGGACAGTCATCAGTGCCGCAGGAGCTTCTCTCGGGGGGACTTACTCCGTGATCTTGCGGGTAGGGTCAAGGCACAGGGAGGGGACCACTGGCTACCCCTGAGGCGTGGCCCAGTCTAGAGCTGACACAGAGCAACCCTCTCTATAAAGTGTGGAGGGGGTAGGCTGCCTCCAGGAGGCTGGCTTGGCTCCAAGCTGGTGTCTTTCGGAGATTCCTCTGGGGCTCCGAAGTGCATGTACTCAACACACACCTAGATCCCTGAGCCCACAGCTGTGAATACCTGTCAGGAGTTCACTGGACTCCTCAGGATCATGGCATTCTCATGCCTGTACAGGACTTCACACCTTCGTATACACCTTCTCTTAGTTCCTCCAGGAACCCTGCGATGGGAAGGATCAGAGTACCATAATTATAGATGAGACGGGCCCCTCGTCTCACACAGCTCGCCTCTCTCAAGGCTGCTTTGCTCATATGTGGCAGAAACACGAGGAAGACCTGCCCCTCTGAAACCAATCTGAAAGGCAGCTTTGAGTCAAGCATAATGTAGGAAAAGAACCTGAAAAAGAATGTATACAAGTGTATATAGAACTGATTTACTTTGTCGTACATCTGAAACTAATACATCACTGTAAATCAATTTTTTAAAAAATTAGGAACATCCACACATTATGATATTTACCCTCCAAGAAACTGAAATGAAAGTTAATTCAAATAAAAGCCACTATGAATTTTTTTTAAAAGCGTAATGTCACTGCCCCTTGAGAATCACAGAACCTTTGTCTAAATCAGACTTTCTACTCACATCATGTTCTTCAAAGCAGTACCCCTGCCTCATCAAATGCAATATTCAACCAAACATGTTTGGAAGTCCAGTTCAAAATGGAAACATTAAAATTTCACATAATTAAAGTAATGATTTATATCTAAATCTTGCGATTTAGTATCACTTGGACAGTGTTTTTATGCACAAGATATTTTATGTGGATTATTGCATTTCATCATCACCACTGTCCCCAGAGGTGTTTTACCTCATTTTTAAGGTGGGAAAAGAGACTCAGAGAGTTTAAATGACTTGTCCAGGGTCACACAGCCAGAACAGTGATGGAGGGGGATTTGAAATTCTCCTGACAGCCATTTTTTTCTATTCTGCACATCCCCTTGATACTTAAAAATTCCCTCAAGAAAGTCTACATTTTTCTTGGATCATTTTTATTCTTTGCTCCCTCCCACCTAGACCATAAATGTTTAGCATTAAACTCTCAGTTCATGTTACCAGGTCCCCCTTGAAATGTTATGTGAATTGTCCCAGTGGATTGCAGACAAAGGGGGGTTGAGGCTGGGCTTAGACCAGCCTTCTTTTACCCACTAAATATCTCATTATCATTGACCAGCCAGATGTCAGCATGTCACACATTATTCTGAGAGCAGAGCAAGAGCCCCTCAGGTCAGGAGATAATCAAGAAACAGTGTTATGAGAGTTGACATCTTATGAATAATTATTTTAAAAATCTGTTCCTTTCTGTCCCTTCAACTGCAGATAGGCAAGTTGGTTCCGTCAAGTTGCTCAGTCAAACCCTGATGAGAACACCACTTGAACAAGGTGCTAGTTGTCCTTGTTTATTTATTTTTGAAACTAAGTTTCTAAGAGGTAAGTTTACTCAAAGTTTTTATTGTGAGAGTGTGCAGTCAAAAGGCCAATACCTCTGGGTGTAAGACAAGCAGCCCCTGGACTCCCCAGCATCTCTGGAAGATGCGGGCCCCTGTATTCCTCCTGCATCAGAGTCTGTGAGTACCACATTTCTGTTTCCCAGATGGCCAATGATGGGAAGTTACTATAGAAGTGAACAGAATACAGTTTTAAGGTCACCATAATATTTTGGTGCATGTGTGCTAAGTCACTTCAGTCATATCCAACTCTTTGCGACCCCAGGGAGTGTAGCCCACCAGACTCCTCTGTCCATGGAATTCTCCAGGCAAGAATACTGCAGTGGGTTGCCCTTCCCTCCTCCAGGGGATCTAGCCCATGTCTCATCTCTCGTGTCCCCTGCTTTGGCAGGCAGGTTCTTTACCACTAGCACCACCTGGAAAGCCCACTTTTGTGGGATACCTAGCTACATTTTGAGATGGAAGAGTTTAAGAGTGAGGCTGGACAACTTCCACAAATTGCATCTGAGCTGCAGATGTGGGCTCATGCCGAGTGAGTGGTCCCAAGGGAGGAGGTGGGGGCATGTCCTACTGTCCTTGGGGGCTGCTGAGGCTCTCCCCAAACCAGGGACCCAGCATCATCAGTCAGCATCCTCCCCCAGCCTCCATTTCCCCCTCTGTCCTATGTGCGGTTGCTTGATCCACATGATGTGGAAGTGAGGGAGCAGAAGATATGGAAACCCTCTCCCTGAAGAGCCAAGTGAGCCCCAGCCACACTTGGTGGTGAGCAGTGGGGGCAGCAGAAGGGTTGCGGCCTGGCCTTGGGGTCTGTTAGCCAGTGCGTGTCCTCTGCGTCGTTGCAGACCGGTGCATTTATGGGATGGGCTTTCTTGGAAGAAATTGGAGAGAAGAAATTTCTTGGCCTAGAGTGACCCGCTGTCTTGGTTTACCTGTGACTAAGGGGTTCCTGGGTTATGAGACAAATCTCAAGCAAACCAGAACAAAATAGTCACTGGTGCTGGGCCCCTGTTTCTTATCCCCACAGTGTTCAACCCTGGCTGCAGAATAGAATTCCTGGGAGAGCTTAAAAAGGCCGATCCCTGTGTCACCCAGACCACTGAATCTGAATCTCTGGGTCTATATATATAATTTTTTTTTAATTTCTGAAAATTGTTTTGTTGTTTAGTAAAGATTGGGAAAACCAGCCTTAATGACTTTCTTTCCTCAACAGACCCCATGAAAAGGGATAAGCTCACCTGATTGTCCACAACAAAGATGGGAAAAGTGGTTCAACAGAGTCTTAGCCAAAGGCACAGTAGAGAAGGTAGGTTTCCTAAGGATGTAACAGCAGGAGCAAGGCCTCAATTGACTAAGCCAACCCACTGTGGTGCTGGGGGGACTCTGAGGACCACTGTGCCAGCTGCAGCCCCAGGACTTGTGGGGACACAGATGCTGCTCTGGAAAGCCTTCCCTACATTGGCATCCAGCTCTAGCCATCACGAGGAGGCAGAGCACAGCCAGAATGCTATGATGAAGAGAAATCTCTGTGGGGTGGTGAGGGTCTTTAAAGTACCGGACCCAAGAAGTACATTCTGAGAGTTTAGGGGTGTTTGACTCTTTTTTTTTTTTAAGAATTAAAGATTCTGGAAAGCATCAAGTTAAAATCTTACAAGAAGAATGATTACTTGTTTTAATTTTTATTTTATATCAGATAGGTGACGCCAGTGTTAAAGGACCCACCTGCCAAAGTAGGAGACATAAAAGACGTGGGTTCAGTCGCTGGGTTGGAAGATCCCCTGAAGGAGGGCATGGCAACCCACTCCAGTATTCTTGCCTGGAGACCCCCATGGACAGAGGAACTTGGCAGACTACAGTCCCTAGGGTCTCAAAGAGTTGGACATAACCGAAGCGACTTAGCATGCACACAGCATTGATTTATTATAATGTTGTGCTAATTTCAGGGTACAGCAAAGCGATCCAGTTATACATATATATATGTATTCATTGTTTTTCTGATTCTTTTACCATTTAGTTTATTACAGAACATTGAGTAGTTTTCCCTGTGCTATGCAGTAGGTCCTTACTGAAGGAGTCATTTCTGAATTAAGCTTCACGTGAGAGAGAGACCATCACTTAATGATTATGAGTTCTGACTTGCCTTGTTTTTTTCTGATCCTGTGGACTTCTGTCCCATCAGCTGTCCTGTGAGAACAGACTAAAGTTGTACTTTTTTGAGAGTAGAAAGTTGAGCATAACTTCTACCTATGTATTTAAAAACTGCACATCAGTGTTAACTGGTGCTTAGTTTATGACATGATTTGCCCGCAGGCAGTTAAAGTAGCCAGAAATCCAAAGTAGATTTAAACAATCTGTATATTGCTACTTTTTAAGATCATTTTTAAAATTTTACAAATGACTGTTGATTATAGTTTTGAGCAACAGTGAAAAAATCTACTATTCCTCAACAATTATTTTCATCTTTGTTTCTATATCCATCTTCATTTCAGATGAGAGTACTCTAAGTCCCCTACATACAAACCTTCAAGTTACAAGCTTTCAAACATACCACCATGTGTTTGCATGCCCAGTCATGTAAGGTGGCATACACTGTCGTGTTTGTGTATCCTCTACAAGTCGCTGTGCTTTTGTGTACCTTACTGTACCATACTGTATAGAGTACATGTATTAGTGCATGCATGTATGCCCAATCTCGTTTGGTTTTCTGCAACCCCATAGACTATATCCCACCAGTCTCCTCTGTCCATGGGATTTTGCAGGCAAGAATACTGGAACTGGGTTGCCATTTCCTTCTCCAGGGGCTCTTCCTGATCCAGGGATCGAACCCCTGTCTCCTGCATGCCCCACATTGACAGGTGGATTCTTCACCAATGAGCCACCTGGGAAGCCCAGAGTATAGTATCTTTATTTTAAGCCCAGGATGTCCTGAAGCAAGAGTAAAAGCAGCAATGATGTAGTAGTACTATTGTACTCTTCAAGGTGCTGTACTGTAAGATTAAAAATGTTAATCTTTTGTGCTTGTTTTTGGGGCATTATTTGTGTGAAAAATCTTATAAACCTATTACTTTATGGTACCATGTGACCAATTGTGTTAGTTGGGTACCTAGGCTAACTTTGAACTTATGAATAAATCGGACTTATGAACGTGCTCTCAGAATGGAACTGAGTTCGTATGTAGGGGACTCGCTGTATCAATAAGACGATAAGAAGTCAGAATGTGATACTTATTACATCTCTCTGGAGCAGGATGACTTTCTAAGCTTTGAAGCAAGAGGAAAAATTACAAAGAGGAATAATGGCCAACTTGATTATGTAACATTTGAATCTTTCTGAACGTGGTCTCACGATGTGTGTCAGATGTGGTCGAGGGACCCTTAGACTCTCACTCCCTTTCTGATCACATGCCTTCCTGTGCTTCAGAGGTCAAAGGGTAAACAATGATGTTCTTCAGGACCCTTTGCGGGTGGTATATTCAAATTAGATTCACTCATTAATGCACTCCTGTGAGAATTTGCAGGCAGATGTGCATTTGACTACTTGTTTTGTTATGCTTTTAGCCGTGAGTCTTCTGAAGGTGGGGTGTCTATCCCCCACCTTTGCGGTTGTTAGGAAGCATTTGTGTGAGAGGGTGATGGCTTCCAGATTCCTGGGTCACAGCTGCAGTCGCTCATTCTCCCTGATGGTAGCAGATGTCCCGAAACCTTCAAGGACCGCTTCTGTGCTGTTGCAGGAGTCACTCACCAAGGCCCAGGCTGGAGGCGATCTGTACAGAACTTCCAGACTGAGACAGAGAAAGCTGGTTTGTGGTGGGAAAGAAAAGTGAGCAAAGGAGCAGAGTTCTCATCACAAGGAAAAGAATGTTTCCTTTTCCTATTGTTTTATATCTGTAGTAGATGGTGGACATTCACTAAACTTATTGTGAGAGCCATTTCATGATGTACACTGTCAAGTCATATACTGCACATCTTAAACTTATGCAGTGCTGTGTGTCCATTACATCTCAGCAACACCGGAAGGAAACAAATGAAACAAAACAAAGATGCTAGAGGATTTCCTGTGATTGGGGCGCTTTGTTGCTGGACTTTGACCTGTGGTGAGCTGAAGGATTTGGGACAGTATTTGTCCAGGACAAAGGCATCTGGAATCAGAAAGACTGAGTGTAGGTAGCATCCTGACTTGGATTTTACTGATCATTAAAATGACATGTTCCAGCTCCATCCTGCAATTCTCTGTTGACAGAGAGCCGCTCAAAAGGGAGCATAAAAATGCAAAGCCTGAGCAGAAGAGGAAGGAGAGGTTTCGTGCTGTGGTGGCTGAGGAGCCCTCAGACTAAGTTGGTGTGAAATCCCGGGTGAGGGGGAGCAGAGACCAGCCCGGCTCCGCTCACACCAACAAACCCGCGATAGCCAGGGGCTGCATCACCCTGGTTAAATACCAGGGGAACTAAAGGCCACGGCCGACAGCTATGAAGAAATGTCACTGGGATGGTGTCTGACGGCCCGGTGAACACTGTGAGGGAAGGGCATCAGCTCCTCAGGGAAGGTCAGCTCATTTCCAACGGTTCAGCTGTGGGGTTTAGCTGGAGGCACGCACAGACACACAGGTGCCGAGAAACGTCTGCCCCTTGCAGTGTGCACCAGGACAAGCGAGTCCGTGCTGTCAGCCTAAGGGGTAGCGTGGGCCCCAGGATCACGCCACGGCGGGGAGGGACAGCTGGGCAAGGGCTCGGGGGGCAGAGGAGGTAGTCTCTGTCAGGACTTCTTTTCCTTCTTCTTTCTGCTTTTCCCAAGAGAGGACTGAGTCTCCTGTGACTCTGCCTACTACTATTATTATAAACTTTGCTTGAAAGCGAGAGAGTGAGCCGACCCCCTGGAGCTGGATTCCTGAGAAGGAGGGTCTGTGAGTTGTCTAAGGTGGGGATAGCCAGGTGGGCTCAGGGCTCCGTGATTCTCTTCAACCAAAGATGCTCTCTTCTCACTGTTTCTTAGATCAAGCTTCAGTCTGAGATGTTAAGAAATGATTCCATTG
>SJYF01000394.1:1914490-1931849 GCA_006410515.1 Procapra przewalskii | reverse complement strand
GAGTCACCTTCATTCTATAAGCACAGTGCCTGGAAAGGTACTAAAGATACGTGATGATGCCAATATTTCTACTCTCGCTGAAGCCATGCTATTAATAAGGTGCTCTACTCTAGTTACCCTTAGGGAAATGGAAGCCAGTTCTAGGGAAAAGTGCTAAGATTTTTAGTGCTTCCAGCTATTTAGTCTCAGAATAGTGTCCTCTCAACCTATTTCACATCAAAAATTGCTGCTCAAAATTGTAATATGTTAACAGAGCCTGGTGGGCTGCCATCTATGGGTTCGCACAGAGTCGGACACAACTGAAGTGACTTAGCAGCAGCAGCAAGAGTGTAGTTAAAATACAGCTAGAGAATAGGCCAGAAAAAAATCGATTCCATTTAAGAACATTTTTACTGAAGCTTAGTTGATTTACAGTGCTGTGTTAGTTTCAAGTATACAGCGAAGTGATTCAGGTATACATATATCCAGGCTTCCCTGGTGGTTTAGTGGTAAAAAAAAAAAAATCCGCCTGCAATGCAGGAGACCCAGGTTCAATCCCTGCGTCAGAAAGGTCTCCTGGAGAATGGAATGGCTACCCACTCCAGTATTCTTTCATGGAGAATTCCATGGGCTGAGAAGCCTGGTGGGCTATACCCATGAGGTACAAAGAGTCAGACATGACTGAGCAAGTATCACTTTCACTATATATACATATACATATATACATTTTCAGATTCTTTTTCATTATAGTTTGTTGCAAGGTGTTGAGTATAGTTCTCTTGTTGTTTGCCTATTTCATGTATTGTACTATATATCTGTTAATCCCAAACTCCTAATTTATCTGCCCTCTACCCTTTCCTCTCTCCCCGTTGGTAACCATAGTTTGTTTTCTGTGTTTATGATTCTGTGTTTGTTTTGTAAATTAGTTCATTTGTATCTTTTTTTTTTTTTAGATTCCACATATAAGTGATATCAGGCGATACTGTCTTTTTCTGACCTACTTCATTCAGTATTATCACCTCTAGGTCCATCCATGTTGCTGAAAATGGCATCATTCCATTCTTTTTCATGGCTGAGTATATACCACTATATATATACACATACATACATACACATATATACCACATCTTCTTTATTCACGCCTCTGTCAATGGACATTTAGGTTGCTTCCATGTCTTGGCTATTAAATTAGAGTTTTCTCCAGACACATGCCCAGGAATGGGTTTGCTGTATCACACAGTAATTCTATTTTTATTTTTTAAGGAACCTCCATGTTGTTCTCCATAGTGGAGCCAATGTACGTTCCCATCCAGAGTGTAGAAATGTTCCTCTCTCTCCACAACCTCCCCAGGACAAACTCTTTGTAGACTTTTTGATGACCTTTCTGACTGGTGTTAGCCGGTAGGTACCTCACTGTAGTTTTGGTTTACATGTCTCTAATAATCAGTGATGGGGCTACCCTGATGGCAAGATGGTAAAGAATCTGTCTGCCAATGTAGGAGACATGGGTTTGATCTCTGGGTCAGGAAGATCCCCTGGAGAAGGAAATGGCAACCCACTCTAATACTCTTGCCTGCAAAACCTCATGGACAGAGGACCCTGGCAGACTATAGCTCATGGGCCTGCAAAAGAGTTGGAGATGACTTTGTGACTGAACAGCAACAATAATTAGTGATATTGAGCATCTTTTCACATGCCTGTTGGCCATCTGTATGTCTTATTTGGACAAATGTCTAGCTAGGCCTTCTGCGTATTTTTTTATTGCATTTTTTAAAATATTAAACTGTATGAGGTGTTTGTATATTTCATAAATTAGTCCCTCGTGGTACATTATTTGCAAATATTTTCTCCCAGTCTGCAGGCTGTATTTTCGTTTTGTTTATGGTTTCCTTTCCTTTACAAAAACTTTAAGTTTAATTAGGTCCCATTTGTTATATTTTGTTTGCATTTCTGTTGTTCTAGGAGACAGATTTAAAAAAATACTGCTGTAATTTATATTAAAGAGTGTTTTGCCCATGTTTTCCTCTGATATTTTTATAGTGTCTAGTTTTATACTTAAGTCTTTAATCCATTTTGAATTTGTGTGTGTGTGTGTGTGTGTGTGTGTGTGTATGGTGTTAGAGAATATTCTAATTTCATTATTTTACATGTAGCTGTCTAGTTTTCCCAGCACCACTTATTGAGAAATTGTCTTTTCTTCACTGTGTATTCAGACCTCCTTTGTCACAGATTAATTGACCATACATGTGTGAGTTTATCTCTGGACTTTCTATGCTGTTCCACTGATCTGTGTATTTGTTTTTGTGCCAGTACTGTACTGTTTTGAATACTGTAGCTTTGTAGTATAGTCTGAAGTCAGGGAGCTTGATTCCTCCAGCTCTGTCTGCTTTTTCAAGATTATTTTTGCTATTCAGGGTTTTTTGTGTTTCCATACAAATTTTTAAATGTTTTGTTCTAGGTCTATGAAAAATGCCATTGGTAATTTGACAGGGATTGCACTGAATCTGTAGATTGCCTTGGATAGTATGGCCATTTTAACAATGTGGATTCTTCTAATGCAAGCAGATAGTATATCTTTTCATCTGTTTGTGTTGTCTTTAATTTCTTTCATCAGCATCTTATAGTTTTCAGAGTATAGATCTTTTCCCTCCTTTGGTAGGTCTATTCCTAGGTTATTTCATTCTTTTTTCATGTAACAGTGAAATTGATTCTGTTTTTAAAGCCACAATTTATTACCTGTGACTTTGGAGATGTACGTTTCCATAGCCTCCTTGATTTCCTTATCAGCAAAATGGTGGCAGAGCCCTTGCTCGCTCACCCAGACCCTGGGGCTGCTGTGAACTTGTGATCATTGGACACACGTGGGAAATGGCTACACTGCAGTGAAGACCACAGAGAAGAGAATAAACACAAGATTTTGATATTAACAAAAACCATTGGTAAAGACTGAAATTTTGTGGTCTTTTGGAAAAGTTCAGCGAGAATAGGGAATGCATTTGTTTCCTGGTTTATACACAGAAAAAATGGACCATGAAGAATTGAGATAAACTTTTTACCCCAAATCACACGATGTCTTGCTGTTCATTGTATGTTTTCTATAAAATACTTTAATAGCACTTACATTCACTAAAATCACAAAAGGAAACCAGTTATTACACCCTTAGTCTTGAAATCAAGACATTTTATTTGGAAGGTGCTGAGTTGTGTCCTAACCTAATGTGACTGTTTTTGGAGACACAGTTTTTAAAGAGATAATTAAATTACAATGAAGTTATTATAATGGGCCCTAATTTAATATGACTTGTGTTCTTATAAGAAGAGGATATTGAAGACAGATTGATTCAGAGGGAAGACTCATGTGAAAACGCAGGGAGAATATGACCATCTAATTCACATGCAAAATAATGAAATTTGACCCTTATCTTACATAAGGCACAAAAATCAACTCTTTAATTAAAGACTTAAACATAAGACCTGAAACTATAAAAATCCTAGAAGAAAAATTAGGGGAAAGGCTTCATGACATTCATCTTGGCAATGATTTCTTGGATATGACTTCAAAATCATAAACAACAGAAGTGAAAATACACAAGTTGAACTACATCAAGTTAAAAAGGTTTTACACAGCAAAGGAAGCAATCAACTGAGTGAAAAGGCAACTTAAATAATGGGAGAAACTATTTGAAAACAGTTTATATGGTAAAGGGTTAATATCCAAACGATATAATAAATTCTTACAACTCAATAGCAAAAAAGCAAATAAACCGATTAAAAATGGGCAAAAACACTTGAAAAAAATTTTCTGAAAAGATTTAAAATAACCAACAAACATGAAGAATAGCATTAAGCATTAAGTATCTGTATAGTACATAACATATAAAAAGATGCTCAACACAATACTAGTCTTCAGGGGAATATAAATCAAAACCGTAACATGATTTCACCTCACACCTATGAGGATGGTTATTATCAAAAAGTCAAAAGAAAACAAGTGTTGGTGAGGATGTGGAAAAATTGAAGTTCTTGTACACTGTTGGTAGGAATGTAAAATAGTGCAGATGCTATGGAAAACTACAGATGTTCCTTAAAAGATTTAAAAATGAAGTTAACAAATGATCGAGCAATTCCACTTCTGGGTGTGTGTACAAAAGAATTGAAATCACTTTCCGGAAGAGATATTTTCAGTCCCATAATCATTACAGCATTATTCATATTAGTCAAGATATGGAAAAAACCTAAATGTTCACCAAAGGATGAATGAACAAAGAAGCTGTGGGATAAATATGTAATAGAATATTATGCAGCCTTTAAAGGGAAATCTTGCTAAATTCGACCACACAGATGAGACTGGAGGACATTCAACTAAGTGAAACAAATGAGTCACAGGACAAATGCTGTATGATTCCACCTAACATGAGGCATCTAAAGTAGTCAGCCCTTAGAAGCCAAGAAGAAATGTGATTGCCAAGAGGAATGTGGAAAAGGAATCGGTGAGTTGCTATTCAGTGAGTATATCATTTCAGTGTGGGAAAGTGAACAAGCTCTAGAGGTCTGTACACAACTTGGCCTTTCATTAACAATACCGTATTGTGTACTTAGAAATTAAGAGGGTAGATTGCATGTTAAGTGTTTCTACCACTAGAAAAGAGTTTTAAATATGAAAGAAAAACAAAAGGTGGCCATCTCTATACCAAGAAGAGAAGCCTCAGAAGAAATAAATTCTGCTGACACCTTGAACTTGTACTTCTTAGCTCCTGAGCTATGAGAAAATACATGTGTATTGTTTCAGCTCCCCAGTGCATGTTCCAGCAACCATAGCAAACGAATACAGAAGGATCCTTCTTATTGTTGTAAATCTGTTTTTTAAGGGGATTCTTTACCAAGCTGCATGTACAGAGGCAATGATATCAGTCTGTTTTACAGAATTAGGGAAATTGCTTTTTCTTTGTTGAGCTCTAGATTCACACTTATAAGTCAACTTTCTGAGCCCAGGACGTTTAAATCCTGATTAAGCACATGTGATGAATAGAGAATGCATTAACCAATCGGTGTTAGTTTTGTGTATTTACATGACCTGGTTACACACACTTTCCTTAAATCATCAGCTGCATAGACCCCGTTAATAAAGGAGTGACATGTGGAGAGGTGACAGTGGTACACGTTATAAATAGACTGTCTAGGCCCTAGGGGTAGGGGTGGGGAGGAAGGGAGGAGGCTATGATAAGCCAAGCCACGGTGATGACAGTAACCATTTCACAGCCAAGCACCACAGAGCTGTGTCGCATGGCCGAGTTCAGTGATCTGAAAGTTTTTAACTTGGACATACACAATACAGTATTGTTAATGACAGGCACAAGTTGGGTTCAGTTCTAGATTATGGCCAGGGTCTGTAATGGTGCTTCTCAAATGTAATGCGCCTACAAATGAGCTGAAGATCTTGTAAAACGCAGAATCTGGTTCAGGCCGGCCTGGGGTAGGGCATGAGATTCTGCCCTTCTAACAAGCTCCCTGCTGCTGCTGCCAAGTCGCTTCAGTTGTGTCCGACTCTGTGCAACCCCATAGATGGCAGGCCACCAGGCTCCCCTGTCCCTGGGATTCTCCAGACAAGAACACTGGAGTGGGTTGCCATTTCCTTCTCCAATGCATGAAAGAGAAAAGGAAGTCGCTCAGTCATGTCCGACTCTTAGCGACACCATGGACTGCAGCCCACCAGGCTCCTCAGCCCATGGGATTTTCCAGGCAAGAGTACTGGAGCGGGGTGCCATTGCCTTCTCCAAACAAGCTCCCAGGTAATGTCAAAGCTGATGGTTTGAGGACAACACCTTAAGTAGAATTTGCACTACTCAAAAGAAAAAGAGAAGAAAGTAGACCATAGAGGCATTAAAAGGAAATTTAGAACCTAAAGCAACTAGAGAAAGAAGAACAAACAAAACCAAAAGTTCGTAGAAGGAAAAAAATCATAAAGGTCAGAGCAGAAATAGAGACAAAGACAATAAAAGATCGCTGAGACTAAAGGCTGGTTGTTTGACAAGATAAACCAAATTGATAAACCTTTAGCCAGACTCATCAAGAAAAAAAGAAAAATTTAGAGCTTTATTATTTACTTAAAGAAATACAAATCAATAGCCAGTTGGGGAAGAATGCTGTTAGCTTAACGAAATACAAATTGAAAGGACCGGAGAGCATGCTTTACCTATGCATTTGGCAAAACTCTGAAGATTCTGCGACATATGATAGGAGATAGCATGCAAATCTCCCATGGGTCAATGGTTAGAATGCTAATTAGAACTACTTTGAAAGTGAGGATCTGGCCCTATCTATTAAAACTGTAAAGGCCTATAATTTAGAGCCCAATATTTTCACTTTTGGGCTTCCATGGTAGCTCAGCTGGTAAAGAATATGCCTGCAATGCAGGAGATCCTGGTTCAATTCCTGGGCTGGGAAGATACCCTGGAGGAGGGCATGGCAACCCACTCCAGTATTCTTGCCTGGAGAATCCCCATGGACAGAGAAGCCTTGCAGGCTACAGTCCATAGGGTGGCAAAGAGCCAGCCATGACGGCACAGCACAGCACATTTTCACTTTTGCAAATGTATCCTACAAATTTACCCACATTTGTGCAAAAATATACCCTACATTTTTTTTAAAAAAGGATGTATGTGTGAATATACTTATTTTTTAAATTTTTTATTTTATATTGGACTGTAGTTGATTTACAACGTTGTGTTAGTTTCAGGTGTACAGCAGAGTGGTTCAGTTATACACATACACGTATCTATTCTTTTTCAAATTCTTTTCCCATTTAGATTATTACAGAGCACTGAGCAGAGTTACCTGTGCTATACCGTAGGTCATTGTTAATTATCGATTTTAAATATAGCAGTGTGTGATTAAATGTCGGGCTTCCCTGGTGGCTCAGAGGTTAAAGTGTCTGCCTGCAACGCGGGAGACCTGGGTTCGGTCCCTGGGTCGGGAAGATCCCCTGGAGAAGGAAATGGCAACCCACTTCAGTACTCTTGCCTGGACAATCCCATAGAGGGAGGAGCCTGGTGGGCTACAGTCCATGGGGTCGCAAAGAGTCGGACACGACTGAGCAACTTCACTATAATTAAATGTCAATACTAAACTTCCAATCTATCCTTCCACCTTCCCCTTTGATAACCATAAGTTTGTTTACTAAGTCTGTAAGTCTATTTTGGTTTTGTAAATAAGTTTATTCATATCATTTTTTTAAGATTCCACATATAAGCAATATCATATGATATTGTCTTTCTCTAACAGAAAATCCAGTCATCATGGTTTACTCAAGAATGGTGAGTTCCAGGAGCTATGTTTAATATCCTGTGATAAACCATAATGGAAAAGAACATGAAAGAGAATATATATACACAAAACTCCTGTGAATTCCTGAAAGAAAAAAATATTTTTTCATCTGTGGTTCTTTATAACTCACTAAGCTTAGCAAAGTACAGAAGCTAGGTAAATCGAGTTTTACAGCTAGATGTTTTTCAATTCTGCATTTGAGCAAAACAGTGTATAGGGTTCTTCCCCTACCTCCCTTTCCAACACTCCCTTTAGCAAAAATACTCCTCTGGGCAGAGTGACTGTGCACTTTGGCACAACTCTTTTCAGATCCCCTAGTTCTCTTTACCAAATCCTCCCAACTTTTTACAAAGCCCCTCAGTTCTCTGTAGGGAAGTAATGGGATGGCCTGAATCCACAGTCCAGCACCCAGGGCAACATCTCGAGCTTTCCTTTTATTTGCAGAAAAAAAGCTTGGAGAAAAGGGGTGCCTGGTCTTTATATTCATTCTGTTGACATTTCTGCCATCACACGCCACAGCACCTGTTCAATTTTCTCAAAAAATTGGGGATCCTCAGCTCATGGAGAAGTTGGCTTCTTCCATGACTGCCTGCCATGAGCTGTGTGTATTTCTATTGATCACATTCAGTTCAATTCAGCCACTCAGTCGTGTCCAACTCTTTGCAATCCCATGGACTGCAGCACACCAGGCTTCCCTGTCCATCACCAACTCCGAAGCTTGCTCAAACTCATGTCCACTGAGTCAGTGATGCCATCCAACCATCTCGTCCTCTGTTGTCCCCTTCTCCTCTTGCCTTCAATCTTTCCCAGCATCAGGGTCTTTTCAAATGAGTCAGTTCTTCACATCAGGTAGCCAAAGTATTGGAGTTTCAGCTTCAGCATCAGTCCTTCCAATGAATATTCAGGACTGTTAGGATGGACTGGTTGGATCTCCTTGCAGTCCAAGGGACTCTCAAGAGTCTTCTCCAACAACCACAGTTCAAAAGCATCAATTCTTTGGGGCTCAGCTTTCTTTATAGTCCAACTCTCATATCAATACGTGACTGGAAAAACCAAAGCTTTGACTAGACGGCTCTAATGCCACCAACTTTTCTATTACAACCCTTCTCCTCCTGCATGGTGGTTTTAAAAATTATTTTTTAAAGAAATGCCACATCAGATCCAATTAGGTTTTAACCAAAGCTGGGAGAGGGCTCATCTGAGCTTTGAAATATCAGAAATAGCAGTTCTAGTCCTCCAGGCAAGAAAAAGGGTATTACAGCCCAGACTGCAAACAGAGAGCTGGCCTAAATGGTAGAAAGTCAGAAAACAGAGGAGACGGGCAGAGTGCAGTGAAGAGCATTTGAGGAAACCAGTGCTATTCCCAAGGAAAATGGCTAAAGTGCCAGGCTTCTCTCTAGTTTTTGCATTTCTCACGTATGCTGGCTGCAAAAAGAAATTCTGTGATTGAAGTACAATCACCTCTTTCTTTCCAACCTCCTAAACATGGATGCTCTTTGCAGTCAACACAAGGAGATTATCCTGTCATATTCCATTGTCCAAAATAAAGCTCAGCAGGTCTAGAAGTAACACACATCATCTAATGACTGAAGACTCAATGAGGCCTCAGCAGGATCCAGCTCAGTATATATCCCCATAAATTGGTGTTGTTCGTAGCTTTTTTCCAAACTTCAGAGAAGAAGCTAAATTTTAAAACTAATCATTATAACATTAAAAAAAATCAGCACTCTTCAATCTTTATCTTTCCTTAGAGCTGTTGTTGGTCATTCTTGCTTTTAACTTTTCCTTATGTTGGTGATTTCTTTTTCTCTAAATTTTTCCTTAAGAGGAGTAAGTTAATGAAAAGAATAAAGACATCAAAACAAGAGTCAGAAAATCATCTTGGACTTGGAAGGACAGTATTGATGGGAACCAAGGAGGGGGCTGGAGCATGTGGGCCCTCCGAGAAGACAGTCA
Organism: Procapra przewalskii; assembly: GCA_006410515.1. Lineage (NCBI taxonomy): Eukaryota > Metazoa > Chordata > Mammalia > Artiodactyla > Bovidae > Procapra > Procapra przewalskii. The sequence continues at coordinate 1,922,591 of SJYF01000394.1, read as the reverse complement.
ATAACCTCGGCAGGGTCTGACCTGGCTTGGCTTTTGTTAATGCAATCCTCTTCTGGCTGGAGCCACAGGAAGGAGATGAATTGAGAGTGCTAGCTCATCGCAGACTGTTCTGTGCTGTGCTTCTCCTCCTTCAACCTTTGAAAGGGAAGGCTGCCCACTGACTTGGATGGGACGCTTGAAAACTTAAGTGCTTGAACCTACTCCAGCTTTCCAAGGCCCAAGTGTCACTTAATTTGCCTAGATAACATTTGTCTGAGAATCTCTCTTGTGTCTAATGGAGTTTCAGATTTAAGGGCCCATGGAGAAAGAGTTTCAGCTGGATGAGATGAGTAGTCTCACATTAGTGAGATCATCAATTTAATCTCCAAGGTTGGGCAGTGGTGGCAGAGAAATAAGCATTCGTGGTTAGGGAGATGGGAATGAATGAAAGACCCCATCCTTGGTGTCAGGAGGACTGGGGTTTAGAACTATCTTCTTGTTTCCTGAGGGCTTTCATTGAACACAAAATCATTTAACAACTGGACTAGACCCTAAAGTACTGGGTAGGCTAAAAAGTTCATTCAGGTTTTTCCATACCATCTTCCTGGAGAAACCAAACGAACATTTTAGCCAACCCAATATCACTGAATTCATTTCTACTTTTTAATTCTATGTTGTACCAACCCATAAGTCCAGAGACATTCAAAGAATGAAAGTCCAGTGTTATTTTTTAAGGAAAAAAAAATGGCTAGAAAGAGTTACTTATGTCCACATTACAGTTCTTCATCTGGCAGATGGCCTTGAGCATCTTAAACTTGAGTCCATGGTGACAGTCTTTCTTTCACGAATTTTACTGTTTGCTAGTTGGAGAAATCTTTTAAAAAATTCTTTCTTCTCTTCCTTTTTCCATCTCCTACACACAGCTACCACCTCAATTGTTTTTTCTCACCTAATATGCCCTCGTGTGATTCCCACACAAAAGTGTGAAAATGACTTGGTCTGAACAGCCACTTACACAGCAGGTAAATTCCACCATGGTTGGATGGGAGATTTTTGTACTTGGTGTCTTCTGGAAAGTTCTATTAATAATGTCGCAAACAAATGTCCTTGCAATATATTTTCTTATATGCTTCCAGAAGTAGTGTCACTGACAAAAAGTCACAGGAAAACACAGTCTCAGTGTGTGCTATTAGAATTTGGGTTTTTCCCCAAATTTGCTTCATCATTTATGGTGGGTGTCTGGTAGAGTAAGAAAAGTTCTGAGAGTAGCCCTCTAAAAATGTTAAAATACATGCATTTGGCAAATATCTGTTGAACATCTAAGGTGTGCCAAGCATTGGGAAAGGCATACAAAAAGTTATTATACATAGCAGTGGCAGAACCTACTGGCTTTCCATTCCAGTAGCCCTTTTAATCATTTTTGCCATACTCAACCATCAGCATGTGAGTGTGAACACAACCTCAGTCATGTTCAACTTTTTGCCACCCCTGTACCCCCCCCCCCAGGCTCCTCTGCCCATGGGATTTCTTGGGCAGAGGAGCCTGGGGGCTGCAGTCCAGTATTCTTCACAGGCAGGAATACTGGAGTGAGTTGCCGTTTCCTTCTCCAAGATCTTTCCAACTCAGGGATCAAACTCTCATCTCCCGAATCTTCTGCATGGGCAGGTGGATTCTTTACCATTGCCCCTCCCATCAGCACAACCATTGGCAAATTACATCAGCCTGTCTTCTTCAAAATAGACACAGAGTATGATTCCTGAGCCACCATCCTCTTTTACCTGGGTCATTGCAACAGCTTCCTAACTGGCCCCAGCACCCCCTGGGTCTTCCTACAGTCTAGACTCTATGAAGGACAGAGTGATGGCTGTAATCATGTTGGCTCATGACACTATTCTTAAATCTCATCAGTGCTGTTCCATGGGACTCAGTGGAAATGTCGTGTCCTAAAGAGCCTCTTGATGAAAGTGAAAGAGAAGAGTAAAAACTTTGACTTAAAACTCAAAATTCTAATATGGAATTTAGAAAGATAGTAATGATGACCCTCTATGTGAGATAACAGAAGAGACACAGAGGTATAGAACGGACTTTTGGACTCTGAGGGAGAGGGAGAGGGTGGGTTGGGTTGGGAGAATGGCATAAAAACATGTATACTATCATGTAAAAAAAAAAAAACTCAACAGTTAGAAAACTAAGATTATGGCATCTGATCCACCACTTCATGGGAAATAGATGTGGAAACAGTGACAGACTTTATTTTGGGGGGCTCCAAAATCACTGCAGATGGTGACTGCAGCCATGAAATTAAAAGATGCTTACTCCTTGGAAGGAAAGTTATGACCAACCTAGATAGCATATTAAAAAGCAGAGACATTACTTTGCCAACAAAGGTCCATCTAGTCAAGGCTATGGTTTTTCCAGTAGTTGTGTATGGATGTGAAAGTTGGACTATAAATAAAGCTGAGCGCCAAAGAATTGATGCTTTTGAACTGGGATGTTGGAGGAGACTCTTGAGAGTCTCTTGGACTGCAAGGAGATCCAACCAGTCCATCCTAAAGGAAATCAGTCCTGAATATTCATTTTAAGGATAGATGCTGAACTGAAACTCCAATACTTTGGCCACCTGATGCGAAGAGCTGACTCATTTGGAAAGACCCTGATGCTGGGAAAGATTGAAGGCCGCAAGAGAAGGGGACGACAGAGGATGAGATGGTTGGATGGCATCACCAACTCAGTGGACATGAGTTTGAGTAAACCCTGGAGTTGGTGATGGACAGAGGGGCTGGTGGACTGCAGTCCACGGGGTCTCAAAGAGTTGGACACGACTGAGTGACTGAACTGAACTGAACTGTGACTTCAGTGACTGAACTGCAGTGAGGGTCCCCACTCTCAGGGCTCTCCCTGTGTGGCTGGCCCCTCTCAAGCTCTTCTGTTCCAGCCACATGGGTCCTCAAGCATGTCAAGCACCCTCCTGCTTTGCAGCCTTTGCACTGCCTCTTCTCTGTCTAATGTGCACAGCCTCAGATACATCAGCAACAGCTTGCCCTGAGACCTCCTTCAAGTCTCCACTGAAATGTTACTTACAGTGGAGACTTTCCCAACTACCAGCTGCCTGATTGATTTGCTAATTTGCTCTCTTCGTGTGAGGTCCATGAGGGTACGGTCTGTGTCCATTTTGATCGTTATTCTATTCCTAGTGCCTGGAAAGTGCCTGGCACATGAACTATGCTCAATAAATAGTGGTGGAACCCGGACTTTCCTGGCAGTCCAGTGGTTAAGACTCCATGCTTCCAGTGCAGGGCCATGGGTTTGATCCCTGGTGGGGGAACTAGACATGGAAGAGTGGGCTGGTTCCAAATTGGGAAAGGAGTACATCAAGGCTGCATATTGTCACTCTGCTTATTCAACTTACTTGCAGAGCACATCATGCGAAATGCAGAGCCGGATGAAGCACAAACTGGAATCAAGCTTGACCGGAGAAATATCAGCACCCTCACGGCCTCACTGCATGCACACAGCCGCAAGAAGGTCGAGAAGAAACGACTTTGCCGGGCCCAGGACACCACCAAGAAGCCCCTGAGCGCCACTCGTACCAGCAAGACACGGCACCACCGGCTGACAGGCAAAGCCCGGCACAGTGGGAAGTGAGCTCTGAGACCCCGGCCAGGCGCCAGCCTTGTCCAGAAGGACCTGTCCTGTCTCAGCTGGACTATCTCATAATCCAGCCCGCACCCAAGCAATGACTGCAGCCCAAGCTCGGGAGGCCAGCACCCCTCCAGCCTGGGGTTTGGACTCCAGAAGGTGTGGGCAGCTGAGAGCTGGCCTCCCCCAGGAGGAGCCTCCAGGGGACAAGTTTGGGGCATCTGCTCAAATGTGAACCTCCCTGGACTTTCATTAGATTTGTGAAACTAAAAAAAAAAAAAAAATCATTATGGCAGAAAGCAAAGATGAACCCCATGATGAAGGTGAAAGAGGAGAGTGAAAAAACTGGCTTAAAACTCAACATTCAGAAAACTAAGATCATGGCATCTGGTCCCATCACTTCAGGGAAAATAGAGGGGGAAACAATGGAAACAGTGAGAGACTTTATTTTGGGGGACTCCTAAATCACTGTGGATGGTGACTATAGTCAAGAAATTAAAAGACTTGCTCCTTGGAAGAAAAGCTATGACAAACCTAGACAGTGTATTAAAAAGCAGAAACATCACTTTGCCAACAAAGTCTGTATCATCAAAGCTATGGTTTTTCAGTAGTCACGTGTGGATGTAAGAGTTGGACCATAAAGAAGGGTGAGTGCTGAAGAACTGATGCTTTCAAACTGTGGTGCCGGAGAAGACTCTCGAGAGTCCCTTGGACAGCAAGATCAAACCAGTCAATCCTAAAGGAAATCACTCCTGAATATTCACTGGAAGGACTGATATTGAAGATGAAGCTCCAGTACTTTGGCCACCTGATCCAAAGATCTGACTCACAGGAAAAGATCCCGATGCTGGGAAAGATTGAAAGCAGGTGGAGAAGGGGACAACAGAGGATGAGATGGTTGGATGGCATCACTGACTCAATGGACATGATTTTGAGCCAACTCCAGGAAATAGTGAAGGACAAGGAAGGCTGGTGTGCTGCAGTCCATGGGATTGCAAAGAGCTGGACATGACTGGGTGGCTGAACAACAAAATCAAGGTAGGTGTTTTACCATGCTGCTGTATTCCCAGCAGCTAGACTAGTGCAAGGCATACAGTAAGCACTCAGTGAGGATCTGTTCACTGAATGTGCAATGAATATATGAATAAGGGTTGAATCATGTATCTTCTATATACCAGCCACCAGATTTAGAATTTCTTTTCAACTTGAGACATATTTTTAATTTTTTTCTCTAACTGCAATATCAGTTAAACTATACACACACACACACACACACATTTTGTGTATTTTTATATATTTTTAAAGTACCCAGGTGTGCCCTTCTTGAAACTGAGAATCCTAGGTACTTCTTGCTGGTTCTAAGTAGTCCCAGTTAAAGAAGATTTGGAGAAGTTGAAGAGGAGAGGAGAAGTTTGAGAAGCCAAAAGAAAGACTTAAAGATAACAAGATGAGCATAAAAATTACCAAATTAGCATAAAGATCACCCACAATATCATCTATTGTTAACTTTTATGCACCAATGGACTCATACTGTTACAGACCCAGGTTCTTGGCCTCCTTTATCAATAGAAATTGAAAAGAGACCAGACAAGAAATTCAGGCAAGGCTTTACTGGGGGCTCCTGCTGCAGCAGGGGGCAGTGAGATCCATAAACAGGTTCCCTTGCTCGCTGGCTGAGGTGGGGTGAGATTGTTCCTTTTATGGGGTGAGGGTAGGGGTGTGTCCAAGGGTTGGGCTGAAGGGGTGGCTTAGGTGGTCGGCTCATCCCTTTGGTGGTACTGAGTGCAGTGCCCTGCTTTTGCTCCCAGCTTTTAAAAGTGGCAGTTGGTCTCTTTGGTTTTTTCATATCTTGTTGTCCATTTGTTGTTTGCTGTTGTTTAGTTGATAAGTCATATCTGACTCTTTTGTGACCCTATGGACCGTAGCCCACCAGGTTCCTCTGTCCATGGAATTCTCCAGGCAAGAATACTGGAGTGGGTTGTCTCGCCCTTCTCCAGGGGATCTTCCCGACCCAGGGATCGAGCCTGGATCCCCTGCATTGCAGGCAGATTCTTTACCATCTGAGCCACCTGGTTTAGCTCCTTCTAGTTTCTTTGTATTTTGCTGCTGAGAGGAGATGTTTGTCCAGGTGCAAATGCTGCAGCAAAGTGATTCAGACCCCAGGTCCCAGCCTGTCTCAATGCCAGACATACAGTCCTGAAACTTCTTAAAATCACATCCTTGCCCTGTTTCCAGGTCTGCAAATATGAATCTATCTCATTCTTTTGTATGGGGGTTTTCCATCATCTGGAGAAGGAAATGGCAACCCACTCCATGACTATTGCCTGGAAAATCCCATGGACAGAAGAGCCTGGTAGGCTACAGCCCATGGGGTCACAAGGAGTCGCACACGACTGAGCGACTTTACCTTTACCTTTCCATCATATTATTGTAGCATAATTTATGTAGACATTCTGTTATTGATGACGTTTTAACAGTTTCCACTGTAACCTGCGACTACAGTGCATATGTTTTTACATATATCTTTTACTCATGACACTATTACTTTACAGGAAATTCCTTAAGTTAGATTTGTTGCTGCCAACTTTTTCTTCAAAATGTTATACGTGTAAGTCTTTTAATAACTGGGAATGCTCCTTTTCTAGAACTGTTGCCTATATTAGCTCTTAACCTTTAAAATTTTTGCTGATAAGCAAAATGCCTTCTTATTGTTTTCAAAGTTGCATTTCCACAGTCATTGTCCAGGTTTGCCCTCTTTTTTCTATATCTACTGGTAGCTGCACAGATGCAGGAGGGCCTAGAGGAGCCATCCCACGTTGAAGGTCAGGAAGGGTGGCGGTGAGAAGATACCCCTCATCCAAGGTAAGGAGCAGCGGCTGCACTTTGCTGGAGCAGCCATGAAGAGATACCCCACGCCCAAGGTAAGAGAAACCCAAGTAAGATGGTAGGTGTTGCAAGAGGGCATCACAGGGCAGACACACTGAAACCATATTCACAGAAAACTAGTCAATCTAATCACACTAGGACCACAGCCTTGTCTAACTCAATGAAAATAAGCCATGCCCATGGGGCAACACAAGATGGGCAGGTCATGGTGGAGAGGTCTGACAGAATCTGGTCCACTGGAGAAGGGAATGGCAAACCACTTCAGTATTCTTGCCTTGAGAACCCCATGAACAGTATGAAAAAGCAAAATGATAAGATACTGAAAGAGGAACTCCCCTGGTCAGTAGGTGCCCAATATGCTACTGGAAATCAGTGGAGAAATAACTCCAGAAAGAATGAAGGGATGGAGCCAAAGCAAAAACAATACCCACTTGTGCATGTGACTGGTGATAGAAGCAAGGTCCGATGTTGTAAAGAGCAATATTGCATAGGAACCTGGAATGTCAGGTCCATGAATCAAGGCAAATTAGAAGTGGTCAAACAAGAGATGACAAGGGTGAACGTCAACATTCTAGGAATCAGTGAACTAAAATGGACTGGAATGGGTGAATTTAACTCAGATGACCATTATATTTACTACTGTGGGCAGGAATCCCTCAGAAGAAATGGAGTAGCCATCATGGTCAACAAAAGAGACTGAAATGCAGTACTTGGATGCAATCTCAAAAACGACAGAATGATCTCTGTTCATTTCCAAGGCAAACCATTCAATAGCACAGTTATCCAAGTCTATGCCCCAACCAGTAACACTGAAGAAGCTGAAGTTGAATGGTTCTATGAAGACCTACAAGACCTTTTAGAACTAACACACAAAAAAGATGTCGTTTTCATTATAGGGGACTGGAATGCAAAAGTGGGAAGTCAAGAAACACCTGGAGTAACAGGCAAATTTGACCTTGGAATGCGGAATGAAGCAGTGAAAAGACTAATAAGAGTTTTGCCAAGAAAATGCACTGGTCATAGCAAACACCCTCTTCCAACAACACAAGAGAAGACTCTACACATGGACATCACCAGATGGTCAACACCAAAATCAGATTGAGTATATTCTTTGCAACCAAAGATGGAGAAGCTCTATACAGTCAACAAAAACAAGACCAGGAGCAGACTGTGGCTCAGATCATGAACTGCTTATTACCAAATTTAGACTCAAATTGAAGAAAGTAGGGAAAACCGCTAGACCATTCAGGTATGACCTAAATCAAACCCCTTATGATTATACAGTGGAAGCGAGAAATAGATTTAAGGGACTAGATCTGATAGATAGAGTGCCTGATGAACTATGGAATGAGGTTTGTGACATTGTATAGCAGACAGGGATCAAGACCATCCCCATCGAAAAGAAATGCAAAAAAGCAAAATGGCTATCTGGGGAGGCCTTACAAATAGCTGTGAAAAGAAGAGAAGTGAAAAACAAAGGAGCAAAGAAAAGATATAAGCATCTGAATGCAGAGTTCCAAAGAATAGCAAGAAGAGATAAGAAAGCCTTCTTCAGCAATCAATGCAAAGAAATAGAGGAAAACAACAGAATGAGAAA
>SJYF01000394.1:1879898-1894510 GCA_006410515.1 Procapra przewalskii | reverse complement strand
ACTGGGTTGACTCTGGAATGATCTCTGGTTTTCAAAGTTTTCTTCCTTCAATCTCTTCCTCTCATGATTCATCTCATCTTTTTCTTTATACTGGCTTTCTGCTTCCAGAATATTGATGTCAGTACCTTCTTTTTATTTATTTATTCATTTAAATTTTACTGAAGTATTCACTACTTTATCACAATATTCAGTTAATTTCTTCTGTACAGCAAAGTGACTCAGCTACACATTTATACATATACATATGGCTTCCTTGGTGACTCAGTGGTAAAGAATCTGCCTGCCAGTGCAGGAGATGCAGGTTCAGACCCTGGGTGGGGAAGATCCCCTGGAGAAGGAAATGGTAACTGACTCTAATATTCTTGCCTGGGTAAGCTCACAGACAGAGCAGTCTGGAGGGCTACAGTCCATGGGGTCACAAAGAGTCAGACATAACATAGCAACTAAACAGCAACATATATGTCTGTGTAAATATATATATATGTATATGAATATATATATAGTTTCATATTTTTTCCCATTGAGGCTTGAATATAGTTTCCTGTGCTATATAGTAGGACTTCGTTGTTTATCCACCCTACATATAATAGTTTATCCCTGCTAATCCCAAACTCCCATTCCTTCCTTACCCTTCCCCCTACTTCCCCGTGGCAATCACGTGTTTATTCTCTGTATCTGTTAGTCCATTTTGTTTTGTAGATATGTTGATTCGTTTCATATTTTAGATTTCACATATAAGAGTCATCAAATGGCATTTGTCTTTCTCTTTCTTACTTCACTTAGTATGCTCCACTCAGGTTGCTGCAAATGGCATTATTTCATTCTTTTTACGGCTGAGTGATAGTCAGCTGCATATCTGCACCACATCTTCTTTATCCACTCATCTGTCGATGGACATATAGGTGGTTTCCACATCTTGGCGATTGTGAATAGTGCTGCAGTGAACACTGCAGTGTATGTAACTTTTTAAAATATATATATTTATTCTTCATAGGAGGATAGGTACTTGACAATATTGTGTTGGTTTCTGCCATACATCAGCATGAGCCAGCCATAGGTATACATATGTCCCCTACCTTCTGAACCTCCCTCCCATATCCCCAACCATCCCACCCCTCTAGGCTGTCACAGAACCCAGTCTGAGTTCCCTGAGTCATATAGCAAATTCCCACTGGCCATCTATTTTATAGATGGTGATGTATATATGTGTCCATACGACATTCTCAATTTGTCCCACCCTCTCTTTCCCTCTGGAGAAGGAAATGGCACCCCACTCCAGTACTCTTGCCTGGAGAATCCCCTGGACAGAGGAGCCTGATGGGCTGCTTTGTATGGGGTTGCACAGAGTCAGACATGACTAAAGCGACTTAGCAGCAGCAGCAGCTCCCTCCTTCATTGTATCCAAAAGTCTGCATCTCCACTGCTGCTCTGCAAAAAGGTTCATCAGTACCATCTTTCTATATTCCATATATATGTGTTAATATACAATGTTTATTTTCCTGTTTCTGACTTCCTTCACTCTGTGTAATAGGTTCTACATTCAACCACCACATTAGAACTGACTCAAATGTGTTCTTTTTTATGGCCAACTTATATTCCACTGTATATATGTACCATAACTTCTTTATGCATTCATCTGTTGGTGGACATCTAGGTTGCTTCCATGTCCTAGCTATTGTAAATAGTTCTGCAATGACCACTGGGGCAAGTGTGTCATTTTCAATGTATATCTTTTTGAATTACAGTTTTATCGGGGCATATGCCCAGGACTGGGATTGCTGGATCCTTCAGTTCAGTTCAGTTCAGTTCAGTTGCTCAGTCGTGTCCGACTCTTTGTGACCCCATGAGTCGTAGCACGCTAGGCCTCCCTGTCCATCACCAACTCCCAGAGTTCACTCAAACTCATGTCCATCAAGTCGGTGACACCATCCAGCCATCTCATCCTCTGTCATCCCCTTCTCCTTCTGCCCCCAATCCCTCTCAGCATCAGGGTCTTTGCCAATGAGTCAACTCTTTGCATGAGGTGGCCAAAGTATTGGAGTTTCAGCTTCAACATCAGTCCTTCCAATGAACACCCAGGACTGATCTCCTTTAGGATAGACTGGTTGGGTCTCCTTGCAGTCCAAGGGACTCTCAAGAGTCTTCTCCAACACCACAGTTCAAAAGCATCAATTCTTCAGCACTCAGCTTTCTTCACAGTCCAAATCTCACATCCATACATGACCACTGGAAAAACCATGTAAAAGTGAAAAAAGTGAAAGTGAAGTCGCTCAGTCGTGTCCGACTCTTTGCGATCCCGTGGACATAGCCTATCAGGCTTCTACATCCATGGGATTCTCCAGGCAAGAATGCTGGAGTGGGTTACCATTTCCTTCTCCAGGGGAAAAACCATAGCCTTGACAATATGGACCTTTGTTGGCAAAGTAATGTCTCTGCTCTTGAATATGCTATCTAGGTTGGTCATAGCTTTCCTTCCAAGGAGTAAGCATCTTTTAATTTCATGGCTGCAGTCACCATCTGCAGTGATTCTAGAGCCTCCCAAAATAAAGTCTGACACTGTTTCCCCATATATTTCCCACGAAGTGATGGGACCAGATACCATGATCTTAGTTTTCTGAATGTTGTTTTCTGGATCATTCAGCAACTCTGTTTCAGTTGACCAACATTCTTGATACATAGGATTGGAAGAAATGAGGAAAGAAATATCCCCTGATGTCAAGGAATTCACAGTCCAGTGGAAAAGACAGATATTTGAGGACAGAATGTGAGGTGAGAACCTTCTTTTAAGCATCCTAATAAGCAATGAAAAATTTCTCACCTCACTCTCCAAAGAGCACAATTAATTTTCCTCTTCATCTCTAGACATCCCTCAAGTTCACTAGTGATGTCCTCGAGTATCTAAATCAATTGAAAGCTCTTGTCTACATCATTTCATCTCTTTTTCCAAAGATATGCTCAAACCCCTTGGCTTACCACCAATTTCACTCCTTTACCCAGAAAGGAGAGTGATTTATGAAGGCAGGCAGGCTGTGACAGTAAATGCTCGTGAGCCCAGGTGTAGTGAGGAGCCATGGGGAAGATGAAAGAGAAGAGGAAGAGAGGAATTGAGAAGAGTAAGTAGGTGAACCACAGTGAGTCACAGGTTTCCCACAATCTGACACAATACAGGATATTAACACATATATATGGAATTTAGACAGATGGTAATGATGACTCTATATGCATAAGGGGAAAATGTTATCATACCATAAGGGATACCGTAAGGGAGATATCTGGAGTTTATCAGAATATAGTGACAACATCAGCAGCAGCAGCAGTAGCATCAACAATAGCTATTGTTTATGAAGAACTCATGATAAGCCAGGCATGGGGAGAAGCATTCTGTTTCAGTTTTAGTGTTTAGTGTTTGATCACCACAAAAAGCCAGCGAGGTAGCTATTTACATCTCCACTTCACAGATGAGATAACTGAGCTAACAGGGAATCAAATCATAATTCAAATCCAGTTTTCATCAAGTGAATAAAAAATTTACATAATAATTGGTGTATTAGTATCACATTATAATAAACTATACAATCTATAGCATTACATGATACTTTCAATATGTGGTCCATTTTCAGCAATCATAGCTCAATGTTTGTTGCAAAATTGCAATGGACATGGTGCATTGAATGTAATATTTCTACCAATCTGGGATGCAATGCCTCAGAAAGTATGTTTCTTCCAGAATTGAAAGAGACACGTGTATCCCAATGTTCATCGCAGCACTGTTTACAATAGCTAGGACATGGAAGCAACCTAGATGTCCATTGGCAGATGAATGGATAAGAAAGCTGTGGTACATATACACAATGGAATATTACCCAGCTACTAAAAAGAATGCATTTGAATCAGTTCTGATGAGGTGGATGAAATTGGAGACTATTATACAGAGTGAAGTAGGTCAGAAAGGAAAACACCAATACAGTACATTAACACATATATATGGAATTTAGACAGATGGTAACGATGACTCTATATGCGATACAGCAAAAGAGACACAGATGTATAGAACAGTCTTTTGGACTCTGTGGGAGAAGGTGAGGGTGGGATGATTTGAGAGAATAGCATTGAAACATGTATATTATCATATGTGAAACAGATCACCAGTCCAGGTTTGATGCCTGAGACAGGGTGCTCAGGGCTGGTGCATTGGGATGACCCTGAGGGATGGGATGGGGAGGGAGATGAGAAGGGGACTCAGGATGGGGGACACATGTACACCCATGGCTGATTCATGTCAGTGTATGGCAAAAACCAGTACAATATTGTAAAGTAATTAGCCCCCAATTAAAATAAATTAATTAATAAAAAAAGAAAGTATGTTTCTAATTCTCCCTAATTAAACCTTGATCGCAGCCCAGAATGAGAACTTTAAAGGGTTCAGATCTAGTGAGCATTCAACCTACTTTCTCACTGGCCCAGTTTTGAAAATCACACTCTACCAGCCTTCTACCACTTGGGTATAAAAGGATGGTACCCCATCCAGCCATTCTGAGGACTGTCTCGCCTGTCAACCTAGAATGTAGAGACTGCTTTATTTTTTGAGGGTGACAGTGACTATTTTCTTATCCAGGAATCTCATCTAGTGAACCATCTGTTTATGTCTCCATAATGAGAATATAACTTGCGTTTCTTCTTTAGATTCATTCATTGCACAGATATTTACTGAAAGTCTATTATATGCTGGACATCATTCTAGATACCTGAGCCACATCTGTAAACAAAACAAAATCTTTGCCTTTGTTATGCTTACTTTCTAACAATGAAATAATGACACTAAACAATGAACACAATTACTAAGTATATGATATAGTGTGTTAGAAGGTGCCAAGCAATGAGAGGTGAGTAAAACAAGCTAGGGGGTTAATTAACATTTAGATAGGCACATACTTCACACTTTTGCCCTTTGGAATACAGTGGGGGAAAAAATCAAAACACATAGTCAGCGTTATATGGTCAACACATAACAATATTTGTGTATATGTGGTTGAGTTTGTATAATATCATATATGAAACGAGTTGCCAGTCCAGGTTCGATGCATGATACTGGATGCTTGAGGCTGGTGCACTGGGAAAACCCAGAGGGTTGGTATGGGGAGGGAGGAAGGAGGGGGGTTCAGGATGGGGAACACGTGTATACCTGTGGTGGATACATATTGATGTATGGCAAAACCAATACAATATTATAAAGTAATTAACCTCCAATTAAAACAAATTTATATTTAAAAAAGAAAATGTAGTTTAAAAAATAAACTTCCATTGGAAAAAATTGGTAAGAAACACCAACTATTTTTTTTTCCAAATAAGTCTTTGATTTTATCACATGAAGAAATTCACATGTGGAAAATTAAAGATTTTGGGTTGTCACCATGGTCAGATTCAAGTCATCCTGCAAAAATTGTGTTCTATTGAATTAATCAGCTTTCATTTTTGGCTTGAATGTTGGAATAGTCAAGGCACTATGAATGTCCTGATGGAGAGTTGACTCTACAAGCCATATAAGCCAATAATTCTAACAATATTCAAGTGAAGGTTTCTAAGAGTCCAGCTCAGCGACTTACCATTACTCATCCCTTGGTTCCCAGAAGGAAATGGCTGGCAGTTCAGTGAAGCATGTTTCTGAGCTGAGGACTCAATTCTGTCTTCTAATTAGGTGACGAGACGCTGGCGTGAACACGTGCATTTCCTGGGTATCTCTGTGCACACCAGCCTCCCTCCTCCCCAGCCACAAGCTTTCACACCCTGACACCCTCCACCCTTGCATCCTTAATCCATGACTCCTACCAGCCCAGAAACAATGCAGTGCTCCCTTGGAAGAAGGCATGACTGGGTGGAATGGCCACCGAGTACGTTCTGATTTTTTTTTAAACTGTCATATGGCGAGATAGTGGTAGGTTTCAATGCTGTCACCTATTCAGTTAGGCCCAGATGAACTAGAATCACCATTTCAGTGATGTCATAGCTTGAGGCAAGAACATGTCACCCTCTTTATTTCCAGCTTCCAACAAGCTGCTCAGGCAGATGCTAAATGTGGTCCTCCCCGCCACGTTCAGGAGAGTGGCCTTTGTGTGGGTTAATTGAGACCCCACTCCATTTAATAGGCTGTTGAAGTCTTATTGAAACAGAGCTAGTGCCGCAGGTTAAATACAGTGCAGTGCTCTTGCTAATCCTCTCATTAACAGGGCTGGGGAGCTTGTTGGGAGCTGTGAGTTTGCATATATTAACAGGGAGCTCTTCACTCAAGCGCTATGCATGAAATGACAAAGCCAGTTTGCAAATAGTGACATCAACAGCGACACAAAGCTAGATGCCTTAAAAAAAATAAACAGCTTAATAACTGAGAAATCTTATATTCACACTTGAGAGAAGAAGAAGATAAGCTGGGAAGAGATGTCTTACTGGGTCAGACTTAAAACTGAAAGGAGGCTAATGTCAGAACATGGCAGAGATGAGTGGATGAAGCCAAACTGAGAAATTATGTTAATGAGTCCCAGAACCAAGGGCTCATTTTTAGAAGCACCTGAGATGGCACATTGTTGTTTTTATAGGGGAATAAAAAACAAAATAAATTCCTGGCAATGGCTGAAGTAGGTAGGAGGGAAGAGTGTCAGGCTGCCAGCTCTCCTAGAAAGACAGCCAGCAGGACCACATGGGAAAGCGTGTGGCAGCAGAAACAGACTCCTGAAGATGAGGCGCCTCTGTGTGCACAGGAAAGGTGGGGGCAAAGGCAACTGTGAAAAGGAGGGTGTGGGTACAAGTGTTTCCAGCCGAAGCTGTCCACCACTGGCTTGAATGTCACATGAGAAAATGGAAAGAGAATTTGGCGGGGGCATTGATAGATGGAGACAGCATCAGAAAGGACCCAAGAGTCTTGAAACAGAACGAAGTAATACCACTTTCAGCAAACATGGATAGACCTGGAGATGATCGTACTAAGTGAAAAAGTCAGACAGAGGAAGGCAAATAATATGATATTGCTTATAGGGGGATGCATATGAGCAAATGATACAAATGAGCTTATTTACAGAACAGACTTCACAGGCTTAGAAAATGACTTTATGGTTACCAAGGGGGAGGGAAGTGGGGAGGCATAGACTGAGCGAGTTTGGGATTTACATGTACACACTGCTATATATAGACAACCAACAAGGACCTGCTATATGGCACAGGGAGCTCTGTAATAACCCAAATGGGAAAAGAATTTGAAAAAGAACAGACACAGGAACATGTATAACTGAATCACTCTGCTGTACACCTGTAGCTAACAACATCATTAATCAGCTAAACATAAAATAATTTTTTTAGAAAGGTGTGGCACAAAGACAAGCATCGTTGTCGAATGATTGATCCAGTTGGCCACCTGTGAAGCTTGGTAGGAAGATGAAGCCGTGCTCCATGGTGGCAAATAGCACATTACGGCTCTTATGGCTGAGTGGATTCTGAACATATTGGGTAAAATGATATTGACATTTTAGGCAAGAGTTTACATCCTCTTGCCTAAGTAAAATAAGAATAAATAATAAAAGCGGATGAGGGATAATGACTTGTGACACTTTTCCTAGGGCCCTGGAGCCACGGTGCAGGGTTGTTTCGCTGTCCCCTGCCCGCCTGCTCTATTTGTATGAAAAGGATCAAAACAGCTAGATTTGAAAGAAAACCCAGTGTCACTGACCTGAGGGTCCTTCATATTGAGGAAGTGTGGGACTTCAGAGTTACGTTGTCATAATAAATGTGATTTGGGCCAGCAATCCAAAATATCCAAAATTCTGCTAATATGAGCTACACTTATAGTGCTATGTTGCAAAACAGAAATAGAATTACAGATGGAGAAAACAAACTTACGGTTACCAGGAGTTAAGGGGGGAGGGATAAACTGGGAAGTTGGAATTGATTTATATACACCACTCTGTATGAAATAGATAACTAATAAGGATCTACCGTGTAGCACAGGGAACTCTACTCAATACTCCTGTACTGACCTGTATGGGAAAAGAATCTAAAAAAGAGTGGATGCATGTATATGTATAATTGATTCACTTTGCTGTACACCTGAAACTAACACAACACTGTAAATCAACTGTTCTCCAATAAAAATCTAAAAGAACTAAATAAAAAGCTATGTTGGATCATTTTCTCTCAATCAGACCAGCCATGTGGCCATAGGCTACTTATTGTCAGGAGCTAAATGTCCTGTTGGTGACGTTGGTGAGTTGGTGATGGACAGGGAGGCCTGGAGTGCTGAGATTCATGGGGTCGCAAAGAGTCAGACACGACTGAGCAACTGGACTGAACTGAACTGAAATGTCCTGTATAATATGCAAGAGTCACCGTAGAGGACGTCTAAGCCCCTTTCAAGTTCCCAAATCCCATGACTGAAATATTAAAATAGAAGGACAACCCCAAAGAAAGTAATTGGTAAGTTTTTTTCTAAAAAAAAAATCACCATAGCCAGCCTATGTTGGTGGAGAGAAAATAAACAGTCTTTGGTAATTGACTCATATTTCACGTATTCAATGATCAGTTCCTAGCAGAACGTACTTAGCCTTAAATGTATCCAATAATCCTTAAAGGTCCTCAAAAAATTGGACTTTAAATGTTTATTTCATATTATTTTAGAGGCTTTCTGATGATCTCCCATCCATAGAGACACCAACACTGACCATGGAAACTCTGTCCTCGCCCATCTCCAGCGTGTCTGTGAACTGCGATGGGCTAATTCCTCTCATTTTGAAAGCGGTTGTCAGGTCTCTTCAATCTACATCTGGAAGGAATCTGAAATCGTCCCTTGCTTTGATTTCCTTTTGCCACTGGCCTCCTTCCCAGCGTATCTTCTACAGAGCAGTCAGATTCATTTTCCTAAGGTCCTCGTTCAAACTCACCTGCTTGCACCTGTAACAAATCACCACAGTGTGGCAGATTAATTAGACTCTGCTGCCCCTTCAGAGCTTCTCATAGTCTGGCTCTTGCTGACCACTCTACCCTTAGCGTCTCTTCCTACAGTCTTAAATGTAAGCCTTCTACTGGCCAAACTGGAGAAGCTGATGAACTTGCCTTTGCTTCTCTGTGGCCATACCCCAACCCCACCTCGATTCCAAATGCCTATTTTGCTCTGTGCTCCTGTTTAAATTTTCTTTCTTCTTTCAGACCCATTTCAAACACCACCACCTTCATGGAGTCATAGATGGTTTTGCACCAAAACGTTATCTCTGACTCCATTGACCACTACAACAATCTTTCTTTTGTGATGTTTGCCTTTTCTCTACCTTATTTATCAGGACAGATTTATCGGCCTTAGACCAACAAGGAGCAGAACTGTAGTCACGGCCCCCACCCCTAGACCCTTCAGAAGCAAAACACAAGGTAGGGCCCCTGGGCATGACTGGTAGTCAGTTCCCAGAACACTCACACGGCTGCTTGTTTTGCTGTCTGCAATTGTAGACACAAGCAAACAAGGCTGCGTGAAAAACTCACAAGCAATCCTCGGGTGAGCCCCGAAGCTTTCAGCACAGGCTGCACAGCTTGTGCAGTAAACCCCTCTTTGGTCCATGGACTGGCAAACAAAATGAGAAGCTCCTGAGACTTGTCATAGAGATCCCACTAACTGCCACCTATTTCATCCTTTAAGATCTTTCCTAAGATATTAGATAATAAATTTTACTAAGTGCTCCTAATAATCTCACAGTTTAAAAACTACATTAGGGCAGGAACAGGGTCATCATTAATTTTGGTTTGCCCAAAGAAAGGAAGGCTTGCAACAAGCCTTTCTCTTTTAAAAGGGGATAAATATTTTTTAATTAAATGAAACCATTTGTCAAAATGTAATATGTATGAGTAAAAATAATAATAAAATAAATAATTTAAAAATAATAAATACATAATAATAAAAATAATAACCCTTGTGAGTTCTAAGCTTTAAAAAGAAATCTTTTTAAAATGAAGATGATGACCTGTGATTCATCCTTTGATACCTTGGAATTCCCATGATTTTTTTTAACAGAGTCCTTATACGAGGGTGAGTAAACAATCTTATATTGAAAAAAAGAAAAACCAGGTTCTCAACCTGATTGGTAATATACCCAAGATCACCCACAACAACTTGTTGATAAGCTCAGGATGAGAAGGGCTGGTTATCCTGATCTAGTGAAAGTGTGGTTCATGGACCACACTTCATGATGAACTTCAGGCTCCATCCCAGACTTACAGAGTCAGAATCTGCATCTTAAGATCTCCGGGTAAACTGGGTCCACATTAATGCTTGAGAAGATCTGCTTACAGATCATACTGTTAGAAAAGAAGTAATGACTTTGATGCTTTCAGGGATCAAACTGTTTGATTTAATAAAAATCTTCCAGATAAATACAGTTTCATCCATCTATGGCAGTTGTAGAGGTAAATCATGACAAAACAAGCAGATAAACAAAAGTGAATGACATTGTAGGCATTCATTTTTATTTGTTCAGGACCGGTAATTATTATTTTGGGTCAAAATAAAACGTTCTACAAGCTCATGTGAGAAGTCATTGGAAACACTCTAGTTCTGTTAAGTCTAAGGAATGAATGCAATTACCTGCCTCCCTCCTCTGTCTAGGAAGGAAGGTGAAGTAGCTCAGTCATGTCCGGCTCTTGAGACCCCGTGGACTGTATCCTATCAGGCTTCTCTGTCCATGGGATTCTCCAGGCAAGAATACTGGAGTGAGTTACCATTTCCTTTTCCAGGGGATCTTCCCAACCCAGGGATTGAACCCAGGTATCCTGCATTGGAGGCAGACGCTTTAACCTCTGAGCCACCAGGGAAGCCTCCTCTGTCCAAACAGCTATTATTCTAGTAATATTAATAGTTAAGCTCAGCAAACTTCAAGTCAGTACTACAAACTTTTGTCGTGTTGTGTCCAAAATGACTCTTTTTGAGACTCCATGGACTGTGGCCTGCCATGCTCCTCTGTCCACGGGATTCTCCAGGCAAGAATACTGGAGTGGGTGGCCATTTCCCCCTCTAGGCGATCTTCCTGGCCCAGGGATTGAACACAAGTCTCCTGCATTGCAGGTGGAATTTTTACCAGTAAGCCACCAGGGAAGCCCACTACAGACCTTTGGGCTACCCTACCACTTCAGTTACTGAAATCAAATACCCTATGTTTCAAATCTAGCTCTTTATTAAGTATGAAGACTATGAATCGTTTTTAGGAAGATCCTGGTTTGCTTTGGTCTATAATCATACTGCCAGATTTATAAAGCACTGTTTCCACTAGTTGTTGAAAAGAACGAAATGCATGTGGACTCTCGGAGCCCAGTGACTGACCTCTCCATGTTCGGTGTTCCAACTGAACAGAAGCAGAGACTCCAGATTTAAATGTGTTCTCCCCTCAACTCCCTTCTCCTCACGTCTCTTCTACTTTTCTTCAGAAAACAAGGTTTATCAGGGAGTTTCCTTGGAGAAGCACCTTGTCATTTCACCACTCTTTAAGGCAACTGTGGAATCCAAGAGGGAAATTCTGCCTTAAGAATTCCCCAGTATCATGTTGCCCCCAGTTGAAACTGATCACATTTATCAAACAACACCGTAGAGGCGCTAATGTTATGCATTGTTACCCACAGTTAATGCAATCAAGGGAACACCCTCAGTACTCCAGTGTGTGTGTGTTTGCCCAGAACCCTGCAAGGGCTGTTCTTTGAGTGGAGAGGAGAGATGACAGCTTAGGCTAGTGTGAGCTCCTCTCCCTGGAAAGAAAGACATTAGGATTTCTGTGTCAATTTGGTGGGATGTTAGAATTTCCTGATAAAGTCTCTCTCAATTTTCATTGAATGTGTACATAAAAATTCAAGAAGAGAGAGAGACTAAAACAGCTTTTAAAGTGGAAAGAGACAGCTCTGTATGTTACCATGAAGGGAGAATTTCAATTAACTATAGTTTTCACGGAGCTGATTAGATTAAAAAATCCTGAGATACACACGTTTTACCTTTTGAAGCAAAACAGCAACTGTGGGCTGAAACTGTTAAAACAGAAGGGGTAGGGGCAGTGAAGGAGGTCTGCCTGACTTACTTAACTCGAGCGTAAAGGCAGTGCCGAACTAAACTTAGGCAATGACATGGCAACTGTTTTCTTCCTTTATCAAAAAATGGTCTTTAAGAAAGATTCTGGGCCCAGTTAATTTTGCAGGAACACTTTGTTCTTCAAGTTTGAAATATGGAAATATTGTGTTCATAGTAATTCATGGCATATCATGGTTAAAAAGAGAGGAACCCTCATTCCACTTTTTCTCCTAAGAACACCGGCACTAGCACAAAACTGGAGATGAGCATGCCCGACTCCCACTGTTGCCAAGAGCACTACAGATGAGCCGCACGCGTAAGCGAGGAGGCAAGCCCCTAAATATAGCAGCATCAAATGACATTGGAATGACGGGAGTGATTGTAGTTTTCAGTCTCTCCAGCAAATTATTTCACCCCAAGTATAAAGGAGATCAGTCCTGGGGGTTCAATTGGAAGGACTGATGTTGAAGCTGAAACTCCAATACTTTGGCCGCCTGATGCGAAGAGCTGACTCATTTGGAAAGCTCCCAATGCTGGGAAAGACTGAGGGCAGGAGGAGAAGGGGACGACAGAGGATGAGATGGCTGGATGGCATCACCGACTCGATGGACATGAGTTTGGGTAAACTCTGGGAGTTGGTGATGGACAGGGAGGCCTGGTGTGCTGCAGTTAATGGGGTCGCAGAGTCGGACACGACTGAGCGACTGAACTGAACTGAAGCAATAGCATGAAAAAAAGGCATTAAAATTATATATGAAAAGATTAACCTATTATAACCAAATAGGGTACATCTCAGGAATACAAAGATGGCTCAATATTAGAAAGAATTGGTCAACATAACCTGCAGGATGACATCAATATTCAAATAAGAAAGTATATATGGTTAATCTTAATAGAAGGGAATGGTAGGCTGAATAATGACCCCTCGAAAATTATGAGCATGTACTTTATATGGTAAAAGCAACTTTGCAGGTGTGGTTAAGTTCAGAATCTTGAGATGAGAAGATTACCCTGAATAATTCAGGTGCGCCCAATGTAAACACAGGCCCTTATGAGAAGGAGGTGGTGGACATGGACATAGGCCATGTAACAGTGGAGGCAGATACTGGAGTGATGTCTTTTGAAGAGGATGAAAGGGCCACAAAATGAGGAATGCGGCCTTCAGAAGCTGGAAAGACAAGGAGAAGGATGCTCCTTGAAGCCTCTAGAAGAAGCAAGCCCTGGCAACCCCTTGACTCTGGCTTAGTGAGGCTGATTTGAGACTCAGACCTCTAGACGATTAGAAAATAAATTGTCTTAAGCCACCAAATTTGTGGTAATTTAGCACAGCAGCAACCAGAAACTAACATAAAGGGGGAAAGATGACCCAGGAATTGAACTGGGTTCTCTTGCTTTGCAGGTGGATTCTTTACCAGCTGAGCTACAAGGGAGGCCAGAAAAGACAACAGAATTTCATATTCAATGTTAATTTTTTTAAGCACTTAGAGAGGACATTGTTTTAGCACGACAAAAGTTAAAGTTAGTTGAAAGTGAAGTCGCTCAGTCATGTCCGACTCTTTGTGATCTCATGGATCGTAGCCCACCAGGCTCCCCCATCCATGGGATTCTCCAGGCAAGAATACTGGAGTGGGTTGCCATCTCCTTCACCAGAGGATCTTCCTGACCCAGGGATGGAACCCGGGTCTCCCGCATTGCAGGCAGACGCTTTACCCTCTGCCTTTACAGAGCCGCAGAGCCCAGTGTCACCACTGTCTTTTTAGACATCGTTTTGGAAGTTTTGTAAAATACAAGAAACGAAAGAGGCACATTTTAATATCAGTTGAAAAGGGGAAACGTGACTCTTTCCTAAATAAATAATATGAAAATAATAAAATAAATAATATGAAAAAATAATATGAAAAAATGGATAATAACAAAGATAAATAATATGAAAATAATATGAGGATGAACCATGAAATATTAGAATTAATGGTCACTAACATGTATATTTCAGAAATCCAGGCAGCTCTGAAGTCAGACTTCTTTACATAAGTTGATGCCCACACTTTTTCCGAATTCAATGAGTGTCAGGATGTTTATAGTTTTTGTTTATCCTTTCTAAGTAAGAATATCAGTTTATCAGCACACTGATTACCGGTGGTTGCTTTCAACTCTGCTGTGGATATCAAACAACATGTGCTGTAGGCACACCATTCAGTCCAGTTCAGCTCAGCTCAGCCGCTCAGCCGGGTCCGACTCTTTGCAACCCCATGAATCGCAGCACCCCAGGCCTCCCTGTCCATCACCATTCCAAAAATCGAAACTTCAGAGTTTCAAAATACATCTGTTTTGGGACTTCCTTGGTGGTCCAGTGGTTAAGCCATGCTCCAAATGCAGGGGACATGAGCTCAATCCCTGGTTGGGGAACATGCCACATGGTACAGCTTAATACATAAATAAATAAAAGTAAAACAACAAAGAATGCCACTATAAAATATTTTTTAAAAATACATCTGTCTCCCAGGTTTTGTTATGGATTAAGGATCTATAATAAGCAAAG
>SJYF01000394.1:1856347-1871229 GCA_006410515.1 Procapra przewalskii | reverse complement strand
CACACACACACACACACACACACACACACATATATATATATATATATATACACACACACACATCATGGAATATTACTCAGCTATTTTTAAAAAGGAACTTTACCATTTACTACAAGAACGACTGTTAAGTGAAATAAGTCACACAGAGAAACACAAATACTGTGTTATTTCACTTATATGTGGAATCTAAAATAATAGAACAACAAAAACAATAAACATCACACAACAAAACACACTTACAGACACAGACAATAGTCAGGTGGTTGCCAGAAAGGAGGAGCTGGGAAGCAAGGGAACAGGTGAAGGGGATTAAGAGTACAAACCTTCAGTTATGTAATGAATAAGCCACTGTCATGTAAAGTACAGCATTAGGAGTGTTGTCAATAATATTGCAATAACCGTATGAGAATAAATGGTTCCTAGGCTTATCATGGTGATCCTTCAATAATCTATGAAAATCATTATGTGGCAAGTAACATAATATTGTATGTCAATTATATTTCACTTTTAAAAAGAATAAAAAATTAAATGAATAAAAATAAAATACACTTTAATTGTATGCTGTCTCTAAGAAGCTCACTTCAAATAAAATGATACAGGCAGGTTGAAAGTACAAGAAAAAGAGATTTAATGCAAATATTAATAAAAAGAAAGGAGGAATTGCTATCTTAAGTGAAAAATGTAGACTTCAGAGCAAAGAAGATTAGCAGAAGCGGAGAGGGACATCGTATAATGAAAAATGATTAATACACCAAAAAGACACAGCAGACCTAAAGGCTCCAAACAAAACTCCAAGATTTATGAGTCAAAACTTGCAAAACTGAAAGAGAAAAAGACAAGTCCACAATTGCAATAGGAAATTTCAACACTCCTCTTCCATTAATGGATAAAAGATTCTAAACAGAAAATGAGCAGGAAAAAGCTCAACAATATCTTCAACCAACAGAATCTAATCAACATTTATAGAATGCTTCACCCCAAAACAGCCAAATACACGTTTTTCAACATGCCCATTAAACAGACACCAAGACCATATTCTGCTCCACAAAAAGAATACAGACCACATCCTCTAATCCCAATGAAATTAAACTAGAAATCAAAACCTGAACGATAAGAAAACCTCCAACACTTAGAAGTTAAACAGTGTACTTCTAAATAATCCATGGGCCAAATTCTCAAGAGTAATGTTTTAAAATGCATTAAACTGAATGAAAATTAAAATATGACATGTTTGTGTGACAGAGTTAAAGCAAGTTTGCAAAGTGAGAAGCAAATTTATGTCATCAAATACATGCACTGGAAAATAGTGAAAGCCTTACATTCAGTTCAGTTCAATTCAGTTGCTCAGTTTTGACCCCATGAATCGCAGCACGCCAGGCCTCCCTGTCCATCGCCAACTCCCAGAGTTCACTCAGACTCGCATCCATCGAGTCAGTGATGCCATCCATCCATCTCATCCTCGGTCATCCCCTTCTCCTCTTGCCCCCAATCCCTCCCAGCATCAGAGTCTTTTCCAATGAGTCAACTCTTCTCATGAGGTGGCCAAAGTACTGGAGTTTCAGCTTTAGCATCATTCCTTCCAAAGAAATCCTAGGGTTGATCTCCTTCAGAATGGACTGGTTGGATTAGTAAGCTAAATTTCCATCTCAAGAACTATGAAAAGAAGAGCCAAATAAACCCAAGGCAAGCAGGATGAAGAAAAAATGTTAAGCGCAGAACTCAATGAAATTGACAACAGAAATACAGTAGAGAAAAATCAACACAACAAAGAGCTGGTTCTTTGAAATTCTAAAGTTGACAAGCCTCCAGCAAGACTGACAAAATAAAAAGGGAAACACTGGGACTTCCCTGGTGGTCCAGTGGCTAGGACTCTAGGCTCCCAATGCAGGGGCCCAGGTTCCATCTCTAGTCAGGGAACGAGATCCCACATGTCACAGCTAATAATTCACAGGCCACAACTAATGGTCCTGCATGCTGCAACTAAGACCCAGTGTGGCCAAATAAGTAAATTAAAAAAATTTTTTTAAAGAGAGAAATACAAGTAACCAGCATCAAAAATGAACTAATCTTCAGATATCAAAAGGGAATACTGAAAAAAATAACCTCCACACATGTATATTTGACAAGTTAAAGTGGACCAGTTCCTCAAAATATACAAATTCAATACCACAATTTACCCAAGATGAAATAGATTGTTCAAATAATCCTATTAAGGAATTTGACTTTAAAACACCCCCGAAAGAAATCTTCCAGTGCAAGTAAGTGGCTTCACTGGAAATTCTATTACACACTTAAAAAATAAGCAGTGATTCCATACAATCTTTCCCAGAAAGTGGAAGGGGAGGAAACACTTCCCCCAATTTACTTTATGAAGCTAGTTCTACTCATATATTAAAAGCAGAAAAAGATAGAACAAGAAGGAAAAGATAGTCTTAAGTGTTGGTAAATGAAATTCAGCAATAAATAAAAAGAATTACACATCATCAACAAGAGTAATTTATTGCAGGGAGCAAAAACTGGTTCAATATTTCACAACTGATCGATGTAACCCACTATATTAACAGGCTCAGAGAAACAAATCACATAACTGTATTGATCAATGCAGAAAAAAAGTGTTTGACAACAGCCAATATCCATTCATGATTATTTTAAGAAAAACAAAAAAGAAAGAAAGAAAGAAAAGGAATAGAGAGGAACTTTCTCAACAAAGTATATTTACAGAAATCCTATAGCTAACATTGAACTTGGTGATAAAATGTTTTTCTCCTTAGATCAGGAACAAGGCAAGAATATCTGCTCCCATCATTCATATTCAGCAAAGTGCTGGAATTTCTAACTGATGCAAAAAGAAAATAAAGAAAAATTAAAATATAAGCTTGTTTGGGTTTTTCCATAAGATGGTGTGGAAAAAACCCAAGTGATTTTTTTGGCCAACCCAGTACATACAAAACAGACAGATCTGATAGGAAGAAACATAACTGTCCCTATTTGTGGGTGATGTGATTGTCTATGTAGGAAGTTTCAAAAACTCTACCAAGAAACCCTAGAACTATTAAGTGAGTTTATCGATGTCACAGGATACAATACGAACATAAAAATCAACTATATTTCTAATTATTAGAAATAAACACATGGACACTGAAACTAAAAGTAACTACTTAAAATTGTTCAAAAAATGAAATATTTAGGTGCAAGTCTAACAGAATATGTATAGAACTTCTATGTTGAAAACTGTTCAACACTAACGAAAGAAATTTTTCAAAATTTGAATGAATAAAGAGATATATTATATTCATGATTAGAAGTCTCAGCATGCTAAAGATATCAGTTCTCCTCAAACTAAAATTCCTATCAATATCTTGGAAATATTTCTTTTGTAGATATATACATGATTATTGTAAAATTTCTGTGAAAAAGGAAGCAAACTAGGATAGCTTAATACAATTTTGAAAATGAACAATAAAGTGAGTGGAAGGAATTTGAAGACTTATTCTATGCAAGTCTATAATCAAGGCTGTGTGGCTCTGGTAGAGGAATAGACACATAGATCAGTGGAACAGGGTAAAGAACCCAGAAATAAACTCAACAAATATGTCCCAATGACTTCTGAACAAGGTGTAAACACAACTATTTGGAGGAAGGATAGTCTTTCTGACAAACAATGTCAGAACAATTGGACATCCACATCCATAGATAGACAGGTAGGTAGGTAGGTATATAGATACTGGGTAAATAAGCAAATACATTTTTAAAAATAAAAAGAATTTCATCCTAAACTTCACACCTTAAACAAAAATTATTCCAAGTGGATACTTGATATAAATATACAGATATAAAAAAGAAATATGAGAAAATATTCAAGATTTAGGGCTACGCGAAGAAGTGACTTCACTTTCACTTTTCACTTTCATGCATTGAAGAAGGAAATGGCAACCCACTCCAGGGTTCTTGCCTGGAGAATCCCAGGGATGGGGGAACCTGGTGGGCTGCCACCTATGGGGTCGCACAGAGTCGGACACAACTGAAGCAACTTAGCAGCAGCAGTAAAGAATATTTGCACTGAGTGCTCAGCTGCTCAGTCATGTCTGACTCTGCAACCCCAAGGACTGTAGCCCACCAGGCTTCTCTGCCCCTGGGATTTTCCAGGAAAGAATACTGGAGTGGGTTGCCATTTCTATTTCCTTCTCCAGGGGATCTTCCAGACCCAGGGACTGAACTCCCACCTCCCACATCTTCTATGTTGCTAGGCAGATTTTTTACCACTGAGCCACCAGAAGAATATTTAGATGACACCAAAAAAGTGTGAGTCATGAATGAAAAAATACGTTGTACTTCATAAAAATTTAAAGCATACATTTGGGGGAAACCTAAATAGAGATCATATCTAATCATTTAGTCTTATTTACTATGCAAATAAGTAAATTCCTTGTGCTAAACAGCATGTTCTTATTAGTCATCTATTTTATGCATAGCACCAACAGTGTATGGGGCTTCCCAGGAGGCTCAAGTGGTATGTGTCAGTCCCAGTATCCCCAAACCTCCCTGTACTCTCTTTCTTCCTTGGTGTCCACATATTTATGCAAAGTACTTTTTTAAACAATCTGTTGTATGTGATGTGATTCAATTCGGTGTTCATTGAACATCTACTGGGAAGCCCTGAAGCACTGGATCACAGAGGAGAACATGGGGAGGAAGACAGCACAGGGTTGGGAAAACCAACAGCTGCCTTTTAGATGATAAAGACTGCCCTCTGAGAAAAAAACCAGAGCAAGCTTTCTAGAATCAAGCATTCTAAAACTTCAGCATTTTGGGGTGGGTGAGTGTATTTCAGTCACCTCCACTAGGTTTTGGTTCTGTGTCTGTGTGCCTGCTCAGTCGCTAAGTTGCATCCTACTTTTTGCAACTCCATGGATTGTAGCCCAGCAGGCTCCTCTGTTCATGGGATTTTCCAGGCAAGAATACTGGAGCAAGTTGCCATTTCCTCCTTTGATTCTATAAACCAACTATAAAGCTGTAAATCAGGATTGGCAGGTGCTCCTCATGCCTGTATCTTCTACCCATACCGTGTAGGAGACAGACATCACTAATCGATCTCAGCACCATACCGCTCAGTGCCTAGAAATGGCCTTGAAATGCATCTCAAACGAGTCCTGTAGGCACTGCTTAACAGTTTATCCGAGGCAATCTTAGTGCAGAAGAGACATCAGGATTTAGGGTCTGTGGGTGATCCTACCAAGCCTGTGGGTGAAGAGCTCAGGCGACTGCTTCTCAGGGCTCTGGGGTTCAGTGTGAAAAAGGAGGCTTCAGATGTAAGTCTACAACTGGGTCATCCGCCTTCAGAGGACTGGCTCTCACACAGAGTATTTTTCCTAGTCCTCAATAGACACGTCAGCATCTTCCTACCTGCTGGCACTGGCAGAGAGAAAGGGAGAGACAGGGATGAAGGGCTGCCATGGAGTCCAGGTGCCCTTAATGCGGTCCAGCCTGGCCCCCGCAGGGTGGCTCTGCTTGCCTGCAGATATCCTTTTGAGCGTTCAATTAAAAGGGACATTTGCTGACGTCCGTAGGTGGTGCGCGTGGTCCTGGCGGCTTCAACGTTCTGGCATCCAGCATCGATGTTTATAAGATTTGGGAGATATTTTGTATTTGTTTAAAGGCAAACATGAATGTTTACAGGACCTGGGCGATTTTGTGTTTATTTAAAGCCTCAGAAATGATAGGATCATTTTCTTTAACAATCTAGATAACATTTTGCAAAAGTTTGAGCGCAATGGTCACAGGTGTGTTAGCATTAAAATTGGAGACTCAATACTAAAAACAAAGAATAACCTTCACAAATCTCCCAGCATAAAGGATTCAAAGTGACACGGAGAGGAGGAATCTTTTTTTTTTTTTCAGTCGTTGAATAGTGTTTTGAGAAAGCTTAGCAGCAGGGGAGGTCCAGATTTGGATTTCAGTATCCTCATCCATAAAATAAGACTAATGACAGGTACTCAGAGGAGTGCTGAAACAATGACTGTAGTAAGTGAATTCTTTCACGAGCTTGGAGTAGAGGAAGGCCTTCTATAAGCACTCAAAATCCAAGGACCATAAAAAAATACATTTATTTACACTTAAATACATTTACAAACAAGCAAATCAAATCCTAAGAAAAACTGGAAATGATATCTGTGTCTAATATCACAAAAACTCATCTCTTTAACATAAAAAGAGCTCATAGGAAATGAGAAGAAAATGGCCAAAAGGTCTATAGAATAGACTGTTTATAGAAAAAAAGAAATACAAACAGCTGTCACATATATATGCATATACATATAGGTAGAGATAAATGTATATCTATATAGAGACATGGAAAGAAGCTCAATCTCATTCATATAAGAGACAAAGTGAAAATATAGCGAAATAACTTTTTTCACCTATTAGACTGGCAAAAATCCAAAAGTTTAACACCGCTTTGCTGGCAAGGTGGTAGAGAAATGAGCACTCTCGTACAATGCTGGTGGGAGTGCAAAATGGTGCAACCCCTGCAGAGGACAATTTGGCAACTGTCATCAAAATTACAAATTCGTTTACCCTTTGACCCAGAAATCCCACTTCTGGGAATTTATCCTATAGATATACCTCAAATATATTATGCAATTAATATACACTAATATGCAGCATTCATTACTAGCAAAAGATTAGAAATGATCCATCAGTCCATCTACAGAAAATTGATGATATTAAACCAGGGGGGATGTGTACCATGGAATATTATGTGGCTATAAAGCAGGAGGGTGCTCTCTGTGTAGTGATGTGGAAAAGTCTCCATGAAAAAAAGTCGGATAGAGCACACAAATGGGTAAGAAAGGGGAAGAAAATATATTTACATTTGTTTTTCCTTTTCAAAAGTTCTGTCAGTTTTAACATCATCTGCATTATTTATTTTCTTTTCTCTGTTTGACCTCCTTAATTCACTTGAACTGATATTTGCTTAGTTTAAAAAAATAAATATTTGTTGCATCCAAAAGAAACTAATAGAAACCAGAGTCCTGGGACTTCCCTGGGAGCCCAGTGGTTAAGACTTCGCCTTCCAATGCAGGGGGTGCAGGTTAGATCCCTGGTCAGGGAGCTGAGATTTCACGTGCTTTGCAGCTGAAAGACCAAAACATAAAGAAAAACGTAAGAAATATTATAACAAATTCAATAAAGAGTTTAAAAATGGTCCACATCAAAAAAATCTTTAACAAACAAATGAACAAAAAGAAACAGGAGTCCTTATGGGTAATCAAGTTAGAAATGTAACGGCTGGAAGCAATGCTTTCTGACATTTCCCTTTTTATATTATTTTGACCTTTCACCATGTAAACTTGTTACCTTTTTAAACACAAAAAATTAGAAAAAGAAAAGAATTGATTTGATGAACTTAGCCCGTATTCCAGACCTATCTACACACAAATGTTAGTGGTTTATATCATTTAAAAGGTCTTGTGGTTTCTGAATTAGGCTCTGCAGATTTTAAGGCTGTTTCTCATTGCGTGACCTTCACAGCACCAGCATCAAATGATGTAGGGGGTGTATTAACAAGGAAGATTCCTGGGCCCAACCCAGCGCTCGCCTGCACAATCAGAATATCTAGGGATGATATCTAGAAAGGGAGTTTTTAAACTCTCCAGGTGATTCTTATGAACTTTGAAAGCTGAGCACTACTACAGTCTACTCCAGGTGGGGACGTTGTGAAGGTAGGTGGCAAGCATGTAGGGACCCACTGAGACTGTGGCTTTTGACAGCAAAGGTGAGCTGCCAGGTTCTGAATGCACATCTTGCCTTGAGCTCCCAGCATGCCCATCCCATGCTCACTGCCCCTTGATCGAGTGGTCAGGACCTTCCAGTGTAACACACCCGAGCTTGGGAGGACTGCACTGTGAGCAGTCTCCTTCACCCCCTGTTCTCTTCCACTTCCCGCAGCTCAGTAAACAACACCATAACCTACTCTACTGTCCAAGCCAGACACCTGGGATCGTCTCTGATTCTTACCTTAGTCCTCTTCCCGTATCTAACCCATCAGCAAGCTCTGGCCTCAGCAGGGGTTGGACCAGCTTGCACTCCCACCGGTCTCTTTCTCTACTGCTTTGTCATCAGAAATAGAAATTGGGCATTTTTTTTATATGTATAAGAGCTATTTGTATTTCTTTCCTTTTTTTTTTTTTCTATAAGCAATGTACTCATGAACTTTCCATTGCTGGTTTTTTCCCACTCAATCTTAGGGGTTTTTTAAAATATGTTTTTGATGTTTTCCTATCATACTCAGGATAAAACCCTGAGTTCCTCGTCATGATCGGCTGAGGTCTGGGTACCCTGCCCCTTCTTCCCTGCTGCTCTTTCTTACCCCCTGTGTCCACCCACACAGCCCTCCTTTATTTCTTTGTCAGGTCTCTTCAGGCTTATCCCTTTGTGTAGCTGAAGACTCAGCTCAAATCTCACCACCTCCCTGACCACAGCAACCCAAAGTAGCCTCCAGTCCACCCCATGCCTCAGTGGTCACTCTGTCACCTTTGTTTACATCCAGAAAAGCATGAGAATATTGAAGGAGAGGAAAGCTCTCCCAAGATAGAAAAGGGACAGAAAAAGGGACATGGGGACAGGCTTGGCCTGTTCCACAGTCTTTATCTGGAGCCTGGTCTCCACCACTAGGCTTCCCTGGTAGCTCAGCTGGTAAAGAATCCACCTGCAATGCAGGAAACCCTTGTTCAGTCCCTGGGTGGGGAAGATCCCCTGGAGGAGGGCGTGGCAACCCACTCCAGTATTCTTACCTGGAGAATCCCATGGACAGAGGAGCCTGGAAGGCTACATACAGTCCAGGGATTGCAAAGAGTCAGACACGACTGAACAACTTTCACTCAATCCACTACTGGGGCCCAGGTCCTTAACTGAAAGAGCAAGCCGGGGTGGGGGTGCTGGGAACATAGCTGGGAGGGAGTGGAATTCATGTCTTTCTTTGAGCGTAAGCATAGCCTTGAGCAGTTGGGACCTAGTATACAGGGGGTCATCCATGTGTGATCTGTTGCTCTATGATCCTTGCAGCATCTCTGCACTGTAATTAACCAAGGAATCTGGAGTTTAACAGAAGAAGCAATTCTTGCTTTGGAAGGCCAGGGAAATGATTTTAGCTTGACCCTGGCCCCTTGGATTCTCCAGCAGAGGACACATGGCAGTCTCTTTGAGATGAGACCAGCATCTTGCCCCTTTTGTTAAGTTCCTATAAAATAAAGCTGCCAGATTCCCAGAAGATAAAAAATCCATTCTCTCCCTCCTGTTCACATAAGTGCATCTTCACGTCGTCACAGGCTTCTGCAGATTTTAATAAGGTCCCTGTGTGGGTCTCTTCAAATATGGGCAAAAGAGTCAGAGTGAGAAAATGTCACATCGAATCAAGGGTGCTATAAATGCAGAGCCTGTGTCAGGCAGACGGCTCCTGAGCAGCTTGAACCAAGTCATAGTCTTTGCCTGTTGGTAACCAAAATGGAAGAATCTCATTCGGGGCCTTCCTTTTGGCCATTTCAATTAAATACTTGAATTTTTTTAAAAAATTAATTAATTTATTTTAACTGGAGAATAGTTACAATACTGTGATGGTCTTTGCCATACATCAACATGAATCAGACACAGGTAAACACTTAGAAAGAATTTTTTTTAAGGGGAAGCTATATTTGAAATGGGCAAACAGCATAGCCTACTGATGGTGAGAGACCTTCAGAACTTTTATTTCCTGGGGGAGGGGAAGTGCTTTAGAGACCAATTCCAGTTAAACATAAACACCTAGACACACAGACACAACTACCCCTAGCTCCCAAACAGTTTATGGATCCACATGTCTGTTACGTTAACGGTAACCAAGATCTGCAGTCTGGATTCCTCTAGTCCTACCGTGTAAAGCAACACCGCATGCTTTTGTGAGTGTCTGAACCCTTCCTGGTCTCTCTGGAGGGTTTGTTGTAGGGTAGCAGTGCTCCCCTGGGGGCTCAGACTGTGAAGAATCTGCCTTCAAAGCAGGAGACCCAGGTTCAATCCCTGGGTCGGGAAGATCCTCTGGAGAGGAGAATGGCAACTCACTCCAGTATTCTTGCCCAGAGAATTCCTTGGGGTAGCGAAGAGTCAGACATGACTGTGCAACTCACACACACACCACACATAGCAGTTCTTAAACAGGGAGATTTTGCCCATGGAGGATATTTGGAAATGACGTGAGTCTGAGTGAACTCCGGGAGTTGGTGATGGACAGGGAGGCCTGGCGTGCTGCGATTCGTGGGGTCGCAAAGAGTCGGACACGACTGAGCCACTGAACTGAACTGAACTGGGACATATTTGGTGTCACAGCTGGGGAGCGAAGGGTGATACTGACATTCAGTGAGTAGAGGCCAGAAATGCTGCTAAATTTCCCACAAAGCACAGGACCGCCCCCCCCACCCCCCGCCCCCAGCCAAGACGATCAAAGCCCAGATTCCCACAGGACAAGGCTGGGAAGCCCCACGGTAGAGATGCCTTTCTGCTGAGTCACTTGCATAGCGGCGTGAAGGCAGGGTCCAGTTTGCAGTCCTGGGGGACGGGGGCCTGGGCCTCTGCTGTTTCACTGTCTGCAGCTCTGGGGTGCTGGCCTTTCTCCTGGGGCGCTGCTGCCACCAGGCTGGCATCAGCAGAGCTGGAGCTTTGGGGGTTAAGGAGGCAAAGGAAACCAGAGTTCAGTGGAAGAAACAATATCCAAATGTTCTCCAGTTGTTCTTCAGAGACGTTTCTCTGCAAGGACCTTCTTGTGGTTTGTCTTTCCTCCTAAGGCCCTGACACCCATGTGGTCCTTCCCCCGCACACCGTCCACAACCTGCAACCAGTCCCACCCCTGACTCCGAATGTTCTTCTATTACGCTTTGTTCTCTCTCTCTCTGATCCCCACCCAAACTAAGGTTTTGGTGTGTTTCTGCATTTCAGAAACCTCAGAAAGGCCTGTGCTAAACCAAAGAGCCTCCAACCTCAGCATGACTGAAAAATCTCACAGAAACTTGTCAACCGTGATAGTTTCTCAAACATATTGTGGATCAAAATCATAGGCATGGGTCTCTCTCAAGCAAGTCTTTGGAATCAGAAAGGAGGACAAAAGAAAAATGCATTTTCCCCTGACTGAGCAAGGAGTGGGCATGTGGGTTTCTTTTGTTTTCTATTTTCAGATCTGTTAGGCATGGAGGGCTGTGGAGATTAATGACTAGAAGGATCAAGAAGTTCTAGATCTGAACTGTGACTCCAGTCCAGAGCCATGTAATCTTGGGCAAGTTATTTACCTTCTTTGAGGTTTGGTTTCCAACATGGAGATGAGAATGCTATCTATCCCACATGGAGGTTATAAGATTTAAATAAACTGTAAACAGTGCATGACACATAGCAGATCTTCAATGAATGTTAACTACAAATCTCAAATTTTTAATATTAGTAACCTCAGAGATTCTGTACCAACTCCATGGAGAAGTCTGACTAATCAAAACTGCTAAAAAGCAAAGAGAAGATAGACTCAGCCTTCCCACAGCCCTGAGGATAAAACCAATTTCTGAAGTATACAATTTTTACTCTAAGTGTGACCCTCAGAGGGCTTCCCAGGTGGTGCCAGTGGTAAAGAACCCACCTGCCAGTGCAGGTGACAGGAGAGACACAGGTTCAGATCCCTGGCTCAGGAGGATGCCCTGGAGGCGGGCACGGCAACCCACTCTAGCTTTCTCGTCTGGAGAATCCCATGCACAGAGGAGCCTGGCGGGCTACAGTCCATGGGGTCTCAAAGAGTCAGACACAACTGAAGCAACTTAGCTTAACACACACAGTCCCAGGAGTAGAATCCTTCATCCCCACACCAGTAGGAGGGGACATCTTGGCATTTGGCTACCATGCCAGGTGTTTCAGACAGCAAGGGTCCCTCCACAGTTCATATGTTGAACCTCAATGTGACCGTATCCAGAGATGGGCCTTTTAAGGAGGTGATCCAAGTTAAAAGAAAACTGGGATTCTTATAAGAAGAGAAAGAGACACCAGGAAGGCACATTCACAGAGAAAAGGCCATGTGAGGACACGTCTGCAGTCAAAGACAGTGGCCTCGGATGAAACCCACCCTCCCAGCACCTTGATCTCAGACTTCCAGCCTCCAGAAATAAATTTCTGTTGCTGAAGGCACCCAGTCTGTGGAATTTTATTATGGCTGTCCAAGCCAAACAATACACTGGATAATACCAATGAAAAATATAGCTTCTAAAAATTTGAAATTGGAGTGGTAAGATTCTTGGATGAAGTTTGAAATACTCATATACCTGCCAGTTGAAATGCTTGTATGCCAGCCAGGGGAACCAGGATGCAAGGAAAGATGATGTAAAAACCTATGGATGATGGAGAAAATCACAAATGAGCAGTACTTAAAATATCAGTGCACTAAGACTGGTAGCACGTGGAAACACACAGAAAAAGAAAGACATTTCAGCGGTACTCAGACACTCTCATCCCCTCTGCTGGGCTAGGAAGATGAAGCAGGCTTTAGAAGGATGAACTACGCTTTGTTTAGCTTTGGTTCCTAGTGAATATTTGTGATAGTTTGTTCATTGACTGAGTGAGAAAAACACCATTCCAAAAGGAATATTCTGTGAAAAAAGAGAGAAAGTCTCTGAAGGGGAATTACTCAGAGGGGAAGAAAGAGAAAACTGCATTTTCTTCATTTTACTACTCTGACCAATCTGAACTTTACAATGATCGTAAGTTTAATAGAATCATTTTACAAAAATAGCAAATGCACTTTTTTAAGGGCAGGCATTGACGTCTTAGTTCTGATCTATTCCTGTTCCTCTCACATTGAACTGGTGGTGTCTGACGTAGCTTTCAGTGCAAAGCAGCACGTTTATGATGGATAAACAACCAGTCCTTCTGTACAGCACAGGCAACTGTTCTCAGTCTCCTGGGATAGACCATAATGGAGAAGAATACTTAAAAAAGAATGTCTATATGTGTGCAGTTGAGTCACTTTGCTGAACAGCAGAAATCAGCACTTCTTTGTAAATCAACTACACTTCAATTAAAAAAAAAAAACCTGTCAGGCAGACTTTGTGTGGTTCTACTTGGAACTACCATCCTAGAGATGGGTTGGTTTTCACTTTTGTTAAAAATAACAAATTTTTTTAAATTTAAAAATAACAAAATATTGTCTAGTTGGCCTCCATGGAAATTGCTCACACATTTTAGAAATAGGATTGACTTTTTACTTTTTATTATTCCAGTTCAGATATTAACACCTTTAAAGGAGATATGCAAATCCATGATAGTTTTATTTGTGGACGCTAAAACCTGATCAGTTAAAAACGGAAGGTTTCAACTTTCTGCCATGTATTTAGAGATGTTGTCAGAAGCAAAGATTACAAAATAGACTGAGTAAGACAAATTTTCAGCCATAATCTGAGACACACTGCAGAGCTCTGGTGAAGGCTGATATAACCACATATGTAGATTGGCCAGAGTTGTGTATTGTGTGTTTTTTTTTTTTTAATTTTCAGAATGTCTTGAAAAAGAAAGGGATTTCTTTTGAAATGAGCTGTAATAATGGCAGGCAAAGGTTACCCTGCATGAACTGTGACTGATTCCCAAGCTTGCTTCTCTCTCTAAGTGGTGGCCTGACCTGGTCCGCGGGGGTTGCCACTTGTTTGATGTGTCTTTGACTCACATGTTGTGGGTGAACCCATACTTCAAAGGCACAGATCAGCAAGGGAGCATGTTTCTGGGTGTGAGATTTCCTGCTGGTGCAGGGCGAGTGGGGAGAAGGGCTGCCCGCCTCCCCGGGGAGGTCCTGGGATGGCTCCCTTGAAAGGGACCCTTGCCTTTCTGGAGACTTTAGACAGAGGCAGCTGATTCCCCATGCAGCTCTTTGCCTTTCCTGCCTCCTAACATCAGTCAAAGTCCTGATCACCTCCACGGCTCACAGGAATTTGTAAGTCTCAAAAACAAAGCTTCATAGTGCATAACTTTCGAGAACACAGCTTTTCCCTAAGTTTAATTTTTTTTTTTTCCCCAAAGAAGAGCATTTAGGGACCCTGGAGCATTTAGGGTCTCTAGGTTCATGACTTTCTTCTCCCCAAGGAAGTCACCGTGGATGTCTTATCCATCATCATAACTCCCTTTTTTTCCCCCAGCAGACAGCCCCAGCTCTAACTCGGAGGTGGTACCATCAACCAGAAGTACAGCTAGATGAGTCAGTGAGTGAGTGAATGACTGAATGCGTGCACACACGCATGCTGGCTGGCAGGAGTCCAGGATACGGGCTCAGAGCACCGTTCTCCACCTCCATCCAACAGCCTCACAGACATCATCCTAGCAAGTTCACTGCCACAATCTATGTCTTCTTTTAGCCATCAAACCTCACAAAAATGAAAAATAACCTTCCGTTCATGAAAGGTGAGCACCGCCTTCTTAAACAGTGTCGAGGTCCCTAATAAATTCATTATCCTAGCCTCCAGCTACCAGCTTCTGATAGCTCCTTAGTCAGTTCCACAAAGCTTGGTGTACTCTATGTAATGGAGTGTTTTTCCTATTTTCTGTTTCTCTGATTTCTTATGAAGTCTGTCTTAGGGGCCTGTGTGTTTATGTCATAGGAAGTTGTATGGTAAGTTCAGTGCATGCTAGCTAGAACCATCATATTAAGGGAAAAGGTGGGAAGGTGTTTTTGTTTCTACTTTTCCCTAAACTGTATAAGACACATGGGTTTTCTTGCCACCATGGAAAATCTGTGGCCCACCTCCCACAAAAGCAAGATGCCTGGCGGCTAAGACTCTGCCATTTGCTGTCCCTCTAGGCAACGTTTGAACTGGAAGATGAGGTTTCAAAGGACTAGTCTC
>SJYF01000394.1:1778939-1805448 GCA_006410515.1 Procapra przewalskii | reverse complement strand
GAAAGAAGGCGAGATATATATAGAGATATAACAGAATACTATTTGGCCATGCTAAGGATACAGTTCTGCCATTTGCAACAATATGGATGAACCTAGAGGGTATTATGCTTAGTGATCAAAGACAAATATTCTATGTTATATGTGGAATCTAACAAATAAAACAAACAAATGTATATAACAAAACAGAAAAAAGTTCACAGACAGAACAGACTAGTAGTTACTAGTGGAGAGAAAAGACAAAGACAGAAGATTACAAGGTACAAACAACTGTTTATAAAATAAATAAGCAACAAAAACATGTTGTATAACATAGGAAATATAGCCAGAGTTTTGTAATAACTTTAAACGGAGTATAATCTATAACAATATTGAATCTTTTATGTTGTAAACCTAAAAATAATACAACATTGTAATCAACTATATGTCAGTTAAAGAAAGGAAGGAAGGAAGGAAGGAAGAAATCTTGATTAATGAGAACTCAGCAAGCAAGGAAAAATAAAAGTTGATGCTAGGAATACATATTCTTGATCCTAAGGTATGTTCTAGGTTTAGAACATACTCGGCAGAATACACCACACTTTACTTCCTATGCATCTGTCCAATGACCACCAGTGTTTAGAATGATCGTACTAGAGAAGGGGTCAGCATGTGTTTTCTGTAAAGGACCAGATAATAAATACTTTTGGCTTCACATGCTATGAAGTCTCTGTAGCAACAGTTTAACACTTATGTTGCAGTGTAAGAAATAGTCGTAGACCATGAGTAAGCAAGTGGTTGTACTTGTGTTCTATTAAAACTTTATTTGTAAAAATAGGTGGATTTTGCCCAGGGGCTGTATTTCCCAACCCCTACATTATAAGACTGTAAGAAATTCACTATTTAAGAGTAAAATGAGATAAGCTTACTTACAAAGGCAAGATAAATGAGATTTGGGGGAAAAAATAGAATAAATCAACCGCACAAAAGTGATATATACATACTTAGGTAATATTTTCAGATAGAAAAGTGAAGTCCTGGCCAGAAGTTTTAGAGGCAGTGTTATTAAGGGGAGGCAGCAGAAAGATGCTCTGTTAACCTGTAAGTTAATAGAATATATAATCAACCAGAGTGTGATATTCCTCAAATAAATCAGGTTATACACAATTACTTTTTAATACTTGTTACATCTAAGATGACATTTTTTTTCATTACAGAAAGAACATGTGATGTCTTGAGCAGTTGAACTGGAACCAGACCCTCTCTAGTTTTCTGGAGGAATTCAGAAAATGTGAAAGCCAGTCAGGAGACAATGGAAACACAGATAACCAAAATAATATCCATAATATTTTACTAAAAAGGCTCTTAGCCTTTTGATTTATGAAGTAATGTAAGAGCATTTCAGGATTGTGATTGCTGAATCCTCAGTGAATAGGCAAAGAGCATCAGCTTCCCTGGTTATTTCAAGCGTCTTTCCTTAGATGAATAAAAGCTATAGCAATTAGCCCCAGAGGAAACTCAGCCCAGCCTAGGATGCTGTGGTAGGTCCCTTGATCCTGCTGCTGCTAAGTCACATCAGTTGCGTCCGACTCTGTGTCACCCCATAGACGGCAGCCCACCAGGCTCCTGTCCCTGGGATTCTCCAGGCAATAACACTTGAGTGGGTTGCCATTTCCTTCTCTAGTGCGTGAAAGTGAAAAGTGAAAGTGAAGTAGCTCAGTTGTGTCCAACTCTTAGTGACCCCATGGACTGCAGCCTTCCAGGCTCCTCTGTCCATGGGATTTTCCAGGCAAGAATACTGGAGTGGGTGGCCATTGCCTTTTCCAGTAGGTCCCTTGATGAGTTCTAAATCACTTGCCTTCACCACCTGTTTTCAAATAAGAATGTACTCATATTAAAATATGTTTCTTGAAATTGCTCAAAAAAACAGGAATAAAACTACTATATGACCCAGCAATTCCACTATTGGCATGTGCCCTGAGAAAACCATAATTCAAAAAGAAACATGTACCCCAATGTTCATTGCAGCACTATTTACAACTGCCAGGACATGGAAGGAACCTACGTGTTCACCAACAGATGAGCAGGCAAAGAAGTTGTGGTACATGTACACAATAAAAAGGAATAAATGTGAATCAGCTGAAATGAGGTGGATGAATCTAGAGCCTATTATACAGAATGAAGTAAGTCAGAGGAAAAACAAGTACATACGTTAACGCATATATATGGAATCAAGAGAAATGAGGCTGATGAACCTCCTTGCAGGGTGGAATACAGACACAGACAGAGAGGGTGGTCCTGGGGACACAGTGAGAGAAGGAGAGGATGGGATGAACTGAGAGAGCAGCACTGACGTATGTACAGCTTGTAGGATGGCGAGCTAGTGGGCGGCTGCTCACAGGGCGCCCAGCCTGGTGCCCGGTGGCAACCTAGCTGTAGGATGGGGTGGCAAGGGCGGCTCAAGAGGAGGAGGCACACGCAAATGGCCATTTCATGTTATTGTATGGCAGAAAGTAGCACAACTTTGTAAAGCAATCATCTTCCAATTTAAAAATTTTTAACTTAAAAAAATACATTTCTGGAGCAAATCAAGTACATTTAAATATCAGCTTGGTCTAAGGCAGATAGTCCTCTAACTCTGATCTGGTTTGATAATTTTAGAACTCATAGGTTTAGGCTTGCTGAGATTTGATTATTAGAGTATATTCTGGGGAAATATTCTAGATTTGAAAAAGAAACTTAGTTTTGTTCAGACATTCAGCAATCTGGTGTGATTTTTTTCCCCCCTGTGGTCGTGGTGGTGGTGGCTCTCTTTGGGGTTTGGCTTAAGATTTGGTTATTAACTTCTTTGCCACCTCCTTCCTCCTCCTCCATCCTGAAAGGATTCTTTTTCCAATGCAATAGCTGTTTAAATGATACCTGCTGGGAACTTATGTAAACCCACGGCGGATTCATGTTGATATATGACAAAACCAATACAGTATTGTAAAGTAAAAGATTTTTAAAAAATTAAAAAGAAAAAAAAATGATACCTGCTAATCCCAAAGAAAGACAATGCCAAAGAATGCTCACACTACCACACAATTGCACTCATCTCATACTCTAGCAAAGTAATACTCAAAATTCTCCAAGCCAGGTTTCAACAGTACATGAACTGTGAACTTCCGGATGTTCAAGCTGGATTTAGAAAAGGCAGAGGAACCAGAGATCAAATTGCCAATCCAAACTGTTGGATTATTAAAAAAAAGCAAGAGAGTTCCAGAAAAACATCTACTTCTGCTTTACTGACTGCTCCAAAGCCTTTGACTATGTGGATCACAATAAACTGTGGAAAATTCTGAAAGAGATGGGAATACCAGACCACCTGACTTGCCTCCTGAGAAATCAGTATGCAGGTTAAGAAGCAACAGTTAGAATTGGACGTGGAATAACAGACTGGTTCCAAATTGGGAAAGGAGTACATCGAGGCTGTATATTGTCACCATGCTTTTTTAACTTATATGCAGAGTACATCATGCAAAATGCTGGGCTGGATGAAGCACAAGCTGGAATCCAGAATGCTGGGAGAAATATCAATAACCTCAGAAACTCAACATTCAGAAAATTAAGATCATGGCATCTGGTCCCATCACTTCATGGCAAATAGATGGGAAAACAATGGAAACAGTGGCAGACTTTATTTTGGGGGGCTCTAAAATCACTGCAGATGGTGACTGTAGCCATGTAATTAAAAGATGCTTGCTCCTTGAAAGAAAAGCTATGACCAAACTAGACAGTATATTAAAAAGCAGAGACATTACTTTGCCAACAAAGGTCCATCTAGTCAAAAACTATGGTTTTTCTAGTCATGTATGGATGTGACAGTTGGACTATAAAGAAAGCTGAGTGCAGAGGAATTGATGCTTCTGAACTGTGTTGGAGAAGACTCTTGAGAGTCCCTTGGACAGCAAGGAGATACAATCAGTCCATCCTAAAGGAGATCAGTCCTGAATATTCATTGGAAGGACTGAGGCTGAAGTTGAAGCTCCAGTACTTTGGCCACCTGATGTGAAGAACTCACTCACTGGAAAAGACCCTGATGCTGAGAAAGATTGAAGGCAGGAGGAGAAGGGGATGACAGAGGATGAGCTGGTTGGACGGCATCGCTGATTCTACGGTCATGAGTCTGAGCATGCTCTGGGAATTGGGGATGGACAGGGAAGCCTGGTGTGCTGCAACCCGTGAGGCCACCAAGAGTCAAACACGACTAAGCGACTGAACTGAACTGAACTGAATGAACTAGAGAGAAGCATCTCCTAGCTCAATACTGGGCAAACTGGATTTGCACATTTCAGCTTGAGAGTTAGATTTTGTTTTAGAAGACATGCAATATCTCTAAGAAAATCTCTTAGGTTTAAAACAACCTCTGTTAGGATGCTGGGCTTGTGTAGAGCATGCAACAACTCCCCCTCCATGGCATTATATTAAACTGGCGACCAGGGTGCTTCCCTAGAGGGTCATTTACAAGGCAGGGTGAGGCAAACAAATGTTCTGATTTAACCGGGATAACCTCTTTCAAGCCTGTGCCCCCAGGATATGCCTGCGATCCCAACAGAATTACGTGTGCAGTGCCAAGTTGCAAACAAATTATACGAATTGTATGGTCAGGCAAACGAAAGATGACCCTAATGACCACTGACATCAGCTAAGCACTCTGCTCAGAACTTCAATGCAAATTATTTCATTAAATCTGCATAGCATCCCTCAGAGATTCTACCAGAATTATTTTCACTTTACAGATGAGTAAACTGAGGTTACATAGATGGTACATAGCAAAACATAGATATTCACCCATGAGAACAATTTTAAAAGTCAGGATGCTTGACCACAAATGCCACAATAGAGCTAGGTGTCAGGGAGCTGTCTTTCTCTGGTTGGGAAAAATTATGTTTAGAAAAAAGTAAGAGAAAAAGATAGAAAGATAGAAGCTGCATAGTTACTTTACTAGCAGTATCAAAGTTTCCACATAGTCTAACCTATGAGGTTAGAATGTACATTTCTATGGTTTTTTAAAAAATATTTTTTCTTGATGTGGACTGATTTTAAAGTCTTTATTTCAATAAAGACTTTGTTACAATATTGCTTCTGCTATTTATGGCCTGGATTTTTGGCCTCAGGACATGTGGGATTCTAGCTTCCTGACCAGGGATTGAACTCACAGCCCCTGCAGTGAAAGGTGAAGTCTCAGCCACTGGACCACCAGGGAAGTCCCCTGTGTGGAGGTTTTAACAAGTATATATATGTGTCCAGAACTGTAGATGGAGAAAAATTCTAACAAGAGATATAGTGGCATTTGCCACAAAGGCTACGGCGAGAGTTCTAGTATGTTCCAGTTTTCACCTGTTGTAGAGGAAATATTGTCCTTTATTTCTGTGCCTCTTACTCCTTTCAATCTCAAAGATGTCCCAGTTTGGGCAACAAATTATACGGCAGTCTTACCTATAAATAAAATGTTCATACACATTCATTTCTGTTTAAGGACTTTCAATGTTTAACTGATATCCTAATGCATACCTTTTCATATTTCTGGAGATATTTCATTTAGAGGGCAACCAATATGATGATTTATTTAAACATTTATCAAAAGCACTACACCCAGCACTGGAAGGTGGGGATGAAGCCACGGAGGAAGATGGCAGCCTGTGAGCCACACACTACTCTGAGAGTATCATAACAACGTCTTACAACAGGGCGAGGTGAAGCTGCCTCTGAAAAGGAGACTTTTGCAGTTGAGGGAGCTTTATTCTGGACATGAAATACAGGCACACATTTGGAGATCAGTGTAGCCAAGGAATATTCCAGAAGCATATAGGCTGTCTGCAAATTAAAGACAAACAGGAATATTCCAGAAGCATACAGGCTGTCTGCAAATTAAAGACAAAGAGTAAAGGGCCAGTTCTTTCTGCTTCCAAGGTCAAGCAGTGAGAAGAGAGAGAAGGGGAAGCATGTGAATTCTTATCTCACCTTGTCGGGTAAGAGAAGGTCTCTTCTTTGGAGCCTGGGGTCCCTGACGAGCCGCCACTGCCACGGGACTTCCTGGGAGCTGAGGCAGAAGGAGCATAAGAAAAGAATAAAAACAGGGGCAGGGCTTTCCTGCCTTTCAGACCCCAGGGCCCCCTTTCTTTTTCTTCAGATCAAAATTAAAGAACTTTTCTTGGAGCTCTTTCTGTAAGCCCCAGTGCACAGTTCTGGGTTTCCTGCCGCCTTTGGGCTGAAAGCAGGAGCTGGCTGGTGGGAACACGGCTGCACTCAGCACGGGCTCGGGGTGCTTGAATCCTGGTTTCCTCCCCTATCCGGCAGCCACAGTTTACTGTTCAGGCTCCTCAGGGAGTTTAACATCCAGGATGTTCCACCGCATTCACTGAGACAGGATGGAGTACATGGACTCTCTCTGGACTGGAGAGAGATTAAGAAAGAATGCCTTAATCACCATGAAGAGACCAGCTTAGTGACTGAAAGTGTCCTGAAAATGTCTTACCTGAAGTTTGGGGAAAAAAAGTCCTAGGACTTATTAGATTTCACCCAAAGGTTAAGGAAGAAAAGAATAAGTTTTTTTAATCAGTGGTCTTTCAATCTTGCATTTACCTACACTTAAATGTTCGTGAAGAATGTTTACAGGTATTTCACCTTTGGTCATCCATTCTACAGAGCTGGCAGGAAAAAAGAACAGTTTGAAAGCACTTGAAATGCTTTGTTATTTTTCAGCGTAGAGAGTATGAAAGAAAAATCTCCAGCTCCCAACGTTGGCTGTCGGCTTCACTTTATCACCACACTATAGGGAAGTCCTGAATCACGGCTTCAGCTGGAGACAAGATGGGAACTTTATCATGCCTGCGTGACTGTGGGGGATGGATTCAAAAATAAAAGACCTAAGTTTCAGCTGGTCCC
The DNA here is from genome assembly GCA_006410515.1 of Procapra przewalskii. Lineage (NCBI taxonomy): Eukaryota > Metazoa > Chordata > Mammalia > Artiodactyla > Bovidae > Procapra > Procapra przewalskii. The sequence continues at coordinate 1,798,545 of SJYF01000394.1, read as the reverse complement.
AAACCATGGAGAATTTTACTCACACAAAGCGCCCATTTGCCAATGCAACTCTGGTAATTGGACACTTAATTACCCTATTTGCACACATAAATAAGGGGTGTGCCTGCAAGAAATCAGAGTCCACTCGTAAGACGTTGGCCCCAAGCAATGAAACCACATGCTTTTGTCAACAACAAAATTGATTAGAATCGTGTTTATTTCTGCTCGTGTTAGTCCACATGTATTTTCACTGGAGCCTGATGTCTATTGAGTTAAAAGCTTATGAAAAAAACCTATGTTATGCAGAAACCCTAGATAGTAATTGCCAACTATGTGCCAAGAATCTTTTCATTTTATAAAGAATGCAAGGTCTGAATCAAAAGAAATACTCTTTGCAATCTCATATGCTCAGGCAGATTCAGCAGCCGTATAGTCATAATAAAGACAGAAGGGCCTTTTAAAAGAATACTTTAAGCAAAATTTCCAGCATGGATTATTCTCTAGGGTAAATTGTTCAGGCATTGAATTTTCCCATTTCCCTAGGGCAGGTAAAGGAGTGAATTTTCTCTGAATATTTTCTAGCTGGACAGTGTCCTAACAATGTCCTTGGGGGAAACGTTCTCTGATTTAGAAGCATGTATTGTGCACTGGGCCATCTGGGCTGCCTCCCCATGAATAAAATCACCAAGATGTGCTTGCCTCTTGATCTTTGATTTCATACAGACCTGGGTTCCAGCCTTAGCTCTAACTTACGCTAGTCATACACTACTGGGGACAGATTCAATTTCTTGTAATTGCTAAATAATGGTGAAGGGGAATGAGAAAGCTTGCCATGAAGAGTCTGCTAAAGTGTTCAAGGTCAGGAGGCAATGAAGGCTCACCGTAGCCCTATTTACAAGAGCCAAGACATGGAAGGAACCTAAGTGTCCATCAATGGATGAACGGATAAAGAAGATGCGGTGTACCATCACAATGAAATATTACCCAGCCATAAAAAAGAAGGAAATACTGCCATATGCAGCAACACAGACGGACCTAGAGAATGTTATGTTTCGTGAAATAAGCCAGAGAAAGGCAAGTACTATATGATGTCACTTATGTGTAAAATCTAAAAATAATACAAGTCAACCTATAAGCAAAACAGACTCACGGACATAGAGAAAACAAACTTATGATTACCTAAGGGAAAAGGAAGCAGGGAGAAACAAATTAGGGATTAATAGATACAAACCACTGTACACAAAATAGATAAGCAACCAGGATTTGCTTTTTAGCACAAGGAATTATAGCCATTCTCTTGTAATAACTTAGAATAAAATCCTCAAAAATACTGAATCACTATGCTATACACCTGGAACTAATATAACATTGTAAATCAACTATAGTTTGATTAAAAGAAAAGGCAAAGGAGGGACGAGCAGGAAGGAATGATCAAGAGCTCTGGTGATTTGAAGGATAAGAGGACACTATCTTTGTTTTGGTCACTGATGCTCAGTAAATTCTTGTTAAGTGACTTATTTGTCTGCACCACTTCTGCCTACAGGACTATTGTAGAGTATTCCTCGACAAGTAAAACCTCACCAGGGTGAAACAATATTAAACAAGACCTAGTCGAAAGACTCAAGGTGAGGATGAAGAGTCAAGATTGACCTTTGAGTTCTTATCTAGCAATAAGAGGAGCTTCCCAAGTAGCATTAGTGGTAAAGAACCTGCTTGCTACGCAGGAGACATAAGAGATATGAGTTTGATCCCTGGGTTGGGAAGACCTCCTAGAGAAGAAAATGGCAACCCACTCCAGTATTCTTGCTGGAGAATCCCATGGACAGAGGAGCCTGGTGGGCTATAGCCCATGGGGTCGCAAATATTCAGATACGACTGAAGCAACTTAGCATACAGCGGTAAGACGCCTACTGGTATTCCGTAGAGGGATTCCCCTCCAGGCTTGGGCCCCAGGGCTCCAGCTGTGGAACTGTTGGGGCTGCTGCCTGCCGCCACTGCTGTGATGTCCTTAGGCTCAGCAGATTCCAACCAAGGCAGAGACGCTTGCACCGGGGGCTGCCCCGTCTTAGCACAGTGAGGACCAGACCTGGAATCAGGCCCGGTGGGATGCTTAACTTCATCACTTCTTTTGCCTGCCTGGATTGTGGGACACCTGATCACTCTTGCTTGGGCTCGGATTTCTTGTTATTACTCACATAGATTATCCATCCATTTATCGATCTATGTGTGCCTGTATGCTAAGTCACATCAGCCTTGTCCAACTCTCTGACACTATGGACCGTAGCCCAGCAGGCTCCTCTGTCCATGGGATTCTCCAGGCAAGAATACTTGAGTGGGTTACCCTGCCCTCCTCCGGGGGATCTTCCTGACCCAGGGATCGAAACTGTGTCTCCTGTGACTCTTGCATTGCAGGCAGATTCTTTACTGCTGAGTCACCAAGGAAGCCCCTATCTATATATTAATACACAGCCTCTCTTTCCCTATGTATATATTTAGCTATATCTCCATCTCCTTTCTATCATCTATCATCTCTATATATGGCTCCGCTGTCCATGGCAAGGATACTGGAGTGGGTAGCCATTCCCTTTTCTAGGGGATCTGCATCAGCCTGGGTCTCTTGCATTTCAGGCAGATTCTTCACTGTCTGAGCCACTAGGGAAGCCCTGTATATATATCAAATATATCTATATAGGTATAGATATATCATCGATCATCTATCTCTTTATACCTATCTATCAATCTATCATCTATCTACATCTCAGATATGAGAGGGAATACTCATTTATTTTCCCCTTTCACATCTAAAACAGAATACAAATACATCACTACTGAGACTGCTTCGTTTCCATTCATTGTTCTTTTCCAAGTCTAATTAAAAAAAAATCATTCTCCCACTAGAAAGAGTTATGCATGAAAATGACCAGAGGGCAGAAGCCGAAGGCCAAGCTCTGTCACGCTCATTATCGAAACCAGTCTCCTCACCACCCTTTGCTCAAGTGCCATGGACATGTGCTTTCCTGACTTGGAGGGTTTTCTTGAGTACATGTTGCCTCCTTTGCTGAGTGACCTCAGTACAATTTCAGTGGTAAATCGTTGCTTCTCTTTAAAATATATTTGCCACATTTGTTTCTCTGAGGAGGGAGCCCACGGAGGTCCCCACCCTGCAGTTCCAGAAGTGGAATGACAGTGGGCATTTTTACCTACAGTTTGGTGGAAAGAAAGAGGAAGCAGCAATATCTCATATAACACGACACATTTTTCTTAAAAACCTCTTGAAAATCTTTCCTGTTCTTGACAATCTTCCATCCCCATTGCCAGCTGTGGTGGTTCCCTTTCCTCTTCCCCCTCTTACTGTCTCCCTGCAGCCTCCTTCAGTTCAGTTCAGTTCAGTCACTCAGTCGTGTCCAACTCTCTGCAACCCCATGAATCGCAGCACGCCAGGCCTCCCTGCCCATCACCAACTCCCGGAGTTCACTCAGACTCACGTCCATTGAGTCCATGATGCCATCCAGCCATCTCATCCTCTGTTGTTCCCTTATCCTCCTGCCCCCAATCCCTCCCAGCATCAGAGTCTTTTCCAATGAGTCAACTCTTCACATGAGGTGGCCAAAGTACTAGAGTTTCAGCTTCAGTATCATTCTTTCCAAAGAACACCCAGGACTGATCTCCCTTAGAATGGACTGGTTGGATCTCCTTGCAGTCCAAGAGACTCTCAAGAGTCTTCTCCAACACCACAGTTCAAAAGCATCAATTCTTCGGCGCTCAGCCTTCTTCACAGTCCAACTCTCACATCCATACATGACCACAGGAAAAACCATAGCCTTGACTAGATGGACCTTTGTTGGCTAAATAACGTCTCTGCTTTTTAATATGCTAAATAGGTTGGTCATAACTTTCCTTCCAAGCAGCCTCCTTGGCCCTCTCCATCTCTGTGCTTACCCCACCCACCACTCTAATCACTGTCATCTGATGTAAGTGGACCCAGCTTTCTTATCCTCACCCTTTCATGACACATCCAAGGTCCCCAGCAGCAAAATAAAGACTCTGTTTGGGATGCATCTCCTTGGGGGCCTTGAGAATGGGAAGCGGCAAAGGCAATGTAATGTTTTGGCTCAGACGGTAAAGAATCTGCCTACAATGCAGGAGACGTGGGGTTCAGTCCCTGGGTCAGGAAGATCCAATGGAGAAGGGAATGTCAACCCACTCCAGTATTCTTGCCTGGAGAATTCCATGGACAGAGGAGCCTAGCAGGCTACAGTCCACGTGGTCGCAAAGAGTCAGACACAACTGAGCAACTAATACTTTCACTTTTACTTTGAGGTCCTTTAATTTCATAAATGCCATTTTCACTCACTATAGTTGGTGAGCTATCATAACCAAGGAGATTGTTAACACCTAGAAGAAACTGGTAAATGTTTGAGGCTTACATTTTCCCCAGTCAACATACATTTAAACAAATAAATATTTATCAAGTGCTTTCAACCAAAGTGCCATCCCTAGACCACAGAAGAAACAGTACCTGGAAATAGTTAGAAATTCAGAATCATGGGCTTCATCCCAGACCTAATGAAGCCAAAATCTTCATTATTGACTCTGAATTTTAATATGCCCTGCCACTGACTCTAACGATTGCTTAAGTCTGAGAGTCACTGATTTACTCCATGAAGAGGAATCGTGACAGAAGCTCCGGAATGCACCCTGAGCCTGACTTGACTCCTCAGGAAACAGTAATGGTCTGTCAGGGAAGATAAGCATGTACACAAATGACTGAAATCAGGTGGGACATACGGCATGTTAGAGCCATGACTCACACATGGCACAGAATTGCAGAGAGAGAAGAAAGCGAACTCTGCCAGCGAGGGAATTGCCGAGTGCATCTCCCCACGGACGAGGCTGTGCTTAGGACTTATTTCAGGTAGTGGTCTCTCTGAGCCTTAACTTCCCCATTTCTAGGTTGGAACTGACAATGCCCATCCTGATGAGCTGGACTTGTGCTCAGTCCTAAGTTGTGTCCGACTCTTTGTGACCCTGTGACTATTGCAGGCCAGGATCCTCTGTCCATGGGATTCTCCAGGCAAGAATATTGGAGTGAGTTGCCATTTCCTCCTCCAGGGGATCTTCCCTGAGGAGTCATACCAATTAAATAAGATCATGGAAACTGAAAGCATTCAGCATAGAATCCTTGGCTCAAGCAGCAGTAGTTTATCCTTAGTGCTCCTTATCTAAACTTCCTCAGGACATAGAAGGTTAAAGGAATATGTAATAAGATATCAGAATGTGGAATCCCAAGCTTTACAGCAGTAACCATTTTCTTCCCAAATCTGCTTTACTAGCTGATAATGAATATCAATTATAATCTAATGTCTCGTTTCTGCTTTCCAGACTCATTGGCTATCAAGGAAGTTCCGGGATGGATTTTGTTCAACATCTGCACATACCAGGTTGGCAGTCTAATTTACAAGGGAAAACAGAGATTTACCAATAGCAATCACTACCATATTCTACCTCCAGTACTTATCAAAATCTTATCTCCCCCTGAAAGGAAAAAATACAATGTTAATCATGTAGTGAACAATTTTTGAGTATCATTACTGTGTTCCAGGGCTTCCCAGCTGACTCAGTGGTAAAGAACTTGCCTACCAACGCAGGAGACATTAAGAGTTGCAGGTTCGATCCCTGGGTTGGGAAGATCCCAGGAGAAGAGAATGGCAACCCACTCCAGTATTCTTGCCTGGGAAATCCTATGGACAGAGGAGCCTGGCAGTTACAGTCCATGGGTTCCAAAGGGTTGGACACTATTTGGCAACGAAACAACAGCACTGTGTTCCAGGGCAAGAAATATGCTCGAGGCAAAGAATAGAAAGGACAAATCTTGCTCTAGTTTTATGAAGTTTATATTACAACAGTGACTGGGGATCAGTTTATTCTGGAATTACAAAACTAAAATTTTTCTCAAGGATAGAGATCAAACTATGTTTGCATGGTACTATCTTTCTAGTCCTAAACAATGCTTGTAAGCTATAAGCATTTGAAAATTAGAGTATGACTTTTACTTTCATCCAGGTCTCAAAAGGTTCTAAGATTCCCAGATGAGTAACATACACTGTCTCTCCAGGAGATTTATCCTCAGTGGATAGACAGGCAAATAATGCGCAAAGCACAAGGTGTGGAGGAACCCAGTGTCAGCCCTGCTGGGCGCTCCGGCCAGGTGCAATACCACCAAACATGGCCCCAGGCTCAAGAGAAGCAAGATTTCTCAAGGTCTGCATTCAGAGGGGCCTCAAGGCAAAGGTCCAGCTGCCTGCCTCTGAGGTGGGTGTGCTGATGGAAGCTCAGTCCTCAGGATGAAGGACTCAGTCACAGGCCAGTGGGAGTTAAACGCTACTCCTGTCAACAGTACCGGCTGTAGCACCTTCAACACTTCCGCTGCTCGGAGCCGGTTTCCTTTTATCTGTAAAATTAGAATAAAAATATTTCCACTCAGAGCTATCCTCAGGATTAAGTGCAATAATGGATTTTAAAGTAGTGAAAAATCTGTTATGCAAATATGAGGATTATTGCTGTCTTCTGGGAGGAGAAATGCTGCTGAGACGTTTCACACCCACTGGGCCATCTCCTAAGACCTGGACGCCGCCTGCTCAAGGGCAGGAGAGGTGTTGCCTCATCAGAGGTGCTTTCCCTTCCGACCTCTGGCTTGTCCTGCTCTCCCCAGCTGAGACAGGCTGGGACCCGGGACCTTGGCTGCAGTGCTGGGACCTTGGCTGCAGTGCTTGCATCTGGACAAAGGCCTCCTCCAAGCAGCAAAATACAAAGAAACTAGAAGGGACTAAAAATAACTGCATGCATGTGTAGTTGGGGCAAATTATGACCACAAAATGACCATCCCCGCAAAAAAATAAAACCTCCTACTGCCATTTCTGAAGCAAAAGCAGGGTACTGCACATGCCACGTGCACTCAACGCCATCTAAGGGGTGGGCAGACCACCTAAGCGCCCCTCTAGCCTGATCCTGGACAAACCCCTGCCTCACCCCTATAAGGATCCAGCTCACAGCCTCTCAGTGAGTGGCCAAGCCAGGGAACCTGTTGTCTGTTCTCGCTCTCCCTGCCATAGCAGGGGCCCCAGTAAAGCTTTGCCTGAATTCCTTGTCTGGTCTCTGATCAATTTCTATTGATTAAAGAGGCCAAGGGCCCTGGTTGTTCTCACAACTGAGGTAACCCTAACATTGTTTATTAGATGAATGGAGGCTAAATGCAATGCATTTTCCCCATTTGGAAGCTTGAGCATGGCTAGTCCCATATTCACCCCACACTCCCCAATCCCAGGCCCCTCCAGCCTCCCCGCCAAATTTGGTTTAATCCTTCCCATGGTAAAGTTGCACCCCACCAAATTTCTGCTGCCTAAAGAGCCCCCTCCTGTTGCCTTCACCTTTTCATCTCCCAGGGTACGTGGCCGAGTGACTTCCATTGAACTTATGCTCAATATTACTCTTAACAAAGAGAAAGAAAACTTCATTTTAGCTGTTTATTTCTAACATGATTTGGTTGGAAACCAAAGTTGTGCTTTCTGATCTCTCCTAACGACCATCCACCATTATCCAGAGGGATAATTCATTGGTTCTGATCCTACTTTTGAGTTGAGATGGCATCAGTGTTGGAGGCACAAGAGTAAGCAAAGGCATCCATGTTTCTGTTTTCATCGTGCTTAAGGGCTGGTTGCTATTAAGCGTAGATGAGGACATTGTATATTATAAATGAGCACCAAAAGAACAGAGGTTTTGGCATTCTGTGGGCACAGTCAGGTCCAACTGTGTATATGGCCAGCATCCATTCTGGTCAGTGTTTCAGCCAAAACTTTTAGAAATGAGTTTTTATTATCACTTCTAACCAAATATAGACCTTTTCTCTTTTTTAATATTTGTGTATTTATTTATTTGGTTGCATCAGGCCTCAGGTGCATCACGAGGTATTCTCATTGCTGCTCTTGGGTTCAGTAGTTGCATTGCTCAGGCTTGGTTGCCCCTCAGTCTGCGGGATCTTAGTTCCCTGACCAGGGATCACACCCATGTCCACTGCATTGCAAGGATCACTGGACCACCAGGAAAGTCCCCAAATACACACTCTTTAATTCAAAATATTAATATCTACTGCAAAGGAGATTTCCAAAAAAACCACTCCTGTAGTCACCTGTAAAGAGAGTTTTTTCGTACTTTGATTTTGATTATTAGATAGAAACTGATCGGTCAGTGTCAGCCATTGCTGACTATAAGCCACAGCCTAGATGCAGACCCACGTCCACTGTAGATGCACCCATACAGAAAACCTCCTTGCCAGGGACAAAGCCCCAGACTCTGCTGCCTGATCTAAGAGTCTCACTCTGTCTCCTGATGTATGTACTTTGCAAAGTAGCCCCAAGAAATACATTAAAAAAAGAGAGACTCCCTTAAAAAAAAAAAAAAAAAAAACCTAAAGAAAAGCTTCATACATTAGCAAGCACACAATGGTCCCGAGAACTCCTGCAGTTAAAATAAAAAATCTATTTGGCGTGTAACCTAGGCCTTCCCATGTTCATTCATCACAGGACCATTTCTCCAAAATATCTACAAATATACTGAAAAAATAATATTCCAGGGAAGATATCTTTGGAATGCTCTGGCTTAACTCATTCAGATCCTACTCAGTAGCTGTTTGTCAGGTTTTGTTGACTGTCATCATAGGGACTTTGTAAAGGTATAGCATTTTCCTAAGTCCATTGTGATCAATTACATCATATGCTGAACTGACAACCAAAACGTTGTTTTGTCCCTTAACAGAGAAAGCAACCCAGATGAGAGGCAACAGTGTCTCTTTACCCTCCAAAGAGCCACAGAATGACCGCCTGGGGCCTGAGAAGGACTCACCCCACAAGCTGACACACAGTTCATTGTGATGCCTTTGTTTCATGTCGATTTTCCGAGCGTTTGTCTCTGCTTTGGCAATCTCAGATAAATTTCTAATTTTCCAAGATTGCCTGCAGTGAAGTTCTATCCCCTGAGATGGTTTTTTTTATTAGTCTCTTAAGCAAGTTATACAATTCAAATCACCTCTCTCTGTCCACCCATCTGCTTGTTTTTGCTTTTCTTCCTCTCTGCTGGACGTGGGGTAGAAATCCTCCAGGCCTCCTCTCGCCCCTCCCTGTCCACTGCCCTAAACTCTCCCCCACCGCTCTGTCTATCCTCTCTGTCAGGAGCCGGGGCCCCTTCTGTTCGGATGGCTCAGGGCCCACCTGTACCAGCCCCATCTGTCAGCAAAGCAGCCCCAGCATCTCCTGAACCTGGTGGAGGAAATTCTCCTCCGAAGAATTGACGTCACTAGGTGTTCTCCTGAGAGTTGTGTCCTGAAAATGTAGCCACATTGAAGAAGAATAAAGGGCACTGCAGCGTGGAGTACAGGGGCTCACCGTGCTGGCATGGATAAAATGCTTCTGCCACACAGCACGCCTTTCACCAATAGAATCATTGCCAGAAAAATAGGAATAGAAAAAGGTAAGGTCTTCAGGCTAACTAGAAAGGGCACAGGGTCTATATTTTAATGCATAAGAAGATCCAGTGGATAAAGTCTGTTTCCTAAACGTGGTAGCAAACATATTTGCAAGGTTATCCCCTCCCATTTGTCCAATTCAAGCAGTGCGGCAAGCCTTTGTGGAAGACATCATTCTGATTTCGTTCCTTGGCACTGTTTGTAAAGAAGGCAGGGACTCATAATCCAAAGGAACCATTTCCTTGAAAGGAAAGTCTATCTTTAATATTTAAAAGCCCTGATCTCCTGGAAAAGATATATAATAAAAAAGAGATAGAGAGGCTGTACACTTGAGGACTATAGCAATGTTTGGCTGTTTTTTCTCGTCTGAAACTTGGTTCATATTCAACTCAGATTCATGTGTTGGCTTTAGAGGAGAACAGAATGGACTCAGCCAGCCGTAGTGCAGTGCGTGTTGTTCTAGGACTGGACGTGCTCTGAAATCTGTCGATGGCCCCTGAAATTCATAGTTAGAGCCCTTGATGTCCACACGGCCTCTAGTTTTGATGCTGCCTTGCCTGCAAAGCACTACAGCAACCCTGTTTATCTGGCCCCCGCACAACGTTGTCAAGACACATTTCCATTTTCCAAGTGACTGCTGCCACTGGGCCACAGTCTGTGCTCATTTCTCGAGTAGCTAAACCCTTTGACACTGTGGTTTTTAATTAAAATTACATTAAAGTTAATCAACCAGAAAGAGGCCTCTGTAGAAGGCAGGTTTGATTGCAACCTGCGAAGGGCACGGAGGCTGCCAACTCGCTAAAGATGTGCCTGCAGATGCCAATCTGCCTGCGTGAGCCCCACGGTTACAGAGCCGCTGCCGAGGGGTCAGGTCTGTGATCGTTTTCCTAGGACTGTCAAACTGCACTGCAATGGCAGGAGCTCTCACAGAGTGGAAAAAGCAGACCAGCTTCTTCAGAGCACACTGTGCCCACACCTCTGCCATCGCCTCAGCCACTGATGGGAACCTCACATCGCAGCCGCGTCACCAGGAGACACCGTTGGACACCAGGGTCCCCCGAGAACCTGGGTTTGTCACCTGGGGAGGCTCCTGGACGCCCTGTGTTCTTCTGCAGGCTGAACTCCTGGTGTGTTGCACTGTGTTTGGTTTGCTCTATTTTAAAAGGGTCAGAGGAGACACTTGAATGCTCCAGGATGCCTTGTCTGTCTCCAAGTTCTTTATAAAAGGGCTTCATTGGAAAATGACAGCCCAGTGTTACCTTCTTAGGGTTCAGCTTAGGCTAAATCAAGAGACTAGCAAATCGAACTTCACATCTAGGACTTGTTATTTCATGCCTACTGAATGTGGCAGTGGTGTGGAGCTAAAGATTTAAATTTTTATTTTTGTTCCTTTCTTCTATGATTAATTTACATAATATACCTGGGCCTTAATAAAGTACCTGGAACTTGGTAAGAGATGGGTTTGCTTTCAATAAGTGTGCATTGTTTATCTCAGTTATCGCTGTTTAAAGCTATAAAACTACCATTAGGACAAAAAGTCAGGTGTCATTTTATCCTGAGTACCAACTCTTATCTCTTGGAAATTGCTGCCTAAATCACCATGTTGAGAAAGATTCCAAGGCAGCATCCAGGTAATCAAGCAAAGAGTGATCTCAGTCAGACTTTGAACAATATCCTTGTTCTGAGTATTCATGTATGGATGTGAGAGCTAGACCATAAAGAAGGCTGAGAAAGAACTGATGCTTCCAAATCGTGATGTTGGAAAAGGCTCTTGAGAATCCCTTGGACTGCAAGGAGATCAAACCAGTCAATCCCAAAGGAACTCACTGGAAGGATTGATGCTGAAACTGAAGCTCCAATGCTTTGGCCACCTGATGCAAAGAGCTAACTTATTGGAAAAGACCCTGATGCTGGGAAAAATTGAAGACAGGACAAAAAGGGCCAACAGAGGCTGAGATGGTTGGGTGGCATCACCAACTCAATGGACATGAGTTTGAACAAACTCTGGGAGATAGTGAAGAGCAGAGAAGCCTGGCGTGCTGCAGTCCATGGGGTCTCAAAGAGTTATACATGACTGAGCAGCTTAACAACAAATGTCCAAGAAGTAATATCAAGATTATGTCAGAATTCTGTGGTTACTTCAAAGGAAACTGATAATGCCTTGGGATGATTTACAAAGAAAGAATGAACTTTGAAGAGGAAAAGTAACTAACTTTACTGAGTTTCAAACTGTCCTTAAAAGCTGGCAAAATTTTTGTATTATAGATCCCTGAGTGGCCTCCTAAGCCTAGCAGCTGATACTGACCCAGCCGTTGGTCCTGTAATTTGCACCCATGTCCTACACAGGTTCTGCCCACACACTCTGCTCAGAGGCAAGTTTCTTGAGACAGGGGAACCTCAAGTGCCATGTACATCCTAACCGTGAACATTAATGACTCCCTATAAAAAGAGAATTTTGTTGCTTTAAAAAGTTAATTCTGTTTTCTAAGAGATCTAAGGACAAATCTGCTAAGGAGGAAATTGGTTCTTAAAATATTGTATCTTCTCTAATAAAAAGAGAAATAAACCCTGCAACACATTTTTTGTTTGTTTTGCTTCTCTGGCCCCCTTACCTATGATTTCTTTCCTTCAAATGTAACCATGATGACTGGAGCCACAGCAGCCATCTTCTGACCATGAGGCACAAGAAACAAGACCCAATAATAATAATAATTCTGAGAATAATAAAAACGGAAGGATGGAAAAGAATTTGGAGCTGTAAAGATATTTTTTGAACTGCTGCCCTAAAACTGGAACCTCTAGATTCCTTGCTATGTGAAATCACTGTCATAGTTATTAAGTCACTGTTAGTTGGGGAATCTTGCAGCTTGTACTTGCAGCTACAAGCTTCCTAATTGATATATTAGTCTTGTTTTCCCAACATAAAGAATAAAATGTCACAATTTCATTCCTCCACTTTAACATTTTAATCATGTTATAATTTTGTGTTTGGTGTACATCAAAACTCTATCTATTCCTTGTAGAAGTTCTTCACAGGGAAACATATCAAAGGTTAGCTTTTCTTGACTAGTCAGATATTTGGGATAATATCTCTCCTCTGGCCTCTGTGAGACGTCTACAAAACTTTCTCCAGTCAATATTTAAATGTTTTCTCCTCTAGCTTTAAGTCAAACAGGAGTTCTCTTGTCCACTAGAATGTAGTTTTCCTGTGAGAAAGTGAACATTTGTTTGGTGTCTGCCTGTGGATGAACCATCAGATCATCCCTTGATGCTTGGGAAAAGGCAATAAAGAGGCTGAGGCCATGGGCTGATTAGCTGGACAAGCTGAGATTTATAAAGATAAAAGAGAAAGATGAAGCTAAGGTTGCCACAAGCAACCTCTGAAAGCCCCGTGACTGCTCCTGCAAAGGCAGTGAGCCCCTACTACTCACATATGCCAGCCACAGAATTGTCTGGAAAGCTGGCCAATTCTGCTACCTACACTGACAGACTGAATGCAAAAATATCCACCAACATGCTTTTCACAAGAGATATCTCCAGGGGATAAACATGCGGAAAAACTAAAAATGAAAGAATATAAAAGATGGACCACACAAATACTAAGCAGAAGAAAGCGGAACTAGCTCTAGCACAGGGTTTCAAATTGAAGATTCAGCTGGAGCGCTCGGGCATGGTAAAGAGCCAATGCCCTGCAAGCATCCAGGAGGTGCCTGCACTTGTTCCAACCACTGGAGCCAAGGCAGTGTGCACCCTGGGACAGCCCTTTCCAGGCCTCGGGCCTGGAGGAGGCTGATGCTCCATGAGCCAGCTGAGAAGGAAGCAGAGAAGCAGCCAGTCCTTCCTCTGCCTTTGCCCTGGAGAGGGTGAAGGAACAGGGAAAACTCTTGTTTTGATGACAACTCAGAGGAGGATTTAAGTATTGATTAATGCTATACAATAAAATACAACACAACAAAAAATATCTATCAGGACGCTATAAATAGAGCCCTAAACATTCAATGAGGTCAAACATATGGTTGAATCACAGGAAGCTTAATAACACAGGGAGAGTGAGTCTGCACCGCTAAACCTTTGAAAGTTCATGGGCTTGTGTCACATCTGAATTTGTGCTGCTGCATGGCCTGTGGGGGGCAAGGGGGTCACAGTTGGGATTCCCTAGAACAGCAGATGCTGAGGCAGGTTGTGGGGTACAAGCTATTTATGAGAGTCACAATCAACATGTACCAAAGAAAGGGGAGCAGCAGGATTGGGCAGAGAGATGGCAAACCTGGAAGGCAGGGGCCGTACTCTACTATCCAGGGTTAGGTGGGATGCTGGGCCCATACAGCCTTGCCTGGCTCAATCCCTGGGCACAGGTGGCCCCAGAGGGTGTGACCTCGGTCAGGGCAGCTCTCTGAAGCTAAGCCCACCCTCCAGCAGCTGCCAGCTGGAGGCTACCCGGTCCATTAGATACTTCTTGACTGTGCTGTCTGACCATAACTGTTTCTGATCTCCTGCTTTATTGGGGTAGACAAAATGGCCCACATCAATGACCACTAATCATGTTTCTCAGACCCTATTAAATGTAGTTCCCTGACTAGGGATCAAATCAGGGCCTCCGAATTGGGAGCACAAAGCTTTAGTCACTGGACCACCAGGGAAGTTAAAAAATATTGACAGGAAAATTAATGACTGTTAATGGCAGTATATCTAAGGAAAATATCTACATTTGAACTACATGGCTCCAACATTCAGAGTATGAATCTTTCAAATACTGTTCCTTCCAGTGAAGAAAATGAAGTTTCTGCTTTTTTGACAGGGTATATGGTTTTTCCAGTGGTCATGTATGGATGTGAGAGTTGGACTGTGAAGAAAGCTGAGCACTGAAGAATTGATGCTTTTGAACTGTGGTGTTGGAGAAGACTCTTGAGAGTCCCTGGGACTGCAAGGAGATCCAACCAGTCCATTCTGAGGGAGATCAGTCCTGGGTGTTCTATGGAAGGAATGATGCTGAAACTGAAACTCCAGTACTTTGGCCACCTCATGCGAAGAATTGACTCATTGGAAAAGACTCTGATGCTGGGAGGGATTGGGGGCAGGAGGAGAAGGGGATGACAGAGGCAAGATTGCTGGATGGCATCACCAACTCGATGGTCATGAGTTTGAGTGGACTCTGGGAGATGGTGATGGACAGGGAGGCCTAGCGTGCTGCGACTCGTGGGGTCGCAAAGAGTGGGATACTACTGAGCGACTGAACTGATATGAATTATATAGGGCTTCCCTGGTAGCTAAGCTGGTAAAGAATCCACCTGCTATACAGGAGACCTCGGTTCAATTCCTGGGTCAGGAAGAGCCCCTGGAGAAGAGATAGGCTACTCACTCCAATATTCTTGGGCTTCCCTGGTGGCTCAGATGGTAAAGAATCCACCTGTAATGTGAGAGACCTGCATTTGATCCCTGGGTAGGGAAAATCCCCTGGAGGAGGGCATGGCAACCCATTTTAGTTTTCTTGCCTGGAGAATTCCCATAGACAGAGGAGCCTGGTAGGCTACAGTCCATGGGGTCATAAAGAGTCAGACATGACTGAATGGCCAAGCACACACACATGAATTACCTAACAAGGTTGGAATATTATATCTTATCCAATTTTTAAGGATGTTGATCTTTTTTGTACCATATGTTTGACACAAAGAACATTTATTACAGCATGAGACAGTAGAGGTAGAAATCCTTATAAGTATGAAAAATGTATGAGAAATGTGCTTTTCACTTCCAGCACACTGAAAGCTATAAGATAAACAAATGTTGAGGACTCCATCAACCATGGATCTAAGAACCAGAATTCCATAGACGCAATCTGTAAGTCTAAAGAAACAAATTCCAATTAATTCATTAGTACATTTAAATTTCTGATAAGCAAAACTTCTGTTTGGAGGAGCAAATTAAAACACCTTTATTTTTACTGCAATAAAACAACATCATGAAATTTTGTTTGGATTCTTGCACTTTTGTTGAAACTTCACCCCATTCCACACCTGTATGAAATGAAAGTTACTGAACAAGAGTTATCTTAAAAATGCTTATGCAACTCTTTTCAGAAACAACAGTAAACAGTATTATTGACAGAATCAGCAACTTAATTAAAAAGTCTGTTAATGATGGTGTTAACAAACCTGGCATATTTTCAATTTAGATTGACACTATTCAAATTGATATGTCATAAAATCTGGATGAGAACACTGGCTATCTAAATTAAGAACATTTATTATTTGAAAATATTGCAGCTATTATATATGTTCTATGATCAAATTATATTTTTTAATAAAAATATTCTTCTTAGAAGTCAAGATGAAGTCATGGGTGGGTGCTGTTTAACCTTGGGCTAGAGAAAAATCACAACACATAATTATCCATAACAGCAAAGCTTTAAATAAATAAACAAATTTACTACTTTAAAGAGGAGTATGCATACTGTTTGGATTTCAAACTTGAATCATTTTTTTGCTACTTCACTCCTTAGCAAATACATTGAGCTCCTGACACGTGCCAGGCATTTCCGTAGGAGCTGAGAAGTATGGAAGTATGATGCTGTTGCTTGATTTTATTACCAGAATTTAATGTGTCTTATTAAATAATAGTGATACAATAGCTTCTTGAAAACTGCGATGACCTAAAATTAAAATTTTGATAAGTTTCAAGTGTTTCTATAGGGTTACATCAGAGGAAAACATATGTTATTTAGTGTTTCCTTGCCCCTTCATAACGAGACCACAGTGGCTTCAGCCCTCAATAGTGCCTTTTCTTCAGAAGCCCCAACTAGCACCTCAGTTTTCTGGGATGGTGTAAGGAGATGATGGCTTATACTCTCAAAGCTGGCACAACTTTCAAGCCCCTGAGTCCTGGAAGTTTCCTCTGTCCCACTCATTTCACTATGCAGAACGTCGATGTTTCTTATTGTCCATAGCAATCACACACATCATGTCCTAAAACTCATCCAATTTTTCACAACTCTCAAGGCACACAAGGCTACTTTCTACTAAACACACCGATCTGACTTCTTCTTCCTCAAAGACCTTTACACCTGCCGGTCCCTCTGTCTGGAATGCTGTTCTTCCAGATTACACCCTCGCATCATGCAAGTCACTGTTGGAATGTCACCTCCTCCAGGCCCTACCTAAAACACACCCCCATCTCAGTCTCTACCTCAATACCCTGCTTTAATATTTTTCACCATGTTTGACAGTTGTTGATATATTATGTTTTTATTCATCTGTTGTCTGTCACCCAACTAGCATATACATTCCAGGAGATCACTGGACTCAGACAATGTTCAGAATATACTGAGGATATAAAAGTTGATCAATTAAAGCCTGTTGAATGAACCCATGAAAAACATGAATGAACGTGAGTCTAACAGACTTCATTGAAGAGTTTTGGGCTAAAATAGAGAGGGGCTCAAACTACAGCAATATAAATTATCTTAAGAGGAGCCACAAGCATCCACCTTCTCAAGACTTTCCTCCTTGAGATGAAAACAACCAACTCCTGCTCTTGTTTTAGCAAGAGGAGTTTTCCCTTCTTCAGGACTTCTGGCATCAACTTATACTCATTTTTTGAGGATTCACATTCTGTCCCGGCACTTCCCAATATGTTTTTCCAAAGACAGTTCTTTCCTTTAGAGAAAAGTGGTAAAGAATCCACCTGCCAGTGTGGCTAGACATAACAGACCTGGGTTTGATCCCTGGGTTGGGAAGGGCCCTTGGAGGAGGATGTGGCCACCCACTCCAGCATTCTTGCCTGGAGAATCCCCATGTACAGAGAAGCCTGGTGGGCTACAGTCCACGGGATTGCAGAGTTAAACATGACTGAAGTGAAAGCATGCATGCACTTATCTACTCTTTAAAGGGAAACATTTCTCCACTTCTTTAGATCATTAAGTAAAAGTGGTATAAAATCAAAATCTTAAGTTTTCTTAATACTTAACACTATTTGTTCAGTTAACAGATATAAGTCAAAGACTACCCTAATCCCAACAAGTAGGAGCTTCTTTTAGTTTTATTGAGTAGTTGACTTGCAATATTACTTTCAGGTATACGATATTCGATACTTTTGGAGCTTACACTCCAGACAAAGTTATTATAACATATTGCCTATATTCCCTGTCCTACATTTGTTTAATACTAGTAGTTTGCATTTTAATTCCCTTCACCTGTTTTGCCCCTCCCCTGACTCCTCTTTTTACAGGTAACCACTAGTTTATTCTCTGTATCTGTGAATATGTTTATGTTTTATTTATTTTTTATATCTCACATAGGAGTGAAAACATAGGTATGTGTCTTTCTCTGTATGACTTATTTTGCTAAGCATAATACCTGACAACTCTATCCATGTTGCTGCAAAGAGCAGAATTTTGTTCCATTTTATGGCAGAGTGGTATTCCATTTTATATAGGTAACACATCTTCTTTATCCATTTACCTGTTGATGGATATTTATGCTGTTTTCTTATGTTGGCTATTGTGCATAATTGTGCTATGAACTTTGGGTTACAATGTTCACCCCAGGGCTGGGGTGCCAAATATGGAGCTTGAATCCACTAGATGGCTTCTCCTCCCTTCCAACTAGAAACTGTGTGGTTCTTTTTTATTAAGAAGAAAAGCCACTGGTAGAGCCATTCTGTGAGTCTTCAGGGCATGCTCAGAGAGAGAAACCAGCATTTTACAGAAAGGTCATAGTTCACCTTTCTGGGAGCATGATGACTATGGCAACGGAGGGCTCACAAGCACCCTGTGAAACTGCAATGAAACAGGGTGCTTCGTTTTTGTTAATTCTAAGTTTGAAATATGTCATCTGAACTCTAGAAACGCATCAGGAACAAGAGAAAGAAATGGACTGGGGTAGAAGAGAATTGAAAGAAAGGAAAAAATAAATCAACCAGTGAACTCAAATGAGTTCTACAGCTGAGTTCATAGTTTGTTCCAATGTCAATTTCCTGGTTTAGGAAGTACAGTGTTGATATAAGATGTTACCTTTAGGTGAAGCAGCCTAAAGGATACCTTGAAACTAATCGTGCAAATTCTTGTGAGTCCAAGGACTTTCAAAAAGAAAAAAGCAATATTCTTTTTAAAAAGGAAGCAGAGGCTGGAGAACAAGATGGTGGAGGAGTAGGTGGACATGGAGTCCATCTCCCTCCACAGATACATCAGGAATACACCTTCAGACACAGAAGTGCATGCAGAACACCAGCTGAGAGCGGACAGGAGTACCTGACCAGTGGAAAAGAATATATAGAACCACACAAGACTCGGTAGGATGAAGGAACTAGGGGGGGAAACAGGAGTGTTAGCAGGACTGGACCTGCCCTCAGCAGGTGGGGGAACTGAAGCAGGGGTCCGATCCCCACAGCGGGGCAACTGTCTGAGTCAGAGAAGAAACATTTAAGGCTGAGAAGGAAACAGCTGATCTGTGGCAGCCTAAATGGAATGAGAATCAGACAGTCCTTGCCGCAGCCATACGTACCCCAGACAGGAACGCTGGTCTCCTGGAAGGTGCAGCGGCTGGGAACTCGAGTTTAGGGAATGTGGAGCAATCCCAGGGCGAGGGCTGCTGTTGAGTGTGGAGAGTCAGATCAAGGGGGTGTGAGGAAGGAGATTGTGGTGGGAAATGAGGTGGAGGAAAGCCAGGCAGCCATGGAGCAAGGCAATACTGCTGAGTCATGCATAGGGGGTGGAGCCATCCCCATAGCCTCTCTCTCCCCACACACCAGCATCAGCAGCTGAACAATAGAGAAGCTGGGCCATCAAACGCCTGACACACTGAACTACAGAGTAGGACCACACCCGAGGTGCTCCTTTCAGTGACTGATGGCGATGAACTACAGAATAGGACCCCACTCAGGTTGCCCCTTTAAGTGCCTGACATGCCAATCTACAGAGTAGGACCCCAAACAGGGGGCCTCTCTATGTGGCCAACATGCTGGACCACAGAGAAGGACCCCAAGCAAGGGAGCCCTCTAAGTGCCGGAACAGGTGGAGCTATGGAGAAAGACTGGCCAAAGAGGCCTTCTGAACACCAGCTACAAGAGGCTCAAAAAAAAAAAAAAAAAAAAAAGACTCTGATAGGGCCATAACTC
>SJYF01000394.1:1767365-1778906 GCA_006410515.1 Procapra przewalskii | reverse complement strand
AAAAAAAGACTCTGATAGGGCCATAACTCCTGCAGCAGAGGCCGTCCATGTCCCTGCACACTTGGCACCGCCAGGGTCCCCACAAGCCAAGCAGCTGTGCCACCTTCACACTCGATTCTCACTGGGGCAGAGCTGCCACAGGCAAAAAAAAAAATAGTCTTGCCTCTATGTCTTGCCAGGCTTCTCTGTCAGAGATGGAGATCTCCAGGCAAGAATACTGGAGCATATTGGCCAATACTGGCTGCCATACTCTTCTAGAGCACTATATTTCCTGCTGCCCTAGCCGCCAACCCCGCTGAGTACCTGGTGCTGCCAGAATCCCTGCGACCCAAGCAGCTGCACCACCTCCACACCTGGCCCTCACAGGGGCAAACCCAAGTCCTCCAGGGCAGCCTTAGGAGCTAAACCCCAGTGGATGACACACAGGTAGAGGTGGAAATAAAACCGCAATTGAAACCCCGGGGCACTGTGGCCAAAGAAGAAGACCCAAAACCTTTCCACCAGCTGTACAAGCTGCAGATTAAATGCAGACAATCAACTAAACAGACTCTGTGTTGATGGAATATATAAAAGGCCATTGAGAGCTCCCACAATAGAAAACGCACTAGCTCTGATAGCTGTGGACATTGGAGGCAAGAGCACACAGGAGCAGGATCAGATTAGAATCTGAGCTGCCCCTACAGCAGGTCCAGAGATCAGCACAGTGTTGGAGGGCATCCCAGGGAGGTGAAGTGAACTGGACTTCCAGCGAGGCAAAGGACTCTGACAACACTAACTCAAGAAAAACCTTTATTATTCTTATTTTTTTCACTTGTTCTGTAGATCCTTTTGGACTTTTTTCTTCTCCTTTTTCCCCCCTGTTATAGTTGTTGATTTTATTGGCATGAAGAAATCCAATTAAGCTTTTGAGCTTTTTTTTTCCCCTCATATTTTTTATTGTTGTCATAAACCTCTGCATCTATGTTGGGCTTTTGCAGTTCGATGGAGCTTTCCTCTTTTTTTTTTCTTTTCTCTTTTTTTAATTTTAATTTTTTAAACTTATTATTTTTTTCTACATTTATTCCTTTGTTTGCTTTTGCTACTCTTCTTTTCCCCTTGCAGTTAATCTTTAATATATATAAATCTTCTTTATCTACCTCTATTTAACTTTGCATATCTATTCTTTCTTTTCTTTCCTCTCAACATATTTGTTAATTTTCTTTTCACTGCTTTATTTCTCAGTTGCCACCTTGCTTTAGTCTTGTTTTCCGGTTTGTGCTTTAATTAGTTTTGTTCTTAACTGGTAGATATAATTTTTGGTTTCCTTTGTTCACTAGGTCAGTCTACTGTACTTTACTTTTGTTGGACTGTTTGACTTTGCTTATGGGTATATGTGTATATTCCATTATTTTAATTATTATTTGCCTGAGTATGTAACTTCCATTTGTCTGGGATTCATGTTTGTTTTCTCAGTTTTGAATAGTTATTTTAATCTCACTTAATGCCATAACAAACCACTTGTAGAATCTTTGTTCCTGACCAGAAACCCAGCCCTGAGCCTTTGGAGAGGGAGCACTAACTCAAAGACCCTAGACTACCAGACGTATCTAACTCTTTGCAACCCGATGGACTGTAGCCTAGCAGGCTCCTTGGTCCATGGGATTTTCCAGGCATGAATACTGGAGTGGGTTGCCATTTCTTTCTCCAGGGGATCTTCCTGACCCAGGGATTGAACCCAGGTCTCCCGCATTGTAAGCAGATGTTTTACTGTCTGAGCTAACAGGGAAGCCCAGAACTAACCCTAGGGAGGATCAAATAGTGATAACTGACACAAAGGAAATCACCTGAATACATACAACACCCTGCACCACCCAACCACCAGTAGCACCCTGTATGGGATGCCTCATCTAAACAACAAACAAAACAAAAATACAAACCAGATCATCAGCAGACAGGATCACCACCTTACTCAGCCTTGCTCATAAGAGGAAAAACAAAGAAACAAACAAAATGTTAGCATAAATCTCACCCTATACAAACCTCACAAAAACCACTGGGCCAATCTTAGGAGGGCAGAAACCAAAGAAAGAAAGAATTCAACCTTCTTCAAGGAAAGAATTCAACTTTCCTTGAAGCCTGGGAAAGGAGACCTCAAACACAATAACTTTTAAAATAATAATGAAAAGACAGAGAAATACTGCACCAATGAAGGAACAAACTAGAAACACAGAAGTCCAAATAAATGAAGAACAAATAGGTAAACACCTGAAAAAGAATTCAGAATAATGATAGTAAAGATGATCAAAAATGTTGAAAACAAAATGGAGAAAATGCAAGAATCAATTAACAAAGACCTAGAAGAATTAAAAAATAAACATACAGAAACAAACAACACAACTACTGAAATTAAAAATATTCTAGAAGGAATCAATAGCAGAATATCTGAAGCAGAAGAACAAATCATTGAGCTGGAAGACAAAATGGTGAAAATAACTTCTGAAGAGCAGAATAAAGTAAAAAGAATGAAAAGAGCTGAGGACAGTCTCAGAGGCCTCTGGGACAATATCAAAAGCACCAACATTTGAATTATAGGGGTTCCAGAAGAAGAAGAGAAAAAGAAAGGGTATGAGAAAAATTTTGAAGAGATTATAATTGAAAATTTCCCCAACATGGAAAAAGAAATAGACAATGAAGTCCAAGAGTCTCATACATGATAAACCCAAGAAGAAACCCACCAAGACACATACTAATCAAACAAACAAAGACTAAACACAAAGAAAGAACAGTAAAAGCAGCAAGGGAGAAGCAACAAGTAACATACAAGGGAAACCCCATATGCTTAACAGCTGGTCTTTCAGCAGAAATTCTGCAGGCCAGAAGGGAATGGTAGGATATATTTAAAGTACTGAAAGGGAAAAATCTACAACCAAGATTACTGTACCCGACAAGGATCTCATTCAAAATTGATGGAGAAATAAAAAGCTTTTCAGACAAGCAAAAGTTAAGAGAATTCAGTACCACAAAACCAGCTTTACAATAAATGTTAAAGGGACTTCTATAGTCAAGAAATACAAGAGAAGAAAAAGATCTACAAAATCCACCCCAAACAATTAAGAAAATGACAATAGGAACATATATATATATATATATTTACTTTAAATGTAAATGGATTAAATGCTCCAACCAAAAGACACAGACCAGCTGAATGGATACAAAAACAAGACCCATATATATGCTGTCTACAATAAACCTCCTTCAGACCTAAAGACCCATATAGACTGAAAGTGAGAGGATGAAAAAATACATTATATGCAAATGGGAAGCGAAAGGAAGCTGGAGTAGCAAACCTTATATCAGACAAAATAGACCTTAAAATAAAGAAGAATACAAGAGATAAGGGAAGACAGTACATAATGATCAAGGGATCAATCCAAGAGGAAGACAAAACAATTGTAAATATCTATGCACCCAGCATAGGAGCACCTCACTACATAAGATAAACATTAACATATATAAAAGAAGAAATTGATAGTTAACACAATAATAGTAGCATACTTTAACACCCCGCTCACACCAATGGACAGATCATCAAAACAGAAAGTTAATGAGGAAACACAAGTCTTAAATGATACATTAGTTGAAATGGATCTCATTGATATCTTCAGGACATTCCATTCAAGTACAGAAGCATACACCTTCTTCTCAGGTGCACATGGAATATTCTCCAGGATAGACCACATCGTGGGTCACAAATCAAACCTCACTAAATTTAAGAAAATTTCGATCGTATCAAGCATCTTCTCCGACTAAAGTGCTATGAGACTAGATATCAAATACAAGAAAAAAAATGTAAGAAACACAAACACATGGAGATTAACCAACACATTTCTAAATAACCAACAGGTTGCTGAAGAAATCAACAGGGGAATCAAAAAATTTCTTGAATCAAATGACAATGAAAACATGACAACTCAAAACCTATGGGATGCAGCAAAAGCAGTTCTAAGAGCAAAGTTAACAGCAGTACAATCCTACTTCAAGAAACAAGAAAAGCATTGAATAGACAACCTAATTTTATACCTAAAACAACTGGAAAAAGAAGAAAAAAAAACAAAATTAGTAGAAGGAAAGAAATCATAAATATCTGAGCAGAAATAAAAAAGAAATGAAGAAACAATAGTAAAGATTAATAAAATTAAAAGCTGGTTCTTTGAGGAGATAAACAAAATTGACAAACCTTTAGCCAGACTCATCAATAAAAAAGAGAAGAATCAAATCAACAAAATTAGAAATGAAAAAGGAGAGGTTACAACAGACAATGCAAAAATACAAAGGATTATAAGAGACTATTAAGAACAACTATATGACAATAAAATAGATAACCTGGAAGAAATAGATTCTTAGAAAAGTTCCATCTTCCAAGACTGATCCAGGAATAAATAGAAATTATGAACAACACAATTATAGGCACTGAAACTGAAGCTGTGATTAAAAATCTCCCAAAAACCAAATGCCCAGGACCAGGTGGCTTCATAGGAGAATTCTATCAGACACTTAGGAAAAAAACTAATGTTCATCCTTCTAAAACTATTTCAAAAAATTGCAGAGGAAGGAACACTTCCAAACTCATTCTACGAGGCCACAATCACCCTGATACCAAAACCAGACAAAGACAACACAAAAAAGAAAACTACAGGCCAGTATCACTGATGAACATAGATGCAAAAATCCTCCACAAAATTTTAGCTAACAGAATTCAGCAACACATCAAAAAGCTCATACACCAGGATCAAGTTGGGTTTATTCCAGAGATGCAAGGATTCTTCAATATATATAAACCAATCAATGTGATACACTATATTAACAAACTGAAAGATAAAAACAAATGATAATCTCAATAGATGCAGAAAAAGCCTTTGACAAAATTCAGTACCCATTTATGACTGAAACTCTTCAAAAATGGACATAGAAGGAATCTACCTCAACATAGTAAAGGCCACATATGATAAGCTTACAGGAAATATTATTCTCTGTGGTGAAAAACTGAAAGCATTCCCCCTAAGACCAGGAACAAGACTTGGGTGTCCACTTTCACCACTATTATTCAATATAGTTCTGGAAGTCCTAGCTACAGCAATCAGAGAAGAAAAAGAAATAAAAGGAATCCAGATTGGAAAAGAAGTAAAGCTCTCACTGTTTGCAGATGACATGATACTATACATAGAAAACCCTAAAGATAGTATCAGAAAATTACTAGAGCTAATCAGTGAATTTAACAAAGTTTTAGGATACAAAATCAATACACAGAAATCAATTGCATTTCTATATACTAACAATGAAAAATCACAAAGAGAAATTAAGGAATCAACCCATTCATCATTGCAGTAAAAAGAATTAAATATATAGGAATAAACCTACCTAAAGAGACAAAAGAACTGTATATAAAAAATTATACTAATGAAAGAAATCAAAGACAACATAAACAGATGAAGAGATATTCCATGTTTCTGGGTAGGAAGAATCAATATTGTGAAAATGACTA
Source organism: Procapra przewalskii (assembly GCA_006410515.1). Classification (NCBI taxonomy): domain Eukaryota; kingdom Metazoa; phylum Chordata; class Mammalia; order Artiodactyla; family Bovidae; genus Procapra; species Procapra przewalskii. The sequence continues at coordinate 1,773,385 of SJYF01000394.1, read as the reverse complement.
TACTACCAAATGCAATCTACAGATTTCATGCAATCCCTATCAAATTACCAATGGCATTTTTCAAAGAACTAGAACAAAAAAATTTCATAATTTATATGGAAACACAGTTCAGTTCAGTCACTCAGTCGTGTCCGACTCTTTCCGACCCCATGAATCACAGCACCCCAGGCCTCCCTGTTCATTACCATCCTTCGGAGACATCTCTCAGACTTACGTCCATCAAGTCCGTGATGCTATCCAGCCATCTCATCCTCGGTAATCCCCTTCTCCTCCTGCCCCCAATCCTTCCCAGCATCAGAGTCTTTCCCAATGAGTCAGCTCTTCGTATGAGGTGGCCAAAGTACTGGAGTTTCAGCTTTAGCATCATTCCTTCCAAAGAAATCCCAGGGTTGGTCTCCTTCAGAATGGACTGGTTGGATCTCCTTTCAATCCAAGGGACTCTCAAGAGTCTTCTCCAACACCACAGTTCAAAAGCATCAATTCTTCGGTGCTCAAAAAAACTGGAAATAGAACTGCCTTATGACCCAGCAATCCAACTGCTGGGCATACACACCAAGGAAACCAGAACTGAAAGAGACATGTGTATCCCAATGTTCATTGCAGCACTGTTTATAATAGCCAGGACATGGAAGCAACCTAGATGTCCATCAGCAGATGAATGGATAAGAAAGCTGTGGTACATATACACAATGGAGTAATACTCAGCCATTAAAAAGAATACATTTGAATCAGTTCTAATGAGGTGGATGAAACTGGAGCCTATTATACAGAATTAAGTAAGCCAGAAAGAAAAATATCAGTACAGTATATTAACACATATATATGGAATTTAGAAAGACAGTAATGAATACCCTGTATGTGAGACAGCAAAAGAGACACAGATGTATAGAAAAGTCTTTTGGACTCTGTAGGGGAGGGAGAAGGTGGGATGATTTAGGAGAAGGTGGGATGATTTAGGAGAATGGCATTGAAACATGTATAATATCATATAAGAAACAAATCGTTAGTCCAGGTTCAATCAGGATACAGGATGCTTGGGGCTGGTGCACTGGGATGACCCAGAGGGATGGTACGGGAAGGGAGGCAGGAGGGGGGTTCAGAATGGGCAATACGTGTACACCTATGGTAGATCCATGTTGATGTATGGCAAAACCAATACAATATTGTAAAGTAATTAGCCTCCAATTAAAATAAATAAATTTAAAGAAAAAAAAGTATAAACTAAAGGAAGGACAGACTTCACGTTGAGTATTTTTAAAAGCTTTGTCACATTCAAAAATAGCAATAAATGTCCAAGGTCATAAAATCATATATTTTTTTCATGCAGAGCAAGAGTTGAATTGTTTTAAAAATAATTTCAAACTTAAAAATAAATGGCAAGAGGAGTACACAAGACTTTTATCTGGACTCACCCATACTTATTTTGCCACACTGCGCTTATGCTCTTATCGTTCTCATAACTGAATATATATGTAAACTGTTTGTCCTGAACCATGAGAGTAAGTTGTCTACATCATCCTGCATTGCTCATTAGTATCAAGTATATGTTTATTAAATAATGATATCCTCCTCACATGACCACAATCGAGTTACCATATTTGTGAAATTTAAAACTGATACAATATGATTGTCTAATCCATAGTCAGCATCCCAATTTCACCAGTTGTCCCAAATAATGCCCTTTATAGTGAATTTTTCTGGTTTTGTACCTTATCCAAAATTACATATTTCATTTAAATGTTATGTTCTTAGTGCTCCTTTGATCTGTAATATTTCTTTGGCCTTTCTTTTTCTTCCACAACATGGACATTTTCAAGATTACATGCCATTTCTTTTGTAGAATATACTCAATTTGGACTTGTCTGATGTTTTTGCATATCAGATTGAAGTTACACATTTTGGGTAGGAACAACTACTTATGTGATGTTTTGTCATTATTAATGCATACCTGATGTGGGTTTGAAAGTCATCACTTTTGGAACTCTTCATAGTAATAACTGATCCAGGCAACAATTATCAACAGAAACTAAATATGGTCAATTAATCTATGATAAAGGAAGCAAGACTACACAATGTTGGAAAGACAGGTTCTTCAACAAATGGTGCTGGGAAAACTGAACAGCTACAGGTAAACAAAAAAAATGAAATTAGATCCTTCTTTAACACCACACACAAAAATAACCTCAAACTTGAAGATCTAACTGTGAGCTTGGACACTCTAAAAATCCTAGAATAAAACATACGCAGAACACTCTCTGACATAAATCACATCATCTCTTTTGACCCATCTCCCAGAATAATGGAAATAAAAACAAAGCTAAGCAAATGGGACCTACTTAAACTCAAAAGCTTTTTCAAGCAAAGGAAACAATAAACAAAATGAAAAGACAACCCATGACTGGGAGAAAATATTTGCAAATGATATGGCTGAAAATGGATTAGTCTCCAAAATTTACAAACAGCTCATGATGCTTAACATCAAAACAAACAACTCAAGCAACAAATGGGCAGAAGACTTACATAGACATTTCTCCAAAGAAGACATGCAGACCACCAAGAGGCACATGACAAGATGTACAACATCACTAATTATTACAGAACTGCAAATCAAAATTACAATGAGGTGTCACCTTATACCAGCCAGAATAGCTATCATCAAAAGAAATCCACAAACAATAAGTGCTGGAGAGGGTGTAGAGAGAAAGGAACCCTCCTACACTGTTGGTGGAAATGTAAATTGGTATAGCCACAGTGGAGAACAGTATGGAAGTTCCTTAAAAAACTAAAACTATAGCTACCATTAGTTCAGTTCAGTTGCTTAGTAGCGCCCAATTCTTTGCAACCCCATGAACTGCAGCACACCAGGCCTCTGTGTCCATCACCAACTCCTGGAGTTCACTCAAACTCACATCCATTGAGTCGGTGATGCCATCCAGCCATCTCACCCTCTGTCGTCCCCTTCTCCTCCTGCCCACAATCTCTCCCAGCATCAGAGTCTTTTCCAATGAGTCAACTCTTTGCATGAGGTGGCCAAAGTACTGGAGTTTCAGCTTTAGCATCACACCTTCCAAAGAACACCCAGGGCTGATCTCCTTTAGAATGGACTGGTTGGATCTCCTTGCAGTCCAAGGGACTCTCAAGAGTCTTCTCCAACACCACAGTTCAAAAGCATCAATTCTTCGGCACTCAGCTTTCTTTACAGTCCAGCCCTCACATCCATAGATGACCACTGGTAAAACCATAGCCTTGACTAGATGGACCTTTGTTGGCAAAGTACTATCTCTGCTTTTTAATATATGACCCTGCAATCCCACTTCTGGTCATATATCTGGAGATAAACGTGATTCAAAAGGATACATGCTTCCCAATGTTCACTGCAGCACTGTTTACATAGCTAAGATATGTAAGCAACCTAAATGTCCATAGACGGAGGAGTGGATAAAGAAGATGTGGAACTTTTACACAATGGAATATTATTCAGTCATTTAAAAAAAATTAAATAACGCCATTTGTGGCAATATGGATGGACCTAGGGAGTGTCATACTGAGTGAAGTAAGTCAGACAGAGAAGGAGAAATATTGTATTGACATTCCTTATCTATGAACTCTAAAAAGAAATTATACAAATGAACTTATGTACAAAACAGAAAGAGACTCACAGACTTAGAGGATGAATTTATGATTGCCTGTACACACTGATTTATTTTAAAAGGATAACTAACAAGGACCTACTGTATAGCACATGGAACTCTGCTCAGTGTTATGTGGCAGCTTGGATGGGAGGGTACTTAGGGGAAGAATGGATATATGTATATGTATATGTATATGTATGACTGAATCCCTTTGCTTTTCACCTGAAACTATCACAACCTTTTGTTAATTGGCTATACACTCTAGCACAAAATAAAAAGGTTTTTTTTTTTTTAAAGTCTGATGAGGAACAGAATATTTATGTAGTCTCCAAGCATCTCCATAAGATTACTGATTAATTACAAAAGGATAAATAGCAGTTTTGCAATGAGAAAGCTGGTGGATACCATCTTAACAAAATGATTAAAATCACGTATTCTTAAAGATAATTGAGTACATAGGAGATTCCTTGAAATATTTCTTGTTTTATTTTTCATCACCTGCATAGAAAACTATATACAAAAATGAAAACTAACATGGTGTAGTGAGACAAAATATAGCAGCAAAGAAATAACACTTTCCTTTCACTTAAATCCTAAGCAAATGGATCTTATAAGGTGAGATATTTCTATGTTGAGTTTCTGGACTAACTAAAAAAATCAGTACCTAAATCCTGCCTGATAGATTTATCAATGAGAAACAGTGTGAATATGCCTCCTGAATTATTCACATATAATAATAATTCTAGTCACAGTGGAGGTATGGGGAGGGGGGCTTGCAGATAAGATGTGACAATCAGAAACTATTAGGTTTCTGAGCAAAAGATTTAAAGAGAACTGAAAACTGAGTTATTCTATGATCCAACAATCCCACCCCTAGACATATATTCAGACAAAACTGTAATTCAAAAATATACACACACCCCTGTTTTCAGAGCAGCACTATTCACAGTAGCCAAGTAATGGAAACAACCTAAATGCCCTTCTATGGATGAATAGATTAAAAAGGTGTGGTACGTATATTCAGTGGGATACTTGTTGCCATTCAGTTGCTAAGTCATGTCCGACTCTTTGTGAGCCCATGGACTGCAGGATGCTAAGCTCCTCTGCCCTTCACTCTCCCAGAGTTTGCTCAAATTCATATACATTGAGTCAGTGATGGTATCTAACCATCTCATCCTCTACCACCCACTTCTCTTTTTGCCTTCAATCTTTCCCAGCATCAGGGTCTTTTCCAATGAGTCGGCTCTTTTCATCAGGTGGCCAAAGTACTGGAGCTTCAGCTTCAGTCCTTCCAGCTGAATATTCAGGACTCATTTCCTTTAGGATTGACTGGTTGGATCTCCTTGCAGTCCAAGGGACTCTCAAGAGTCTTCTCCAACACCACAGTTCAAAAGCATCAATTCTTCAGCACTCAGCCTTCTTGACGGTCCAGCTTTCACATCCATAGATGACTACTGGAAAAACCATAGCCTTGACGAGATGGACCTTTGTGGGTAAAGTAATGTCTCTGCTTTTTAATATGCTGTCTAGGTTGGTCATAGCTTTTCTTCCAAAGAGTAAGCGTCTTAATTTCATGGCTGCAATCACCATCTGCAGTGATTTTGGAGCCCAAGAAAATAAAATCTGTCACTGCTTCTAATTTTTCCCTTCTACTTGCCATGAAGTGATGGATGCCATAATCTTAGTTTTTTGAATGTTGAGTTTTAAGCCAGCTTTTTCACTCTTCCTCTTTCACCCTCATCAAGAGGCTTTTTAGTTCCTCTTCACTTTCTGCCATTAGAGTGGTATCATCTGTGTATCTGATGTTGTTGATATTTCTCCTGGCAATCTGGATTCCAGCTTGTGATTCATCCAGCAGGGCATTTCACATGTTGTACTCTGCATAGACATTAAATAAGCAGGTGACAATGGAATACTACTCAGCCATTAAAACATGAAAAAATGCCTTTGCAGCAACATGGATACAACTAGAGATGATCACCCTAAATGATGTCAGAAAAAGAAAGACAAATATCATATGATATCACTTATATGTAGAATCTAAAATATGACACAAATAAATGCATCAATGAAACAGAAACAGAATTACAAACAGACTTGTTTGCCGGGGGGAGGGGGATGGGAGAAGGATGGAGTAGGAGGATGGGGTTAGCAGGTACAAGTTTCTATATATGGGATGGATAAACAAGGTCCTATTGTATAGCAAAGCTGCTGCTGCTGCTAAGTCGCTTCAGTTGTGTCCGACTCTGTGCGACCCCATAGGTGGCAGCCCATCAGGTTCCCCCATCCCTGGGATTCTCATGGCAAGAACACTGGAGTGGGTTGCCATTTCCTTCTCCAATGCATGAAAGTGAAAAGTGAAAGTGAAGTTGCTCAGTCATGTCCGAC
>SJYF01000394.1:1753599-1767321 GCA_006410515.1 Procapra przewalskii | reverse complement strand
CCATGGGATTTTCTAGGCAAGAGTACTGGAGTGGGGTGCCATTGCCTTCTCCGGTATAGCACAGAGAACTATATTTAATATCCTATGACAAACCATAATGGAAAAGAATATTTAAAATGTGTGTGTGTGTGTATGTATACACACACACATACACACACATAACTGAATCACTTTGCTATACAGCAGACACACATTAACACAACATTGTAAGTCAACTATACTTCAATAAAAACTATTAAAACTAAAAAAAAAAAGTAGAACAAAGACATCCAGAAGACCTGTAAGTAAAGGCTACAGTTACAAAATCTAGAAATGAAAAGTACATAGAAAGATTTCCTGGTAGTATTCCATTTGTATCCATAAAGACAGAAACAGCACACCACTGTTCAACAAATTAAGTGCCTTTTAAAAGTCAGACAATGGGGCTTCCCTGGTGGCTCAGACAGTAAAGAATCTGCCAGCAGTGCAGGAGACCTAGGTTCGATCCCTCTGTTGGGAAGATCCCCTGGAGGAGACCATGGCAACCCACTCCAGTAAAAAAAAGAAGAAAAAAAAAAAAAAAGTCAGACAATGGAATGGCCTTAGGAATCCAAATACCAGTAGAATATAAACCTGTCTCCTGGATTTTATTCTACAATGTGGAGAGTAGACGAGGGGCACTTTTAAGGCAATATTTTATTAGAGGTTCTATAATGAGAAAAAAGTAATGTCCAAAGTGATAGAGTATCCCAAAAGTCCACATGGTGTTGGTAATGGGTCATCTAGACACATTCATAGCAGTTTGATGTGGTTAGTGAATTACTTTTCTCTTGACTTTTCTCAAGCAATTATTATGAGGCATTGTCCTAATCAATCAACATGTATTAACACCTATAATTCTCATAGCAACCTAGGTGGCAGATACTATTATTATCTATTTTGCAGGCAAAAGTGCTAGAGGCAGAAGGCAGGATAAAATGGGTGTTGTATGTAAAGTTTTAATCAGAAGCCCAACTAAAGGAAGATCCATGTTTCATGCTAAGAAGTTGAAATTTACCCTGCAGTCTGTGAGGTGTTATAGATTTTTCAGAAGTGTCATGTTGAGAGTTGCATTTTAGAAGTTTATTCTGGTAGCTGTGTGAGTGGTGAAGTGGAGCTGGATAAGACTGGGAAGAGAGGAGGCACTGGGAGAGAAAGGAGCCAGTGAGGAGAAAATATGACAGGTCTAACAAGGCCGGGTGAGGACATGAACCACTGGAGAAGGGAGCTGGACACACATCCAAGGGTGTCAATGGGATTGGCGATGGGTTGGATATAGGTTAGAGCTTGGGTTTGAGTTAGGCGGTAGGATTAGGTTAGAGTTAGATGGCAGAATTAGGGTTAGGTGGCAGGGTTAGGGTTAGGTGGCAGTCACAGTGGCTCCCTGTGTCTGGCTGAATCTAACAGATGGTTTCTAGCTCAGATTCAAATTGTTGTTTTAGTGCCCATCCATCCATTAGCCTGGATTCATGTCTGAGCACCAACACCATCATGAACCAGACTTCAATTACAAGGGGCACTAGGTGAAGATTTAGACCTTTCTGGGCAAATAACTGCTTCTGATAGGAAGGAACACTCAAAACACATAATTAAAAGTGGATGTGCACCTAAAAATAACATAACGCTGTGAATCTACTGTACTCCAATATATAATAAAAAATTAAAAATAAACAACGTGGGTGTGGATTTGTCAGGTCAATAACATGACCTCATTGGGGGAGCACACACAGACCAGGACCTGCAAGGAAAGATGGGGAGATGGCTCTCCTTGGGTCACATGCTCTGCATGTCTTAGAAGTCTGTTGCCCAGAATATTCTTTCAAAGAAGTTTCTACAGTGAAAATCCTTGAAAGACAGAGACTAGGCCTCCCTCCAGAGAAAGAGATGTGCTTGCAGCCTTGAAGCCAGTCTTCCTCAGAGGAAAGTGCTGATCTGTTCCCTCTCTCTCCTCCCCTCCCACTGGGTCCATAAGTATGTTCTCATGTCTGTTTCTCCATTGCTGCCCTGAAAATAAATTCATCTTTCTAGATTCCATTTATATGCATTAGTACATGATATTTATCTCTTTCTGACTTACTTCACTCTGTATAACAAGCTCTAGGTTCGTCCACCTTATTCAGTTCAGTCGCTCAGTCATGTCCAACTTTTGCGACCCCATGGGCTACAGCACACCAGGCCTCCCTGTCCATTGCCAACCCCCAGAGTTTACTCAAACTCATGTCCATTGAGTCAGTGATTCCATCCAACCATCTCATCCTTTGTCATCCCCTTCTCCTCCTGCCTTCAATCTTTCCCAGCATCAGGGTCTTTTCCAATGAGTCAGATCTTCACATCAGGTGGCCAAATGGACTCAAAAGCATTCCTTTTTATGGCTGAGTAGTATTCCATTGTATATATGTACCACAGCTTCTTTATCCATTCTAAAAGATTTTTTTGATATGAACAATTATTAAGTTCTTATTGAATTTGTTACAATATTGTCTGTTTTTTTATGCTTTGATTTTTTGGCCCCAAAAGCATGTGGATCTTAGCTCCCTGACCAGGAATCAAACATGCATCCCTGCATTGGAAAGCAAAGTCCTAACCACTGGACCTCCAGGGAAGTCCCACTTCACAGTGCTTGATAAAAAGTCACAGAGATTTCTAACTGTGATGTGCTTAATACAAAAGAACAACTAAATTGAGCAGTTTTGAATTAAACTAATTGTAATTATTTTTATCTCCTCGAAGATTGTATCCCCATTCTCAGCCCAGAATCATGCCTAAGATTTAAATGAACTCACTCTCTTGGTGACTGACTTGCATTTTCATAATTTTTGAAGAGAAGTGTTAATGATGAGTGAATCTGACCTGCTAGAAATCCTCACAGGAAACAGGAGATGGTGGCAGTGCTCAGATGTCTATTTTAGGACTCCCTGGGAGACTTTTTCCTTTTGTAAAGAAGCAAATCCCAGAGGGTCTGACAATGACTTAAAAGGTGCAAAAATAGCTTACTTTGAGATTAAATGTACAGTGGCTGTTGTCTGAGATGAAATTCCTCTGAATTTCAGCTAATACAAATAGCTACTGAGCACTGAAACCCGCTCTTGGGTTTCTGAATTGTGTTATAGCTATAACAAGGTGATGGGGACTGAGAGGGCCCTCTGAGTGTCTGAAACATTAATAAGCTGATTTTGTTTATTTTTAATATTATTTAGACGCTCAGTTTACCTAACTGTTTGTGACCACATGAACTACAAAAAGCCAGACATTTAGAAGTTTTGTGTTTTATGAGCTAAGGGCTCCAATTTATTTTTGAAGCTAGCAGACCTCTTGTTTGGGGTAATCCACACCATTGGGCTTTTAACTGTACAAGTGAGAAAAAGATTTCTGAAATCTAGACATTTGAGAAGGGTAGATCAAAGGACCTACACTGTTCTGAGAAATAATGTGAAACCTGACTTTTATAGTGGTAAGAGTACATCTCTATAGTTTAAAATTTTAAATAATGAAATTTATTTTTAAAGCAGTTTTAGGTTCATAGAAAATTGAGAGGAGGTACAAAATTCCCTTGTACCCACTCACTCCCCCAGTACAGTTTCCCCTACTATTAACATCTCACTTTAGTATGCACATTTGTTACAAATGATGAGGAAATGTCGGTAGATTATTAATTGAAGTCCACAATTTATATTAGGTTCACCCTTCCCATTTTACATGATAAGGGTTTTAACAAATGTATGATGACATGTTTCTATGGTCATAGTGTCAAAGATAGAAGTTTCACTGCCCTAAATATCCTGAGACCTCTTCATTTCTCAGTCTTTCCCTTCAACCTTTCAGGAACCACTGATCTTTTTACCATCTCCATATTTTTGCCTTTCCAGAATGTCTTACAGTTGGTGTCATACACTATGTCACCTTTTCAGACTGGCTTCTTTTACTTGGCAATATCCATTTAAATTTCCTCTGTAGTTTTCATTTTCTTCATAGCTTATTTTTTATCATTGAATCATATTCCATCTTCGGCATGTTCCACAGTTGGCGTACTCATCTACTGAAGGATGCTTCCGAGTTCTGACAGTTCTGAATAAAGTTGCAAGTTTGTGTGCACTCACAAATTTTCAATTCGTTTGATTAAATATCAAGGAGCATGATTTCTGAAGCGCATGGTAAGCGTGTAAGAAATTTTTTTTGTAAGAAATTTCTATACTGTCTTCCAAGGTGGCTGTATATTTTGCATTCCCACAAGATAGATTTTTTAGATATCAATTTAGACCATCTTATACCTACAGTTTATTGCTTTTCGTTTGTGTGCGCGTGTGTGTTTCAAGTCTTAGGAGCAAAGGCTAAACCAGCGGAAGAGGTATTGTGGCAGGAGAATAACGCCCCTCCTCCACAATGATTTCTGTGCCAATATCTATGAATATGCCGTGTTACATGGTAAGGAACTGAAGATGCTAATCAGCTGATCTTAAAATAAGAAGATCATCCTAAACCCTCCAGGTGAGATCGGCATAACCACAGGAGTCCTTTAAACGAGGAAAGAGGCAGAAGAATCATTGAGATGTAATGTGAGGAGACAAGGAATGCAAACACCTTATGCTGCGCTGTGCTTAGTCGCTCAGTCATGTCTGACTCTTTGTGACCCCGTGGACTGTAGCCTGCCAGGCTCCTCTGTCCATGGGGATTCTCCAGGCAAGAATACTGGAGTGGGTTGCCATGCCCTCCTCCAGGGGATCTTCCCAACCCAGGGACTGAACCATCTCCCACATTGCAGGCAGATTCTTTACCATCTGAGCCACCAGGGAAGCCCCACAAACAACTTGTAGAAGACAGAAAAGGAACCTGCCAACACCTTAAGTTCGGCCTCAGGATCCATTTTAAACTTCTGAACTCTAGAACTTTTTATAAATTTGTATTGTTTTAAACCAAAGTGTGGCAATTTATTATACCAGTTACAGGGAATTACTACTGATATGTAGCTTCACCATCTCAAACTAGGATAAAGATTCTTAAAAGAGACAAGACTGTTTATGGTCCACATGTATTAATAATTCTAAGATTGAATGATCCAAGATTGAAAACATATGCCTATATAAAAACTGGTACACAGATGTTCACAGCAGCATCATTCTTAATAACTGAAGAGTGGGAACAAACTAAATGTCCATTATCTGTTTTGTTTAATGAATAAAGTGTGGTACCTCTATACAATAGAATACTATTCATCCATAAAAAGAAAGGAAGTACTGACACCTGCTACTACATGGATGAACTCAAAGACATTATGTTAAAGAGGTCAGTCACAAGAGACCACATAGGTTGGCGTCTCATTCATATGACACGTTGAAAAGACACTCCATAGAGGCAGAAAGTAGATTCGTTGTTACCAGAAGCTGAGAGCAGGGGGCAGAAGAAGGAAATAACTGCTAATGGGAACATGATTCCATTGGGGGACAGTAATAATGTTCTAAAATTAGATAGTACCAATGGTTGCACAACTCTGAAAATACTGTGTGTGTGTGTGTGTGTGTGTGCTAAGCTGCTTCAGTTGTGTCCAATTCTGTGCAATCCTATGAACTGTAGCCCACCAGGCTCCTCTGTCCCCAGGATCCTCCAGGCAAGAATACTGGAGTGGATTGCCATTCCCTTCTCCAGGGGATCTTCCCAAACCAGGGATCGAACCGGTGTGTCTTACGTCTAACCTGCACTGGCAGGCAGGTTCTTTACCACTAGCGCCACCTGGGAAGCCCCAGGTGAATATACTAAAAAGCACTAAATTATATATGCTAAGATACTGAAGGTTAAGGTATGTGAATTACATTCAACTGTATCCTAAGAAAGCTGTTAATAAAAATATGAGGCCGTTTTGTGGACGCCGGGTGTGCGAGAGCATCCAGGAACGCCGGGCGGGAGGGGACCCGGAAGACCTAGCCTAGATTCTGTGGATTTGAACCTCCGCATTTCTAAGCCAAGGTCTCGAAATGCATCGTGATTCCTGTCCATTGAACTGTAAAGTTTATGTAGGTAATCTTGGAAACAGTGGTAACAAGACTGAATTGGAACGAGCTATTATGGACCACTCCGAAGCGTGAGGGTTGCTAGAAACCCTCCTGGCTTTGCTTTTGTTGAATTTGAAGATCTCCGAGGCGCAGCTGATGCTGTCCGAGAGCTAGATGGGAGAACACTCTGCGGCTGCCGAGTAAGCGCAGAACTATCGAATGGTGAAAAGAGAAGTCGTAATCGTGGCCCACCTCCTTCTTGGGGTCGTCGCCCTCGAGATGACTATCGGAGTAGGAGTCCTCCACCTCGACGCAGATCTCCAAGGCGGAGAAGCTTCTCCCACAGCAGGAGCAGGTCCCTTTCTAAAGATAGGAGAAGAGAGAGATCACTGTCCCGGGAGAGAAATCACAAGCCATCCTGACCTTTCTCTAGGTCTAGTAGCCGATCTAGGTCAAATGAAAGGAAATAGAAGTCCAGTTTGCAAGAGGAGTGGTGTACAGGAAATAACTTCATTTGACAGGAGTATGTACAGAAAATTCAAGTTTTGTTTGAGACTTCATAAAGCTTGATGCATTTTAAAAATGTTTTAGCTGTTCACATTTGTTTGTCTGTTGGAACAGTGACACAAAGGTGTAATTCTCTATGGTTTGAAATGGATCATGTGAGGCATGTAATATCAAGAATTGTTACTTTACAATGTTCCCTTAAGCAAAATTTAATTTGCTTTGAATTTTAGTCTTGCATAGGCTGATAATAAACCTCTTAACTCCTGCCCAGCTAAAGTCAATGTTTAACATTATGGAAATAAAAACTGGCAAAAATTGGAAGATTTTTTTTTTTAACATAGCTGGGATATGGTATGCAGCTGTAGTTAAGCAGTTTTTAAAAGCTGCTGTGAACTCAAAAGCCAGCTGGAAAAATTAAAGCTGCACCCTTAAACTAGATTAGAGGTTTAAAAATCCCACTAGTTTTCACACTGGACAAAATGTTGTCCAGTTGTTGTAGAATCTAAGAAGTTTCAAGGAAGTTAGTTTACCTTTGCTTTAGGTTGTAATTTCCTTCTGTGATTGCTGTATATGAATACATAGCTCTTTGTAATGCTCTTTATTTGGAAATATGAGACTACTCAAGATAATAAATGTCCTGCCAGTTTAAGGGTACATTATCGAGCTGAACTGAGTTACTGTGCAAGATTCTTTTTTCATGCTGTCATTTGTAATATGTTTTGTGAGAATCCATGAGATTAAAGTTTTTGTTACAAAATAAACAAAAATAAATATGAAATAATCCACATTTGGGGGCATGTACTGTTGATCAGTTATTGAGTTCTGATGTGAATTTTGGAGATACAATTTTCCCTGGGAGAAATGAATAATGGTATTTCCCTTTTAATCATTTGGGAGGCTGAGATTTTTCTAATAAACTGAACCTGAATTTCACATTTTACAAAAGGCAACAAGAATACCAATCACACAAATGCACACTCACATACTAGAGGAAAGAACTGTCACAAACTCTCCAGAAGGTGAATAATACAGGACCCAAACAAACACTTCCCAACACAAATGGGCCTTAACCTCAGACACACATCAGAAGCAACTGGCAAAAATGCCCAAATAGCACTTCGTGATCAAAAGAGAAGGTAGCTGGGTGCACACCGGTGGACTTACTGGATCTTGGAGCTCATCAGCTCGTCCAAAGGCATCTTTCTGTTCCACCAAGGAAAAGCGTACCTTGGTCCAGTGCCAAGCAGGGGAGAAACAGCGAGGATCCCAAAACGAATGGTTTTAGAAGCTGCTAGGAACACCCTCTTAAAGCCAGCAAGCCACAGCAGCGGCTGATTGCTACCATCCCGACAGCTCCGCTCAGAAAACTGTAAGCCAGATATCGCGAGAGTGCAGCCTCACGTTGGCGCCAAAATCCGTCAGCAAAGTGAGTCCAGCTGCTCACAGTTCAAAAGTCAGTAAAGACGCGAGATTGGCGGAAAGGCAAGTTTGCTTTATTTTGAAGACTGGCAACTGGAGGGCGGGAGTGGAATGGGTAGGATGGACTCCTGTCCAAAGGCTGACTCCCCTCCCCACTGACAATCAGTGGGCAAGAGATTTTTTAGATGGAGGTAAGGAAGGGGTCCATGCAGAAACAGCACAGTCGGCTCTGATGCTCATGTTGAAATTGGTCGTGCAGTGGTCTGCTCAGTGTTATTTGACTGTTTCATCATCAGTTCCAGCGTCCGTTCCGTTTTTTTGAGGCCAGCTCTTGGAATTGTGGTAGCTTATGTCATGACTATAGTCTGGTCATCATGAGTTAACTTCTTCAACCTGATGGGAGTTTCTGAATCTAGAAGACAGCTCCCAGCATATAGCTCAGAGTATTACTGATAGCCCTTGAGAAGAGACTAAAGATCCTTGACTTTGTTTAATGACAAAACTATTACTGTTGGGTCTAGTTTGACTGTTTTCCTTTGTTTCGCTAATTAAACGTATTGTTTGGCTAGTTTTTCCACAGACAAGGGCAAGCTGAGAACATGGCAGGCAAGGATCTTAGGATCCTGCTCCATTTCACTTGTATGTTGTTGCGGCTGCTGCTGCTGCTGCTAAGTCCCTTCAGCCGTGTCCGACTCTGTGCGACCCCATAGACAGCAGCCCACCAGGCTCCCCTGTCCCTGGGATTCTCCAGGCAAGAACACTGGAGTGGATTGCCATTTCCTTCTCCAAGGCATGAAAGTGAAAAGTGAAAGTGAAGTCGCTCAGTTGTGTCCGACTCTTAGCGACCCCATGGACTGCAGCCCATCAGGCTCCTCCATCCATGGGAGTTTCCAGGCAAGAGTACTGGAGTGGGCTGCCATTGCCTTCTCCACACTTGTATGTTAGTTAGGTAAAAACTCTTGCACAGTAGAGTTATGCACAGACCTGGAATGCCTTTCAGACTGAGTGATCCACAGAAGAAGGATTGAAACTTTCTCTTCCCAACTCTGGAAAGAAGTTGCAATTTAGGACATTTTAGTGTGATACTACAAATTGTAACTGACTTTCAGATAACAGATTTCAGCTTTTTAATGGCCCCGAGGCATGTGATCATACATTAATACACACTTTGTGGAATCTGATTACTTAATTAAAACCTAGAGTTCTGTGATAGTCAAAAACTTCTGAATTTTTTCTCTGGCAAAAACATCATAATATGACATGAACCACACAATTTCATGATAATCACTTCAGAACTGCAAATGTTATTAATGCATTTTTATGGTTGCTTTTAACACATAATTAAGTACTATGACTGATACTCATCAAGTAAATTTTCAACAAAGACTGACTGATTGATTGATGCATCCTCTGAGATTATAGTAGCAAATTCAAGAAGAAAAATTTTTGAGAAAACAGTGGAATAATCTAATGAAAGTGATAAAATAAAGTTACACTGAAAAATACAAAACCTCTGCATTAATTTTTGTTTTGTGTGTATCTGTCTTTTTCTACTTTCGATGTGAAACCACCCTAACTTGCATCCAGAGGGTCTGATACAGCTTATTAAAATTTCCCTTTTCTGGCAGATGTGAGCTTCTATTGCCTTCTTAGCAAGGTTGCTTTTTCAGAACTGGGCTCCCACTCAAATATTTATACATGTCACTGTTAATGGTGCCTCATCTTTACGGGAAAGGGAGGCAGCATGGTCAGCTGGCAAAAGTTCGTGCATGTCTTTAACAGCATAGAATTGTTGCAAGGAAGGGATTTCTAGCCATTGACAGCATTGCTCAATGCATCCTGCATCTAAACAGGGCCACACAACCGACTTCTGACTAATGGAAGGTACGTGGAAGATGGCTGTATCCCTTCCAGACTTGGCTCATCCTCCATACTCTCTGACCCCTCATCTGCTAACTTAGGACCTTTAGGAATCCATGGACAGAAGATAGCAGATCCTCCGTCATCCTAGTCCCTGAATCGCTCTGTGGAGCAGAGAATCCCCTCCGTTTTCCTGCACTGTGGACTTTACAGAAGCCAAAAATACATGTTTGTTGGCTTAACCCATTGAGGTTTGGATTTTATTCATTACAGCAGCAAGTATTCCCTTAAGAAATATTAAGGTTCACTATCATACATTGAAGTCCGAGAAGAATATCTGGCACCTGGGAGACCCTTTAGAAGGACAAAGAAAAGTGCCATGCAAGAACAATTCCTTTGTCTTCTGAGAAAGTCATTGTCTTTCCTCTCAATCAACCAGAACTCAAATCCTCCCTACATTCAGTTCAGTTCAGTTCAGTCGCTCAGTCGTGTCTGACTCTTTGCGACCCCATGAATCGCAGCATGCCAGTCCTCCCTGTTCATTACCATCTCTTGGAGTTCACTCAGACTCACGTCCATCAAGTCCATCTTTATTCCCTTAAAAAAAAAAAATCTTTTATACCAAGTGTCCTCAAACTTTTTTTGGTAAAGGGCAGATAGTAAATAGTTCAGGCTGTGTGGGCCACACAGTCTCTGTCCCAGCTACTCAACTCTGTCCTGGCCATAAACAATCTTAAATGAATAACTGTGGCTGGGTTCTAATAAGACATCATTTTCAAAGATAATCTGTAGGCTGGATTTGGTTCAGGGGCTGCAGTGTACCAAGACTGATCTTATACATTCGTCATTTTCTATGATTATATTGAACTTTCCCCCAAACATTTATCTATTCTTCAATTTTCCTGTTTTGGAGCCTCAATATGGATATGTAAGGACAAGTAGGTACTCTACTGGGATATTTTATGACTATTGGAATTTAGGCATATGCAGAAAAAAAACTGGTGTAAGGGAACTTTGGATTTAGGAAATGTTTTCTAAGAAGGAAAGGAAGAAAAAAATGATTCCTGACATGGAGTGGAGGATGCACTAACGTAAGGAGAAAACAAAATCAACATTGGATAATCAATAGGCAAGAAAGTGGAAACATTGCTGCATTTATTCATCCACGGAACATATTTGTCTCTTTGCTCCAGGCCTAGGGATTATAATGTGAGAAAGACAAACATGGTACCATTTCAGAAATGACGGTTTAATTGGGCAGATACACATTTAACAGGTAGTTACTACAAAGGGTGAAGAATGCAGGGACCTGGTGGTTACAGGGTGAAAACCTGAGCCTAACTAGGAAGAAGGGATTGTGAGAGTAGTGAAAAGACGCTGGAAAGTGATGGCAGTGGGAGGAAGCTGACAGATGGCTTAGGAGTCTGGAGAAGACCGTTGAACACAAAGGTACATAACTTTGAAAGGCCAGTGGCAGGTCTTGAGGTAGGGAATGACAGTCAAAAGATTGGGAGGTTTTTAAGAATATTTTTAAAACTTTTAATGAGCTGTCAGATTAACTAAGAGGGTGAGGCGGTGAGGTGGGGAATGGATGGATGGAGTGGGGAGAGCAGCAAAGGGTGGAAGGTGGCTGTAACGGGGTAGCAATTTTAAAATGAGAGTTTGGTTGTGTTTAGAAGAGGAAAGACCTCTCTAGGTAATGCAGTTTGAGCTACACAAAGAACTTGTGTCAATGTCTAGGGACCCTCCAGATAAGAAGGTGTAAAGTCACAAGGTTAAGATAAAAGTCTGAAAGAAAATCATCTGTTACTACAGAAACAGCAATAATAACAGGAATGCTCTGTTGGAGGTTTGTGTGAACTCATTACTGCTGCTACTGCTGCTGCTAAGTCACTTCAGTCGTGTCTGACTCTGTGCGACCCCATAGACGGCAGCCCACCGGGCTCCCCCGTCCCTGGGACTCTCCAGGCAAGAACACTGGAGTGGGGTGCCATTTCCTTCTCCAATGCATGAAAGTGAAAAGTCAAAGTGAAGTCACCGAGTCGTGTCCAACTCTCAGCGACCCCATGGACTTCAGCCTACCAGGCTCCTCCGTCCATAGGATTTTCCAGGCAAGAGTACTGGAGTGGGCTGCCATTGCCTTCTCCAGTGAACTCACTAACAAGTATCCAAAAGATCCATAAGGAGTCCCCTTGTCTGGGGCACGGAATGCAGGACAGAGTGACTGAGTGGAGCCAAGGCCAGAAACACAGGTTGGAGCCAAATGGCAGGAGGCTTTGAACACCTGGGTCAGAGGCAATATCGTCAGGAACAACTGTGGGTCCTGAGTAACCAGAGCAGGATGCGAGCCTACAGGTTTTAGAAAACTAAGAAGAATTAGAGAGGAATAGCCTCGAGGCAAGGAAAACAGATAAGAGGCTCCATGAGTAAGAGACTCCATGAATGGTCTAGGTAAGGAAGGGCTGGGAGAGAAGACGAACAGGGTTACCTGGCATTGTGAAACTGCTTCCCTGCTCCACAAACTCCTCCAAGTTAAAAGCATCATCTGTTCGGCTGCCTGTGGCCCCAATTTTTACTAGATGAGAGACAGCACTGTATTCACCAGCTGCTGACAGTGTCTTTCCTTGCGCTCTGCTACATTTTAATTATGCTTGACATTCATCCCACACTTTTACCCTGCGGCAGCAACATGAAGAAATGCCACTTCATTGGAAGTCAAATAAAAGTGAGGATACGTGCAATTATACGGTAATAGATTACTACTCAAAAACCAGGAGCTTTCTAGGTTTAATGTACCGGTGGCTCCCTACCTACTACCCACTCCTGTTATCTCATTTTGATTCAATTGTAAGAAGCCTCAGCCCATAATTTAATTACAGACATCCACCATAAAATAGTAACAGTTTTAAAAGAACAAGGAATCCAAAAACTACGCTAGGAATCAGGTGGTACCTTTTTATTATGGAACATTTCAACCAGATACCAAAGTAAAGAGACTAGTATAATAAACCCCTGAATGCANNATTTCCCACAATTATCATCACATTGTGCAACTTCCTTCATTTATAATCCCACCTACTTTTACCCTTCATCCCCAATCTGGATTACTTTAAAGCAAATCTTCAGCATCCTTGTATTTCACCTATAGCGACTTCAAAATGTATCTTTTAAAAAGAAATTTTTATTTTAATGCAGGCACAAAACCATTACAGTGCCTAAAATAAAAATAACAATTATTCTTTAATATCATTAAATATGTGGTCATGGTTTAAATTTCTCCAGTTGTCTTATAATATTTATCTGATATATTTTCTTTCTTATTCAAATGAAGATGCAACGAGACACATGTGGCAGAGGTCAATATAGCTCGTGTCTCATTTAATTTATAGGTTCTCCACTTTTTGTTTCCTATTATTTATTGAACAAACAAGGTCATTTGTCATGTACAGTTTCCCACCTTATAGATTTACTGACTAGTCATGTGTATCATTTACTTTAGTGTGTGGTTTTCCAATAAACTTATAATTAGACCCAGAGGCTTGATCAGAGTTGGTTTTACTATTTTTGCAAGAGTATTTCATGAGTGGTCCTGAATTGTTTCGTATCACATCAGTAGGCTTTATGTCTTGTTTCTTCTTTTGGTGATATTAAGAGAAATAAATGGGTTAATGGGTTTTCAACCTGATTCAACTATTATAAAGTTCTCCACTAGTTACCTCAAAGCAACAACATATAAAATAAAAATAGAATGTTTGATGGTTTTAAAAATGCCTGTTATTAGGAACTCATGGATTAAAAATTTTTTGATGTGTTTCAACACATAGAAATCATATATTTTAAACAGACAAATTATTCCACCTTTCTCAAAGTGAGATGACTCAAAATATCTTCTTCTTTTTCACTTTCCTTTAGTTGTTTTTTTTTTTTTTTTTTT
>SJYF01000394.1:1708706-1725869 GCA_006410515.1 Procapra przewalskii | reverse complement strand
CTAACTGTTGCTTCCTGACCTGCATACAGATTTCTCAAGAGGCAGGTCAGGTGGTCTGGTTTTCCCATCTCTTTCAGAATTTTCCACAGTTTATTGTGATCCACACAGTCAAAGACTTTGGCATAGTCAGTAAAGCAGAAATAGATGTTTTTCTGGAACTCTCTTGCTTTTTCCATGATCCAGCAGATGTTGGCAATTTGATCTCTGGTTCCTCTGCCTCTTTTTCATTCCATTTGTTTCCCATGGCAGCTGTAAGAGATTACTACAAGACTGGTGGTGCAGAGCAACAGGGATTTATTCCCTCAGGTTCTGGAGGCCGGAAATCCAAAACAGTATCCCTGGGCAGAAACCAAGATGCCAGCAGGCAGTGCTCCCTCTGGAGGCTCAGGGGAGAATTGCTCCCAGTGAACTCCAGGATCCTCGGCTTGTGGCAACATCCCTCCACTCTGCCTCCGAGGTCACATTGCCTCCTGCTCTTCTGTGTGTCAAATCTCCCTCGATCTCTAAGATTTCCACACTGACTCCAATGTCTGTTTTTATTCCACACCGCCAAGCACCTCTCTGTTACCAGGGGGTCCTGTAATTGAACTCAACTCTGACACCTTCTATCTGGAAGGCGTGTTAATACTACAGGTCAAAGGCCCAGTCCTGCAGGATGGCTGTTCCTTCCCCTCCCGCAAAGTCATGCTAACTGCAAGTCCAAGTTGCCACCGGCACTTCTAATGAACCCCCTCCTTGGGTCTGATTAACTTGCTAGAGCAGCTCACAAAATTCAAAAAAACATTGTACTTACTGGATCACCCATTTATTGTGGAAAGATAGAGCTCAGGAAGAGACAGACAGAAGAGACACACCAGTCAGGTCTGTGGGGAGGAGCCCAGAGGCTTATTAAGTCACTCATTAACATAACAAAAGACACCTTGATGTCTCTCATCGCAGGAAATTCACAGAGTTTTAGGAGCTCCGTGCCAGGAACAGGATTAAGATAAAATATATTTCCTATAATAAATTACAATATCACAACTTCTCCATCTTATTTGAATACTTTTTGTGTCATTTAGGATCTATCTCAGGCTCCTCATCTTAATCCCATCTGCAAAGGTTCTTTTCCAATAAGGTGACTTTCACAAGTTCTAAGCATTAGGGCTTAAACCTTCGAGGCCATTATTCAGTCTACCTCGGTAATCTTTGCTGCTATTTGTCCAATAGTTCCAATCTGTCTGGAGAAGGAAATGGCAACCCACTCCAGTATTCTTGCCTGGAAAATCCCATGGAGAGAGGAGCCTGGTAGGTTACAGACCATGGGGTCGCACAGAGTCGGACACGACTGAAGCGACTTAGCAGCAGCAGCAGCAGTCATTAAGCATAGTGAAGGACAGTAAGTTCTTTTTCAAAGGCTATAGATAATATTCTGAGCCACAACTTGCGAGCTGTCTTGTAGAGACTAGAACCTTCACCAGCTGGAAGAAATTGACTCCATGATGATCAGACTGTAGCAATTACATATGCTCCCACAATTCTGAGAACTGGCCTCAAAGAAATGGGGACAAACTGACCCTGGCACTGAAGATGAGCTGTACTGAAAAGAGTCAGAATGACACCAATCAGATAACTGACCACCAGTTTTACGATGACTGTCTGCCTGCTGTGCTGTCTGCATGACACCCCCCACCCCCTCCACCTAGAGAAGCTCTCGGCCACTGCTTGTCAGCAGGCAGAGGAAGGAGTTGGCCTTTGGACAGGTGTCCTCCCTCCCCGGTGGATACCAACCTTTGAAAACAAGCAAACTTTCCTTTCCACCAGCCTTGCCTCTTTGTTGGCTTTTGAGCTGTGAGCACCTGGACCCACTTTCAATAACAGATTTTGGCTCCAACACGAAGCTGCGTTTCTCGCGGTATCTCGTTCCCGCGGTTTTCCCCAGCGGAGCCGCCGCCATGATGACGCCTGGAAGCCTGCGAGAAGCACGTCGCTCCTGGCTGCCTGGCCGCAGGGTGGCCTGGAGGGCCGTTCCTGGAAGCTGCCAAAGCTTTGTTTCTGGGTTCCTCCCCGTTTCTCCCCTGCTCAGCGCTGGTGGCCAAGGTATTATTTGCTTGGTGGAGTGGAAAGACGCCTCTGGACGAGCGGACAGTAAGTCCACCAGGGTGCGACCGGCTAACTCCTGTTTTGAGCGCCACGTGTCCTGACGTGTCTGCCGTCGAGGCCCATTTGTGTTGACAAGTGTTTGTCTGAGACTCCGTATGGGTCCTCCTCTGGAGGGTTTGTGACAGTTCTGTCTTCTGGTGTGTGAGTGTGTATTCCATTTGTGGGATTGGTATTCTTGCTGCCTTTTGTGAAATGAGGAATTCATGTTCAGCTCAGAAAAAATTAAGCTATGAAACCATGACTAAGAAAAAAGAAAGATGACTTTTTGCCCCTGTATTTATTTAGGCTCTGGAGGAAAATGGCTAAGAAGAAACTTTCAAAACTCCAAAACTGATTCTCTCTGCATATGCGATTAAAGAAAAGTTAGGTTGATAAAATATTGCTTTCAGAATTCTGACCCAGAGAGAACAGAAATATGACTAAGAGAAAGCTTGAAGTTAATGCTTATCATGTCCTTAAAATGCAAACAACCCACTTTGTGGAGACTTCAGCTTTGGGTTAATAAGCAAAACTGCAAGCCAAGAAAACAAAAAAGAGGAAAGAGGACTAGGTTTATTAAATGCATCTTGTACCATAAAAGAGATATTGTGTTATGAAAAATATATATTTCTTAGAGTTTATGAAATATGTTCTTAAGTTTGCCAGTCAGAAAGTTCTGGTATAACCATTCTGGAAACCATTACTTGTTTCTTGGTTTTGTTAAGGTTTTCAAGCGTTAAAAATTGTAATATGTGAAAATGACAAGGGAAGCATTTCACTGTGTAAAGGAAGTAGGATATGTGCTGCCAGCAAGAGAAGTTATAAAGACTAGAGATTTTTGTTGAGAAAAAAATAAAGAATAATTTTGTCCTGGGGCTGGTTGCTTATGTGTAAGAGAATAAGAGATAAATTAATATGGCTCCAAAAAGTGATAAAATATTTGTGAAGAAAGGAACTTTGAGAAAAAATGCTGTGAATTGTCAGAATTAAGATTAGATTGAATTTAATTAGATAAGTAAATGAATTTTGTTATTAACAGAGAAATGATGCAAGACAATTTTGTTTTCTCTCTCTGATAGGAGAACAAAAGTTCTCCTGGAATATTGAGCTGCTTTTGATAAGATTGTACGTTTGTTTCTATAGCTAACTTTGAGTTTTCCAGAGGGCCCTTGAGTCATCTCAGAAAAAAAGAAATTAGTAAAAAAAAAATTTTAACTCTAATGAAAAGATGTTATTGTTTTCCTTTTGACTCCAATGTTCAGGATAAAGAAATTGTCTAGAAGTTTTCAGAGTATAACCACTTATAATGTGTATCACTGCTGGCTTTATGTTTATGGCTTAAAGCACATTTCAGAGCTGACCGTGCTCTGCATGTTGGCTCCTCCCTCTGCCTATAAAAGTTCTTGCTCACTGATCATCAGTGGTTGGGGATTCAGCCTTTGGACAGAACTCCCCCCACCCCCAGTTGTCACCCTCTGAGATAAGTCTAACTTTCCTTTCCACCATCCTTGCCTCTTGATTGACTTTTGAATGGTGAGCAGCAAGACCCACTTTCAGTAGCACAAGTGTGTAGTTGTTTCTTGGGTGTCGCCTCTTAGTTTCCACTCCACTCGGTTGTGTCACTTGTCAGCCTTAATGATGAAAGCTAAAATGATGAAAACCTAACTTTGCTTCTCATATTAACACAGTATATTTAGCACAACTTTTAGATTCACTCACCTTTCCAGAAATGTATCTATCATGTAAATCCATGGAAGATTGCCCTTTGTTTTGTTCATAATTTTACAAAGGCATGTTCTCCATTTTGAAATATCATGCTCCTAACCACAAAGTTGGTTCTGGTGTTTCAATACCAGACAGTCAGCTTTGTAGCTCTCAAACTGGTGTAGATTCTAATTTAAGTAAACATGTGGCTCTTTCATTGTAAACTACTATCTTTTTCTCTCTCCTTTATTTATAGGTAGGGTTTATTGGGGTTTTTTTTGTTGTTGTTGTTTTGGTAACCAATGAGTATCAGGAGCCTGATATTCATCTTTGTGGCACTGAGTCTGGGAGGGTTGTGAACCACTGTTTAGGACAGTGCAGGTTCTCAGGATTGCAATGAGATTGTAATTATAATGATAGCATTTATTAGGGCTTCCCTGATCGCTCAGTTGGTAAATAATCACCTGCAGTGTAGGAGACTCTGGTTCGATTCCTGAGTTGGGAAGATCCCCTGGAGAAGGGATAGGCTACCCACTCTGGTATTCTTGGGCTTCCCTCATGGCTCAGCTGGGAAAGAATCTGCCTGCAATGCAGGAACCCTGGGTTCAGTCCTTGGGTTGGAAAGATATCCTGGAGAAGGGAATAGCTGCCTACTCCAGTATTCTGGCCTGGAGAATTCCATGGACTGTATTGTCCATGGGGTCACAAAGAGTCAGATACCACTGAGTGACCATTTACTGGGTTGTTTTCCATACACCAAAGCAGTATGCTAATCACTTTGCAAATATCTTCTCATTTGATTTTCACAATAAATATTTCAGATAGGCAAATTTTTTATCTCCAGTTTTACAAATGAGATAAGTGAGCCTACAAAAGTAGTTTGGCCAAT
This sequence comes from Procapra przewalskii, assembly GCA_006410515.1. Lineage (NCBI taxonomy): Eukaryota > Metazoa > Chordata > Mammalia > Artiodactyla > Bovidae > Procapra > Procapra przewalskii. The sequence goes on along the minus strand of SJYF01000394.1, from coordinate 1,721,155 downwards.
ACTGATAGTAAATGCGGTTGGCACTCCATACCTGCAAATGCAGAATGTGGGGGTGTAGGACATGCGGGTGCAGAAGGCAGAGTTCAGTGAGCCATTTTATATGAGGGACCTGAACGTCCACTAATTTGGGTATCCACAGGAGTCCTGCAGATATAGAGGGAGGACAGTAACAACATCGTTTGAGTACGAATCTGCTTGATCTGAGAGCCGGGCTGCTTCTGCCCAGGTAAACCACTGATTTAGAAAAGATTCCTGCACTGGCTGAGGGAACAACCAAAGGCAGGCGGGTCATATTCTGTATATCTGAATTATCATTGCTTCTAATACAGCAAAATGAGTCTCCCAATTTCAGGAGAGAAGGCAAGGCTCAAACAGAAAAGACAGAAAGAAGAGCTGTATAGAGTTAACAACTTCAACTGTATCTACTGCTTCTTCCATTTGAAGAGTGAAAATGCTGCGAAAGTCTCCAAGGTCAATATATCTTCTGTTCAGCTTTTCTTCATGAGCAACTTCATATATTCATGCAAAACCTTTGACCTCTAAGAAGCCAGCAGCATTGATAATTATATCTCAAAAACAATTCTTTATGTGGTGCCCAGTCTATAATGGATTCAGTGACATGAATAAAACATCTTAATTTTCAAGTATTTCTTTTTAAATTAATATTTGAAAGAAAAAATGTCTTGTAAAGAAAGGAGATTTTTGTCAGGCGTGCAGCTCTTGCATAGAAGGATAGTTTTCATGGCCTGTCTTGTTAAAAATGTTCTAGTACCCATCTGATGCACACTTATTTATGGATTTTAGACTAAAAGCTCTTTTTTGCCAGTTTTCTTCACAAGCACTTATCTCGACATCCTCATTAGGTGATTTTTCTCTTTTCTTTTTTGTTGAGGCCTAGCCATGCCCTTGGTACTCTCTTTTGTTCCTTGCTGCAAAAGGAATGGTTTTAAAGCCTCCCTCTCCAACAGTCCCACTTTTTTTTTTCCCTTTGTAATTAGCCTTATTTGAGGACCAGAGAAGCAAAAGACTGGAAAGAAATAAAAAAACTGTTGAACAAAAGACGACGTTCTTTACCCCAACCATATGCTGTATAGTTCGTGTGCAACCTGGGTCAGATGACTCACATGTATGCCTTTAAAATGGAAAGAGAATGAAAAAAGAAAGAACAAGAAAAAGCACTGACTTTCTCTGCAGCCACATTGGCATAAACAGCCTGGGAGTAAATGTCACGGTGAAGGAGAATAATACATCCTTACCTTCGCCGCAGAAGTAACTCACTTTAAAACCAAAGAACGTGATGAAACTACGTACCTGGTCACAATGCTTGAAGTCAGTCATTTCAAATCCCTTAATATTAATTTTCTTTACTTGAAAGGAGAGAAACACTTTTCTTTTTTTAAAACTCCTGGCATCTTTTCTCATTTGAGCCCCACGAAAATGGACTTGTTCGCTAGTTCCTTGAAAATAGGTTCATAAAAACAATTTCAATGCAGTGGTGATCAATGAAACATTTTCCCTGTCTCCTCTTTTCTTATATCATTAGTTAAAAGAACCAATGGATTTATGCTTTCTCTGTCCCTAGAAGTAAAATTCTAGCTTTCAAAATATTAAAATTCATAAATACCACTGGCTATTGAGCTTGGAATAATGTTATTTCTTAAAACAAAAAGTTTTTTGTACCAATAAATTTCAGAAAAAGAGACCATCAAAGGCAGTTTTAATGAGGCAAATGTTACAGTGTATGAAGACTCAGGGTTCCAAAGATGCAGCTCTCAAGAAGCCAACTTGTCTTCCTCCCCACTCCACCCTCTACAATAAATACCTTAAGTTTATCAGAATGTAGGGTTTGATTTTGTTTGTTTGTTTTCCATTTTCATTGGGCAAGTACCAACAGGAATGCAGAGAACACTCTGACAGTTTTTTTTAGTTGGAATATAATTGCCTTACAATGTCGTGTTAGTTTCTGCTGTACAGCAAATCTGCTGTACACGAATCAGCCATATGTATACGTATATTCCCCTTGTCTTGCACCTCCCTCTCACCCTTTTATTCCACCCATCTATGTCATCACCGAGCACTGAGCTGAGCTCTCTGTGCTGTACAGCAGCTTCCCCCTAGCTAGCTATTGCACAGTGATAGTGTATAAATGTCACAGCTACTCTCTCAGTTCACCACACCCTCTCCTTCCCACCCTGTGTCCACAAGCCCATTCTCTGTGGCCTGTGTCTCTATCCCTGCCCCACAAGTAGGTTCATCAGTACCATTTTCTAGATTCCACGTGTACCCTGATGTTTATATAAGCACTGTTTGCAACAGCCCAGAACATAGAAGCAACCTAGATGTCCATCAACAGATGAATGGATAAAGAAGTGGTACATATACACAATGGAATATTACTTGGGCATAAGAAGGAATGAAATTGAGTCCATTGTAGTGATGTAGGTGAATCTAGGCCATGTCATACAGGGTGAAGTAAGTCAGAAAGAAGAAAAAAGTATCATATATTAAATGCATATATATGGAACCTACCTGAAAATTTAAGGAGAGTTAGGGGAGTACAGTACAGTTGACCCCCTCATCACAGAAGCTGGGGGTGCCAACCCTCCACATAGTCAAAACCTGAGTATAACTTATACTATCCTCGGTTCCCTGGTATCCTTGGAGTCAACCCACCGCAGACAGTATAGACTGTAGTATTTAGTACTGAAAACAATCTGTATGTAAATGGACCCATGCAGCTCAAATTGTGTTATTCAAGGATCAGCTGTGTTTATAAAGGTGTGAAAAGGGTTTAGTAAAATCATTGACACACAGTATTGGTAACCACTGTCAGCCTTGGGACTGAAATTCAGCAAATGGAAAGAACCATTATCCAAACCTATGAAACACTCTGGCTTTTTGAAGAGCCTTGCAGCCAGTCCAGAAAGACCTGGCAATGCAGAGGTGAGAGGAGCCCACACCCTACCCTGCCCACTTCCTGCCCCTGATTTTCCGCAGGGGCTGCCCGTAAGCTACGCCAGTGGGAAACCAGAGTGGGGAGGAAGCTGTCAGTGCCATCTTGGTGCAGAGCCAGAGGACAGTGAGGCAGGAGGGCACAGGGAAGCAATCTCAGATAAGTACCTTTCTCTCTCCACTTTTTGCTGTGAGAGACAGGCATCTCTTCCCCTTGAACTTTCTTTTCCTTCTACAAGAAATCAGTTACATGGAATTTTTTTATGTGAACCATTTTTTAAAAGTCCTTATTGAATTTGTTATGATATTGCTTCTGTTTTATCTTTTGGTTTTTGGCCTGCGAGGCATGTGGGATCTTAGTGCCCCAACCAGGGATAGAACCAGCACTCCTTGCATTGGAAGGCAGAGAAGTCCTTCATGGAACTCTCTTAAAGAAACAATTCTAAACAGCAAACTTGGTCCTATTAATTCTGTTAATAGGCCTCAAAGAGTTCTATACCTCTCTTCTATACCTGAAGAAAGACCACTGTGCCTTCTTCACCTGCTGCTGAGTAGAAAGTAATTAATGAATGTGGTCATTTCACTCAGCAAATATTTACTGAGTACTGAGCAAGTGCACAACAGCCCACCCCATGAGAGCCATAGACGACCCAAAGCCAGAGGAGGACCCATCACCAGCGCACCTCTGGGTCCCTGGCATCCATGTCTGCTTTCTCCAGCACGCACTCAGGCACAAGTGGGCAACCACGACCCAGGCCTTCTGTCAGCACATTCTTGCCTTCTACTCTGTGTGACAGTCTCAGGACAGATCAGCTACTGAAGACAGACCAGTAAGAGTCTTGTTTGGGACTCTCTTACCAGATTTATCAAAAAAGAGATGCTCTTTCAAAAGGGATTTTTCAGTGAGAAGGACGTGAACAAAAGCCTATGAGAAGGATGAGGCCCTGCTTAGAAAAGCAGCGCTCAGGAGAGAAGGAGGGGGAGTCCCTGGACCGCCGTGCCTGAAGCCTTCTGCACTCGGAGTCCTGAGGTAATACTTGTCTTGTTTTGCTTAAGCTGTGTTTGTCTCTCTTACAACAGGTTGAGTCTTGACTCATACATTATCCTCAAGAAGTCTGTGTGTAACAGGGAAGATCGGTGTGTAAATAAAACACTAAATATAAAGCTAGAAATAATATTTTTAAAAGATAAAGACTTCAGGGAACCCAGGTTTACTTATAGAAGTAATTATCTGAACAATCAAGGACATTAAGATGCCGTTTGAATTGGGCCCTGAGTCACAAATGAAATGGGACTTGTTGGTTTTTAGGGACGAGCACATAGACACACAGAGATATATACAAGGACATACTCCAGTACACTTCCAAATGCCATCCATGGTACTTCCTTGGAGTTGGGATTGGAATTGAGCTTCTCAGATGGCACTATTGGTAAAGAACCTGCCTGCCAATGCAGGAGACAGACTCAGGTTCAATCCCTGGGTCAGGAAGATCCCCTGGAGAAGAGCATAGCAACCCACTCCAGTTTTCCTGCCTAGAGAATCCCATGGACAGAGGAGCCTGGTGGGTTATAGTCCATGGGGTCACAGAGAGTCAGACCCAACCGAAATGACTTAACATGCAAGCATGGGGTTGGAATGGAAAAGGTTCATTTTTAATTGCTTGGTTTGGGCTACAATTTTTATTTTCCCTTTTGTATTCTTTAAATTTGTTACAGCTAACATGTGTTACTTCTGTAGTTTTCTTAAAAAGAAAAAGTATTCAGAAATTTCCTTTTAGTTCACCGTACAGACCTGTGAGCAGCTGCAATAAACCACCTGTTGACTGCAATCTGCCAGAACAGCGTGCGGAGGACGGGGGCAGGCCAGCAGAACTAGATCAGGAATATGGAGTATGGCAGGACAGCTTGTTGTGATGACTTTTAAAATAGCTTTAAAATGTGATGAGATTCTTTCATCATTTCTTCCGCCACCAAATGTGATTTGTCCTAGGCCAAATGCAAGTGTGATGTTGGTAGTAATTAAAATTTAATCTGTTTTCACACACACACACACACACACACACAAGATCTACCAGATGGATGTTTCTCTGCTTTTGTTGACTGAGTAGCAACCAGAATGGAATGCTGAGCAAGAGGAGGAGGATGTAGTCCATTGTACGTGGGAAACACATCAAGTGTTCGGGAGTCCTCCAAATTGTCAGCCAAGGAAACTGACCCTTACCCTGGGTCAGGTAGCAAGCATGTGAAAGTGAAAGTTGCTCAATTGTGCCCAACTCTGCAAGTCCATGGAATTCTCTAGGCCAGAATACTGGAGTGGGTAGCCTTTCCCTTCTCCAGGGGATTTCCCCCAATCCAGGGGTCGAACCCAGGTCTCCTGCATTGCGGGCAGTTTCTTTACCAGCTGAGCCACAAGGGAAGCCCTAGAATACTGGAGTAGGTGGCCTGTCCCTTCTCCAGTGCATCTTCCTGACCTAGGAATCGAACTGGAGTCTCCTGAAGTATAGGCAGATTCTTTACCAACTGAGCTACGAGGGAAGCCCTGATAACAAGCATGTAGGGGCTGAGATCTGACACATGCAGTCCTGGTCCAGGGCTCCTAAATACACGGCTTCTCCACAGGAACAATGATGGATGGTCTCTGTGTATACACACATCCTTAAAGAATTAGAAGCCCTGACTACAAATAAGAAAGTGAGAAGTAAAAGTTTCCACTATTTCACACCCATCCTCCACGATCATCTGGTGTACAACTGGCAGCGGTCGGGGGGTACATGTACGCCCATAATCTTGACTTCAGCATCAGACTAATTCAGAGATACTCAGGACATCTAGCTTGCTTCTGGGACAGTGTATCTGCTGCCCTGTGCCAGGCAGGATGTGATCTACCAGTATTCTAATGCTGAAATGAGACAGCTCAAGCAACAGCTGATTGCACTCCATGAGCGCCACTAAAATCTGACAGCAGGTGTACTCACCAATTTTGACCATAATGGTGGCAATAAGGAGACTTTCTGTTAAAGGGACAAGAGAGCAGATACCTGGCAGCAGGCACTGGGAAAAAAAGCAAGACAGTTTTAAACAAGTACCGCATGTGGTGACTCATTAGATGTTGAGAGCTAATAAGAAGCTGCAGGTTTTTAGCTTAGCACTAATGCTGTGGGCAGCAGGATCTCGTAACATCTAGAAATTGAAGATGAATCAGGAGGTGGTGATAAATCCGGCGCCGATGCCTGGTGTGTAGAACTGTTATATTTTTAGGATAAAGGCAAAGATGTAAAAATCCAAGAGAGTGTGGAGTGAAGCAGATATGTTGAGAGATCTGCATGCTTGTGTATTCATTCATTCACTGGGCAAGTGCCATGTCCCAGGTAGCATCTAGGTACAATTAGCCAGATAAATATTACCAAGTGTGCTGGGTGCTGGCGTCACAGAAATGCAGGACACGATGAGGGTGTGGCTTAGAGAAATGAAAAATTCCAGTGGAGTTGCCAGCTCAGGACAAGAAGGAAAGGTGTGACAATGAAAGAGGAAGGGGAGTTCCACCAGGAGGACTAGAGCTGGCAGAAGCTGGATGGTTAGTGAGGATGGAGAGGCAGATGGGCCCAGATCCCTATGCTCCATACAAAAGCATCTTTGTTCTTCCAGACAGGAGAGTTATTTGCATAGCTGCCATTTCTAAAAGGCAGCCCACTAAGCAACATGTGTGTTTTGAGAAACTGCTACCAGTCATGCAAGCTTGTCATTGGTGGAGGAACTCAGACAGTGGACCCACAGAAGAAGAATCATGCCAGCTGCTGGGGAGGAGATGAAGGGGGCTGTGATGGAAGTGGGTGAGTGAAGGATGGGGATGCAGAGCCCTGGACATCTGCCATGGAGGCTCTTGTGGAGGGAATATTTGAATTGAAGTCCCAGCAGTGGCAGGCTTCCCAGGAGGCACTAGTGGTAAAGAACCCACCTGCCAGCGCAAGAGATGTAAGAGACACAGGGTCAGTCCCTGGGTTGGGAAGATCCCCTGGAGTAGGAAATGACAACCCACTCCAGTATTCTCCCAGTGTTGTCCTGGCTGGCTACAGCCCATGGGGCCACAAAGAGTCAGACGTGACTGCACACACACACACACACACACACACACACACACAGCAGTGAGAAGGGAGGCCTGTGAAGGTCAGGAGAAGCATTCCAAGCAGAAGGAAAGCCAACTCCTTGAGACAGAAAACAGTTTGCATGTGTTCACCACCCAGGAATGAGGCCCATGTGGCCAAGAGGAAGGTTGGAGGGAGGTTTAAGGGCTATGATGTGGGAGAGGTGAGGAAGACGGAGGGAAACTTGAAGGAAGAGGACCAGATGGCCCCAAGTAAACCCAGTTACCACTCTGGAGCCCAGAGGACCAGTAGTAACACCCTCCCTCCCTGTCTAACGCTTATGGAGTAGGGCAGGGAGGCGAGATTTGCCCTTCAGATGACTTTGTTTATAGTCCCTCACCATGTGAAAATGCCTCCTACCATAGTTGGCACTTACAGCTGGCTTCAGTGAAACTCAAACAAAAGACTACTCTCAAGGCACTCCCCTGGCTGTCCTCTGCACTTCCAGTGCCGGGGGTGAGGGTTCAGTCCCTGGTGGGGGAACTAAGATCCCACATGCCACAGGGTGCAGCCAGAAAAAAAGAAAAAAAAAAGACTACTATCAAATAAGGAGGCAGGAGACTGAGATTAAGAAGAACATGACTTCAGAGCAAGACAGAGGCAGATGCGAGTCCTGACCCTCTATGTGCTTCATGAACTCAGGTAAATTCCTTAGCCTCTCTAAGCCTCTGATTTACCATCTGCAAAGTAGAAACAAAAATAACCACCTGGGTGCCTTTAACGCATTATGAGCAAGGAATGCAAAGCATTGCTTGGTGCCTAGTATTTCAATATCATAAACAATGCATGCGTGCTAAGTCGCTCAGTCGTGTCCAGCTCTTTGCGACCCTATGGACTGTTGCTCTCCAGGCCCCTCTGTCCGTGGGATTCTCCAGGAAGAATACTGAAGTGGGTCGCTGTGCCCTCCTCCAGGAGATCTTCTCAACCCAGGGACTGAACCCATATCTCATACATCTCCTGCAATGGCAGGTAGATTCTTTACTACTAGTGCCACCTGGGAAGCCCCAATACAGTCTCTTTAACACCATTTCAAAAAACCAATACTACCTGACGAAGAGATTTTCAAATCATTGTCAACATCACTTTTTCTACTTTGCATTGAACCTCTGCTGAAAACAATACATTCTCCCCTCAGAGTCGCACTTGATGTGCACATGAAATTTTGCGGAAACATTTGTTGGATGGGGGCACTGAATAATTTTTGAGAAGCCATTGAAGGATTCCTTTTTTTAAAAGTCTCTTCTTTTAAATATTTGTTATTTGGTCATGTCAGGTCTTAGTGGTGGCTTTCAGGCTCACTAGTTGGGGGCTCGGGCTCCAGAGCGCACTGGGCTTAGTTGCTCGATGGCGTGCGGGGGGTCTTAGTTCCTCACCAGGGATCAAAGCCAAGTTCCCTATTTTGGAAAATAGATTCTTAACCAGTGTACCACCAGGAAGTCCCAAAGACTCCTTTTAAAACAGAAATTGAGCTGAATCACAGAACTGTAATTCCTCTTCTCCCCCACCCCCAGCCCCGGTATCCCAAATTTCCTGGCAAGGTACCCTAATCTCCCCTCTGAGGCTCACATGCCTTCTCTAACACTGGTCTAACCAGCCTCACTAAACAGGTCATAACTGGCCATCAGTCACAGCAAAGGAGGGGTTCACAGCTTCACAAAAGAAAATTACTGAAGAAAATTATTGAAAGTGTATGATCTCACAGTTCTGGAGGCTAGAGGTTCAGGATCAAGGTCCGAGTAGGGGTGGTTCTTTCTGAGGGAGAGCTTGCTCCCAGCCTGCCTCCTGGCTGCCGGCACTTCTCTGGCATTGCTTGGCTGCCAGATGCAGGCTTATCTCCTGCACCTTTGTCTTCACGTTTATGTGGCCTTCTTGCTGTGCTTCTGTCCCTTCACCACTTATTTTTATAAGAACACCAGTTCTATTGGAGTAGGGGCTCACCCGCTCCAGGATGACCTCATTTTACCCTAACAAGTCACACCACAACAACCGTATTTCCAAATAAGGTTACATTCTGAGGTGCTGGGGTTAGGACACCAATCTATAAACATGGGGGCGACACAATTCAACCCATCACAACACTGAAATGAGTCTCCTTATTTCACAGTTATTTAAGCCCTCTCCAGAAGGAGATTCCATTTGAGCTTTTCTAGTTTAGAAAAATGTGAGAGTAACTTCCTCAACTTGATAAAGAGTATCTATTTAAAAATCTATAGCTAATAGCCAGTTCAAAAATATACTTCTTGGTGGAAAAACTCAAGTTTTCCCACTAAGATCAGGTACAAGATAAGGATGCTTCCTCTTACCACTCCAACATTATACTGAAAATTCTAACCAATGCAGTAAGACATAAAACAGTATATAAGTGTGTGTGTGTGTGTGTGTGTATAAAGGATATATATATATATATAAAATACACATATATAGACAATGAAAAATGAAACTTTTTTGTTTGAAGATGATATGACTGTAAAAATCCAAGAGTCAACAAAAACCTATAGGAACCAATAAATGATAATAGTCTTGTTGAAGAATACAAGATTAATATGCAAAACCAATCACTTTCCTATATACCAGCAACAAACAGGTGGAATTGGAAATTAAAAACAGCACCATTACATTAGCACCCCAAAAAATGAAATACTTTGGTATAAATCTAACAAAATAGGTACATGAGATATATGAGAAAAACTATAAAACTCTGGTGAACAAAATCAAAGGAAAACTGAATAAATGGAAAGCTATTTCAAGTTTGTGGATAAGAAGACTTAATATTATTAAGATATCAGTTCTTTCCAACTTAATCTATAGAATCAGTGCAATCCTGGTCAAAATCCCAGCTTGTTATTTTGTGAATATTGACAAACTGGTTACAAAATTTATATGGAGGCAAAACATTCAGAATAACCAATATAATATTGAAAGACAAAATACTGTGGAAAGGAGAAAATGTAAAAAGGTGAATCATGACCCAAAGGAAAATAAGAAAGAAAGACAAAGATGTTAGAGTATCAAACCAAACCATCTTCAAGTCTTATTTTAAAGCTACAGTGATCAAGACAGTGTGGTATTGATGAAAGAACAGACAACTAGATCAATGAAACAGAATAGAGAGCTCAGAAATAGACCCATATAAATATAGTCAAGTAATCTTTGACACTTCAAGGCAAATAGATGGGGGAACAATGGAAACAGTGACAGACTTTATTTTGGAGGGCTCCAAAATCACTGCAGATGGTGACTGCAACCATGAAATTAAAAGACGCTGCTTGGAAGAAAAGCTTTGGCCAACTTAGACAGCATGCTAAAAACCAAAGACTACTTTGCCAACAGAGGTCCAACTAGTCAAAGCTATGGTTTTTCCAGGACTCAGGTATGGGTATGAGAGTTGGACTATAAAGAAAGCTGAGCACCAAAGAACTGATGCTTTTGAACTGTGGTGTTGGAGAAGACTCTTGAGAGTCTCTTGGACTGCAACCAGTCCATCCTAAAGGAAATCAGTCCTAAATATTCATTGGAAGGTCTGATGCTGAAGCTGAAACTCCAATACTCTGACCACCTGATGTGAAGAACTGACTCATTTGAAAAGACCCTGATGCTAGGAAAGATTGAAGGCAGGAGGAAAAGGCAATAACAGAAGATGAGATGGTAGGATGGCATCACCAACTCAATGGACATGTGTTGGGTGGGCTCTGGGAGTTGGTAATGGACAGGAAAAACCTGGTGTGCTGCAGTCCATGGGGTTGCAAAGAGTCAGACATGACTGAGCAACTGAACTGAATCTTTGACAGGAGAGCAAAGGCAATATACAGTAAAGATATTCTTTCAACAAATAGTGTTGGAACAACTGGACTTCCACATTTTAAAAATAAACATAAAAAAGTGAAATTAGAAACAGACCTTACCCCTTCACAAAAATTATTTCAAATCAAATCATAGACCTAAATGTGAAATGCAAAGCTATAAAACTTCTATAAGATTATATAAGAGAAAATCTAGATGACCTTGGGTATGAAAATGACTTTTCAGATAGCAGCAAATAAATAATTGGGAAGTTAGACTTCATTACAACTAAAAGATTTGCTCTGTGAAATATTTTGTCAAGAGAACAGAAATACAAGCTACAGACTGGGAGAAAATATTTGCAAAACCCAACTGTCACCCAAAATATACAAACAACTCTTAAGCCTCAATAGTGAGAAGCAAACAGCCTGATTTTAAAACTGGGCCCATAAACCTTAACAGACTCCTCACCAAAAAAGATATATAGATGACAAGTTAGCATATGAAAAGATGCTCCATATCATATGTTATCATGGAAATGCATGTTAAAACTATGAGCTACTACTATACAGTTATTAAAATAGCAAAATCCAGAATACTGACAATACCAAATGCTGGTGAGGATATGAGCGACAGGAGCTCTCATTCATAGCTGGAAGATGAAAACTGGAAAAGCCATTCTCTGCCAGGCTCCAGCCCCAGTGGATCCAGGGTGATTCAAAGGTGGGGACGGAGTCGGTGTCCTTGGAAAAAACTTAATTACAGATAGAGAGGGATTAGAAAATTAGCAGAGAAGCCAAATAACTTGGTTTACATGGAATACCAATCACAACCTACGTAGGCCACAGGCATCTTCCCATTCTCCCGAAGGAGAGGAGGCACTGAGGTGCCACCTCCCCCAGTCCGATCTTAGAAGCCCAGGCAAAATTAGTAGTCTTGGTGGGTCCCCATGCACCAGATGGGAATTCGGCCAGAAAGCAGTAGGAGAGAAAAAGGGGCTGAATAACTTGGCTTACGTGGGTTATCAATAAAATTCCAAGACAAGGAATTTGCACCATCTACGTTGGGCCATGGGTGCCACTTGAATATCGGAAGGTGCCTCTCCTTGGGCTCCTCCTCGCGTGGGCTTGAAAACTGGGGCAAGTAAGTAGACGTGGCGAGCACCCATGTTCCAGATTGGAATTCAGCCAGAAAAATGGGGAGCAGAAAAGAACAACATGAGGGAATCAGTCTTCCTGGAAACTGATCCGATTTCTTTATTTTGGGGTTTGCTTATATATCTTTTGTTACACATAGGGATGAATACAGAGTCACGCGGAGGTCAGCAGTCCTGACCTTATCAAAATCAGGTGCTTCACATAAAAAAGGTCTTAGGGTTTTTACATCTTCTGGCCATGAAGCTTGCTGACATTTACAACCGTTTCTTTCTGATAACCAAAAAACTTATTTTTTCCAAGGGTGTTTTTCTTAAACCAGGCACCACCCTCCAAATAAAGTTGCATTCCTATAGGATGAGGGTGTAGTGAGTTACAATCAAGAAAGGAATTTATTTAACCCAAGGTTAACATGATTAAT
>SJYF01000394.1:1658269-1668790 GCA_006410515.1 Procapra przewalskii | reverse complement strand
TAAGGCCCACTTGACTTCACATTCCAGGATGTCTGGCTCTAGGTGAGTGATCACACCATCGTGATTATCTGGGTCATGAAGATCTTCATGCTCAGCAAATGACATTGGGGATAATTGAATAATCACATGCAAAATAATAAAATGAAGATTTTATTTTAACAGACTAAACTTTACACCACTCATAAAAATTAGCTTGAAATGCATCAAAGACTTGAGTGTAAGACTTGAAACCATAAAACTCTTAGAAGAAAACAAAGATAAACCCCCTTGACATGGGTTTTGGTTATGAATTTTTAGATTTGACACCTAAAGAACAAGCAACAAGATATAAAAAAATAAACAAGTGCAACTACACCAAAGTAAAAGGCTTCTATATAGCAAAAGAAACCATTGACAAAGTGAAAAGGCAGCTTATAGAATGGGAAAAAAAATCTGCAAAGCATATATCTGATAAAATGTTAATATGCAAAATATTACTATATAAAGAACATAAAACTCCACAGCAAAAAAAACCAAATGACCCAGTTTAAAAAATGGACAAAGAAACTGAATAGACATTTCTCCAAAGAAGATACACAAAAGGTCATCAGGCAATATATGAAAGATGTTTAATGTCATTAGTCATTAGAAAAAAAGCAAGTTAGAGCCACAGTGAGATGTTTCCTTATGCCTGTAAGAAGGGCCGTCATCAAAAATACAAGTGGTAACAAATGCTGATGTGGAACTGGAGAGCACATCATACACTGTTGTTGGGAATGTAAAATTGATACAGCCAACGTGGAAAACAGCATGGAGAATCTTGAAAAAATCAAAAGCAGAGCACCATAAGCATTTTAAAATACAAGAGATTAAGAAGATTAGGTACAGTTCAGGATCATAAGCGGGAAGAGCGGAGAAAGGAGAAGCACGTTTGATGAGTAGTCAGTTATTTTTCTCCTACAGACTTGGTCATTTCTGTTTAAAATACAGACTAATCTGAATAAGCAATTCAACATCCAGTCTACCTCAGCAATTTTTTTTTTGATAGTCAGATGAATAGAAATCCAAATTGAGAGATAGGTTTCATGACTTCTTTGTTTTGGTAATTTTCTAAGTGTATCTGTGTGTTCTCTTTAAGAAATGATAATTGGGAAAAGGCTGTAACACTTTAAGAGGAATATGGATCTAATAACTGAAGCCTTAAGACCAGCATTTCATGTTCATCATAGTAAAAGCCTCTAGATAAAAAGTATTTATCTATATTTACATTTAAAGCCAAAGTGCGTATTTGGGGCACATAACACTTACTGATTCATAGTGTGGTGTTTGAAAGACACATTTTTGTTGTTGCTTGCTAAGTCACTTCAGTCGTGTCCGACTCTGTGCGACCCCATAGACGGCAGCCCACCAGGCTCCCCCCTCCCTGGTATTCTCCAGGCAAGAACACTGGAAAGACACATTAACCGTCCTCAAATGCCTTGAAATCCAGCTGCATGATCCCACCAAATTAGCCAAGTGCTGTGTGATAAGTAGACGTCCTTTTCTACAGAATCAATGCTAAACAGTAAATGATGAGACAAAGTTATTATGAAAGTTTCATTTTCATAAAAACACTTCATTTTTTCAATTTATCTTATTGAAGTACAGTTGACTTACAATTTTGTGTTACTTTCTGCCGTACAGCAAAGTGACTCATTTAGTCATACAGGTATTCTGTTTCATATTCTTTCCCATTATGAGAAAATAGTGAATATAGTTCCCTGTGCTGTGCAGTAGGACCTTGCTATTTATCCATCCCATATTTAATAGTTTGTGTCTGCTAATCACAAATACCCAGTCCTTCTCTCCTGCACCTTAATCTCACATTTTAAATGTCAGTTTCTCTCAGAAACTTTTCTGGGCTGCCCACCTCCAGCCTCACTCCAAGTGGGGCTGGATCAGGCAGCCCTCCTGCGCACGCACGACCCAGTCCCCATAAGGCCCCACCACCTCTCGAGAGCATCACGATCATTAAAAACTCACTTGCAGACATAAGCATCTTGAAAGCTACAAGCTATGTTTTATTCACCCTGGATCATCAACACCTGTGTTGATGCCCAGGGTATTAATGAGAGACTCAACAGAAATGAGAGAATTTACACTTCCAAGTAAATCCTGACCTTTAACGTGATTTCTTTAGCCAACAATCAACTTACACTGTGGCTACACAAACCAGGAATGCCTGTCATAAATGGTTCTAGGCTGGACTTTCTCCATTGGGCAATCATGCAAGATCTACCAACCCCTCTGAAGTCCTGTATTTCTTCCTATTGCTTTGCTCTAATGACTACAGGAGCCAGACTCAGCTATAGGCCATGAACAGAGACCGAGACACCGCATTTGTACAGTGAGGGGCTTCAGTGGGCTGTTCTCCATTTGTAAATAATTCAGCGAAATTCTTTCCCTTTCCTTTTTTTTTTTTTTTTGATCTTTTGAATTTGAGTCCTTGGCTATCTTGTCAAAATGATGAGAAGATTTGATAGATCTCCATCAGTTTTTTGCTTGTTTTTTAGTAGATCAGGTAAAAAGTGTGGTGTTGAAGAGAAGGCGGACAGTATAATGAAACTGAAGCTTTTCGATCACTGTGGACTTCAGGAAAATTAGTTTTAGTTATCCTCTTTTAAAACAAATAACTATCAGTGTCACATCTATAAGAAATGTGATTAAATTTGTGATGAAAAACTATATCTTAGAATTCTCTGATGACTTTCATCAATATGTCACATTAGTATGTTGATGTGTTTTTTAATCCCCATATGTTCAATAAATGATTAAATTCATTTTTTAAAAACATGTAAATAAGATGATGAAAAATTAAAAGCACAAAAAGCTGTTAAAGAAGAGGAGAATAACAGTTGTATCAGGGACCTGGGAATGAGTTAATTTTTCAGACTTAGCAGTTAAAATACTGCAAGTTTCCTGGAACCTAAGACATGATGGGAAATTCACCAGGTAACTTAACTCTGGTCTCATAAAAGAATACCTACAGACTTGTTATTTCCTAAACAGACTCTTTTTCCATTCTGACTAAGCCATAGACAAAATTTAACAAAAATATTATGCAAATCTCAATATACTTTGTATCTTCTGAGTCATTGCCACAGTGTTAATTTATAGAACTTCAGGTGAACGGTGAGTTTAGGTCACAGGACTCATTAAATCTTATGACCCTGAGACAACAGAAATAAATAGAAATAAATGCAAGTTTATTTTCTTCTTAATCAACAGATTAAACTTATAATATCCATTCATTAATAGCTATCAATGAGCAAGCGTTCACTAGTAGAATGTATCACAGTAAAAATGAAGAATTGATGCTTCCAAACTGAGCTGCTGGAGAAGACTCTTGAGAGTCCCCTTGGACTGCAAGGAGATCCAACCAGTCAATCCTAAGGGAAATCAGTCCTGAATATTCACTGGAAGGAATGATGCTGAAGCTGAAATTCCAATCCTTTGGCCACCTCATGTGAAGAACTGACTCACTGGAAAAGACACTGCTACTGGGAAAGATTGAAGGTGGGAGAAGAAGGGGACAACAGAGGATGAGATGGCTGGATGGCATCACCAACTCAATGGACATGAGTCTGAGTAAACTCTGGGAGTTGGTGATGGACAGGGGGACCTGGCGTGCTGCAGTCCATGGTTTGCAAACAGTCAGACGCAACTGAGTGACTGAACTGAATTGATTAAATCTGGTGATTGTAAAGGGGTTACATATTGTATTTCCTATTTATAGCATTTTATAATAAAGATAAGTGTAAAGTGATGAAAATACAAACATTGAAGGATTTTTTTTTTTTAAGATCTTTGTATGAATGAAGAAAAAACGTGGGAAAACTGCCAGTTCTCAATGTTCAAATTACAGGGGACGTGGCAAAAAGTGTTAATCAGGGGTGACGTCTAGAACACTAGTGGTACTTTGAATCTGTGGAGTTAAATTGTGTCTCTAAAGAAGGGGGTTTTAATCATAAGAAAGTGTCTTACACAGAAAACAAAGTATCTCAGAATGGTTTAAGACAGAAAACAAATTATCTCAGAATGTTTAACCCTTTCTTTAAAGAGCAACTGCTTTTCTGAAATCCCCTATAAATAAAATGATCTGTGGCCCCAGAGGGACAGAGCTAAGTGGGAAGGAGTGGGATTATAAACTCAGATCAGGCCAGAGGTAGTCCTGCTGCTGCTTCTGAGTCTCTGCAGTCGTGTCCAACTCTGTGCGACCCCATAGGCGGCAGCCCACCAGGCTCTCCCGTCCCTGGGATTATCCAGGCAAGAACACTGGAGTGGGTTGCCATTTCCTTCTCCAGGGCATGAAAGTGAAAAGTGAAAGTGAAGTCGCTCAGTCGTATCCTGTGGAAAATCTAGGGTCATTAAACAGGTTGTAGGAAAAAGTGAAGTGATAAGATAGAAGATGGTTTTACAAGGTATCATGGAGTTGAGGTGCACAGAATGACTGAGAAGAAAGCCTGCAGGTCTGAGGTAGTTGGGAGGACACAGAAATAGTGCGGGTAGGAAGGGGTATGGATCTGCACAAAGATGTTGACTGTGAAGAAAGAAAGACTCATGGTTTTACAGTTACACAATGTAATTTGGACTTAGGGAGTGAAATGCAGAACACTGATTCAAAAGGACAGGTTGAGTTCTGAGAACATTGGTTGAAATAGGAATGACAGAAGGTAAGCCTTTTCTAAGGTGCTGCATTAGAGGTATTTATAAGACAGCAAGACTGTTCTGTAGAGAGCTGAGGATGCAAGCCTAAAACTTGAGAAATTAGAACTCAAGTGATATTTGGGAACCCTCCACAAAAAATGCACCAGTTAGTTTTCTCAGAGGAAGGCCACAGTGAAGGCTAGAGCTCTCAGACTGAACATAATGGGAAAGCCAAAGATTTTAAAATGGTAAGGGATTAGTCAAAGAACCAAAAAAGAGCAGAATTCATCGGAGAAGTAGGTGAGGATAGTCTTATTCTGAGAAAAGCTTTCTAAAAGAACAGATGGGTGTTGGAGTGTGGGCAATAGTGTTGGATGCTTAAGAGAGGTTGAAATTGCTTCCACACATTTTTGTGGAAGCAAAACTTTAATCATTTCCTTTTTGTCTCATCCCTTGAGGGCTTCCCTGGTGGATCAGAGGTTAAAGCGTCTGCCTCCAATGCGGGAGACCTGGGTTCGATCCCTAGGTCAGGAAGATCCCCTGGAGAAGGAAATGGTAACCCACTCCAGTATTCTTGCCCAGAGAATCCCATGGACGGAGAAGGCTGGTAGGCTACAGTCCATGGGGTCGCAAAGAGTCGGACACGACTGAGCAACTTCACCCTATAGGTACCCTAAAGACTTGATGGTGAACCACCTCTTAGGGAACATGATTCTGTTCTGCATGGTGGAAAATTCATCTCCACCATGGTCAGAACTCCAGGGTCAGAACTCCCCCTGTTCCCCTGGAATAGCCTTTCTAGAACACCTGGTGTGGCTAATTGGGTACTTATGAGTTTTGACACTCTTCTCTGACCACTACAAGAACAACTCACTCTCTTGCTGAGAGAGTCAATTCCTAGGTAGGTTGATAAGAAGTTCAGGGTCCCTGAGGAGGAGAAAGGGGTCCAGAGCCCTCAAGAAAGAGAAAGGGGTCGGGGGTTCTTAAGGAGAGAAAGACAAATGCTTTTTCTACATTGCTTTGTCTTAGTCAATATAACAGTGTGTCTTGCTCATGGACATGTTTCTCCTTCACAAAACCTTCTGTCTAATCTTGTTATCTTAAGACATATATTGTGGGAGAAGGTCTGGTCAGACCTTTCTGTTGTTAGTTCTAATCTTGTTAATTTGAGATATATGTTGTGGGAGTAGGTCTGGTAGAAGTATATAAAGCCTTGATTAGACTAGTGAGTGGGGGCACTCTCTGTTCCCTTCTCATGTCTATATCAGAAGATTTCTCTGTCCCTTTACATACTTGAAAAAAAAACTCTACTACACGAAAGCTCTTGAGTGATCAAGTCTGGTCTCTGGTCCCAAGGCTAAAATCTTTTTCTTTGGAGATCACGAATCAGGCACTGTTCAAGGTAAGCTATCATTGCCCAGAAAATATGATGACTTAAGGCCATTTCTATTTCCTAAGAGTAAACTCTTTGATGCCCATGGTATTTCTGGGATTCAGAGAGTGTTAAAGTATTGTAGGATGCTTCAGTTCAGTTCAGTCACTCAGTTGTGTGCAACTCTTTGCAACCCCATAGACTGCAGCATGCCAGGCCTTTCTGTCCATCACCAACTTTTGGAGTTTACTCACACTCATGTCCATCAAGTCAGTGACGCCATCCAACCGTCTCATCCTCTGTTGTCCCCTTCTCATCTTGCCTTCAGTCCTTCCCAGCATCAGGGTCTTTTCCAATGAGTCAGTTTTTCCCATCAGGTGGCCAAAGTATTGGAGTTTCAGGTTCAGCATCAATCCTGCCAATGAACACCCAAGACTGATCTCCTTTAGGATGGACTCCTAAAGGTTAGTGCTCCCTGCAGTCCAAGGGACTCTCAGGAGTCTTCTCCAACACCACAGTTCAGAAGCATCACTTCTTAGACGCTCAGCTTTCTTTATAGTCCACCTCTCACATCCATACATGACTACTAGAAAAACCATAGAATTGACTAGATGGGCTTTTGTTGGCAAAGTAATGTCTCTGCTTTTTAATAAGCTGTCTAGGTTGATCATAACTTTTTTTCCAAGCAGCAAGTGTCTTTTAATTTCATGGCTGCAATCACCATCTGCAGTGATTTTAGAGTCCAGTAAATAAATAAAGTCAGGCATTGTTTCTACTCTTTCCCCATCTATTTGCCATGACGTGATGGGACCAGACGCCATGATCTCAGTTTTCTAAATACTGAGTTTTAAGCCAACTTTTTCACTCTCCTGTTTCGCTTTCATCAATAGGCTCTTCAGTTTTTCTTTGCTTTCTGCCATAAGGTTGGTGTTATCTGCATTTCTGAGGTTATTGATATTTCTCCTGGCAATCTTGATTCCAGCTTGTGCTTCATCCAGTACAACATTTCTCATGATGTACTCTGCATATAAGTTAAATAAGCAGGGTGACAATATACAGCCTTGACATACTCCTTTCCCGATTTGGAACCAGTCTGTTGTTCCATGCCCAGTTCTAACTGTTACTTCTTGAACTGCATACAGATTTCCCAGAAGGCAGGTAAGGTGGTCTGGTATTCTCATCTCTTGAAGAATTTTCCACAGTTTGTTGTGATCCACATAGTCAAAGGCTTTGTTGTTGTCAATAAAGCAGAAGTAGATGTTTTTCTGGAACTCTCTTGCTTTTTTGATGATCCAATGGTTGTTGGCAATTTGATCTCCCGCTTCTCTGCCTTTTCGAAATCCAGCCTGAACATCTAGAATTTCACAGTTTATGTACTGTTGAAGCCTTGCTTGGAGAATTTTGAGCATTACTTTGCTAGCAATTAAGGAGAGAGATGAGATGAGTGCAATTGTGCAGTAGTTTGAGCATTCTTTGGAGTTGCCTTCCTTTGGGATTGGAATGAAAACTGACCTTTTCCAGTCCTGTGGCCACTGCTAAGTTTTCCAAATTTGTGGCATATTGAGTGCAACGCTTTCACAGAATCATCTTTTAGGATTTGAAAAAGCTCAACTGGAATTCCATCACCCCCACTAGCTTTGTTCATAGTGATGCTTCCTATAGCCCACTTGACTTCACATTCCAGGATGTCTGGCTCTAGGTGAGTGATTACACCATCATGATTATCTGGGTCATGAAGATTTTTTTGGTTGATTCTTCTGTGTATTCTTGCCACCTCTTCTTGATATCTTCTGCTTCTGTTAGGTCCAGACCATTTCTGTCCTTATTTGTGTCCGTTTTTGCATGAAAAGTACCCTTGGTATCTCTAATTTTCTTGAATGGATCTCTAGTCTCTATTGTAGAACATCTAACATTTACTGACCACCAATTACACACCATACATTGGCCAGTATTTTCATAATGGTTTCTTTATGTAATATTGACAATACTGCACATTGTCACTGCACATTATTGGGTATTATTGTTTCTCACTTTTCAGAGTAGCCTCCCAAGTTTGTTTTATACTCCTTGAAATGGAAGGCATTATCTCCATTTCTTTGAAACTGAAAAAATGGTCTACTCTTGGACCAAGTGATCAAAGAATGAAAGTCAGAAAAACATCAACACTAGAGAATAATGCTAATTAGGCCATATATCACCCATTGTTCTTGTTTGTTACCAATAATTAGTTGAAACTACAAATTATAAGAAATTTCATCTACTTGCAATAAAAACTGACCTCCTTATGTAGTACCATAATTTCTGAGAGTAAGGAATGTTTTTTGCTGTTAATTCCGTTGTCCCAGTTAAAAGTTTTAATTTGAAATTTGACAGAGTGGCTTGGCTGTCATCTCTTGCATCTAGTTTACAAAAGTTCACAGTTTCCTGTTTTAAATCTATTTAACTTATGGGAGAAATATACTATAATTTATACTTAAACCCAACCTACAAAACAAAATGAATCTACAAGTTCAAGAAGTTGTTTTTGATCCTGAAAGTAAACAGGGTATGCACTTTTTCATAATTAATATTTCCTATAATTGGGGTTCTATGTACTTCCAGTATAATTAATGAAGAGTTGGGTCATTCACATCTTCTGAAAATCTAGCTTATGTTGCCCTCATAGTGGTAAATTGAAGAGACTGTCATTAGCAATATTTCATAGGTAGGTTGTGATTGACTATTTTTTAAAATTTTTCAGCCCAGAGTTTTTCCCCTTTTATGATTTCTGAGTGTAATAACTAGTTTGAAGAAGTATAGTAGCTGATGTCAAAGCCTTTGTCCCAGGCAAACTCTTGAGTTAAAAAATGTATAGAAGAATGAGTTGCGAAATGGTCAAATAATGACTGAAGATCAGTGGAAAGCATTGACTGGTGAGCACTAGGGAAAAGGGTAGTAGGAGAGGGAGATCAATCAGGATTATAGTCGCCACAGCCGAAGCGCCTTTTGTCTAGGATTGTAGCCGGGTTCAAGGAGCCAAAAACCAGATTAAGGAAAGTGTCTGAGCTCTTCTGGCAGCAAGTAGAGGCAAGTAAGGAGACAGCTGGAGAACCTAGTCTGAACTTCAAGAAGGAAGTCTGTGAGCCAGAGAGACTGCTGGAGGGAGCCCCAGCCACAAGCACAACTTGTATTTTATTTAAATTTTTACTTGGCTGCTCTGGGGTCTGGGTCTTCGTTGCTGCAGGCAGGCTTTTTCTGACTGCAGTGAGCAAGGGCTGCTCTCTAGCTGCAGTGGCTTTTCTTGGGGAGCGCGAGCTCTGAAGAGCAGGCTCAGTGGTTGTGGCACTCGGGTTTAGTTCCTCCACAGCAGGTGGAATCTTCCCTGACCAGAGACTGAACATATGTCCTCTGCATTGGCAGACAGGCTCCCAACTACTGGACCACCAGCAAAGTCCTATAACCTTCATTTTTAAATGCAACTAATGAGAATCGCCCCCTCATCATTTATTTATTCAGCAATTATTTATTGAGCACATGCCAGGTACTAAACAAAAACATGCTATGCTCAGAGGCTATAATAGATATTAAAAACAGACAGAGTCCTTACATTTTGGACTTTATGATGTACAGAGGGGTGGGCAATAATGAATGAATTGCACATATTTGTGTTTATTTGCAATCACGATGACTGCTTCTGCTTTTCCCTAAAGAGAGATGCCTCACCCAGCCATGCCCTGTCCCAGAGTAGTGAAAAGTGTGTGAAAGTGTAAGTCGCTCAGTCATGTCCAACTCTTTGCGATCCCATGGACTGTAGCCTGCCAGGCTCCTCTGTCCATGGAATTGTTGAGGCAAGAATACTGGAGTGGGTTGCCATTCCCTTCTCCAGGAGGTCTTCCTGATCCAGGGATCGAACCCGTGTCTCCTGCATTGGTGGCTGAATTCTTTACTAGCAAAGTCTATTCCATGCAAAAGGAGCCTGTCCCTCCAATTCAGGACAATCCAGAAGGGCCATCCCAGCTCAGACCTCATGGAGTTGGTTGTCTTTGTTATGCCTACACTCCGTGATTATCCGGGTTGTGAAGATCTTGTACAGTTCTTCTGTGTATTCTTGCCACCTCTTCTTAATATCTTCTGCTTCTGTTAGGTCCAGACCATTTCTGTCCTTTATTGAGCCCATCTTGACATGAAATGTTCCCTTGGTATCTCTAATTTTCTTGAAGAGATCTCTAGTCTTTCCCATTCTGTTGTTTTCCTCTATTTCTTTGCATTGATCGCTGAAGAAGGCTTTCTTATCTTTTCTTGCTATTCTTTGGAACTCTGCATTCAGATACTTATATCTTTCCTTTCCTCCTTGGCTTTTTGCTTCTCTTCTTTTCACAGCTATTTTTAAAGCCTCCCCAGACAGCCATTTTGCTTTTTTGCATTTCTTTTCGATGGGGATGGTCTTGATCCCTGCCTCCTATACAATGTCATGAACCTGATTCCATAGTTCATCACGAACTCTA
>SJYF01000394.1:1626272-1639030 GCA_006410515.1 Procapra przewalskii | reverse complement strand
CTTACTCCTTGGAAGAAAAGTTATGACCAACCTAGATAGTATATTCAAAAGCAGAGACATTACTTTGCTGACTAAGGTCCGTCTAGTCCAGGCTATGGTTTTTCCAGTGGTCATATATGGATGTGAGAGTTGGACTGTGAAGAGGGCTGAGTGCCGAAGAATTGATGCTTTTGAACTGTGGTGTTGGAGAAGACTCTTGCGAGTCCCTTGGACTGCAAGGAGATCCAACCAGTCCATCCTGAAGGAGATCAGCCCTGGGATTTCTTTGGAAGGAATGATGCTAAAGCTGAAACTCCAGTACTTTGGCCACCTCATGACAAGAGTTCACCCACTGGAAAAGCCTCTGATGCTGGGAGGGATTGGGGGCAGGAGGAGAAGGGGATGACAGAGGATGAGATGGCTGGAAGGTATCACGGACTCGATGAACATGTGTCTGAGTGAACTCCGGGAGATGGTGATGGACAGGGAGGCCTGGCGTGCTGCAGTTCACGGGGTCGCGAAGAGTCGGACACGACTGAGCGACTGAACTGAACTGAACTGATGCATTATTGCTCTTTACAGCATCTGATCTTGCTTGTATCACCAGTCACATCCACAACTGGGTATTGTTTTGCTTTGGCTCCATCCCTTCATTCTTTTGGAGTTATTTCTCCACTGATCTCCAGTAGCATATTGGGCACCTAATGACCTGGGGAGTTCCTCTTTTGGTATCCTATCATTTTGCCTTTTCATACTGTTCATGGGGTTCTGAAGGCAAGAATACTGAAGTAGCTTGCCATTCACTTCTCCAGTGGACCAGGTTCTGTCAGCCCTCTCCACATGACCCGCCCGTCCAGGATTGCCCCGCAGGCATGGCTGGTTTCACTGAGTTAGACAAGGCTGTGGTCCTAGTGTGATTAGATTGACTAGTTTTCTGTGAGTATGGTTTCAGTGTGTCTGCCCTCTGATGCCCTCTTGCAACACCTACCATATTACTGGGTTTCTCTTACCTTGGGCGTGGGGTATCTCTTCACGGCTGCTCCAGCAAAGCTCAGCTGCTGCTCCTTACCTTGGACGAGGGGTATCTCCTTACCGCCACCATTCCTGACCTCCAATGTGGGATAGCTCCTCTAGGCCCTCCTGTGCCTGTGCAGCCACCGCTCCTCCGATTGCTCCTCCCGGCCGCAGGCCCTGGCCTTGGGCGTGGGTGGCTCCTCCCAGCTGCTGCCCCTGGCCTTGAGCGCGATGTGGTTTCTTCTGGCCGCCCCTGTCCTTGGACGCTGTGTGTATCCTCCTGGCTGCCACTGGCGTGGGATGCCGGGTAGCTCCACCCAGCCGCCGCCCTGACCTCGGACGCGGGGTTTCTCCTCCCGGCCGCCCTTGGCCTTGGACGCAGTGTGTTTCTTCCTGGCCTCCCCTGGCCTCGGATGCAGGGTACCTCTTTCTGGCTGCCACTGACCTTGGACGCGGGGTAGCTCCTCTCGGTCGCTGCCCTGACCTCAGATACAGGGTAGCTTCTCTCGGCTCTTCCTGCGCTGTCACAGCCTGGCACTCTAGGCTGCTGCCCCGACCTCAGACGTGGGGTAGCTCCTCTCGGCCGCGCTGAGTGTGCCTGCCCGGCTCTCGCAGCCGCCCGCGCTTTGATCAGATGGGGACTGAGATCTCAGCTGAGCCCTCTGCATCCAGGTGTCAGACCTGGAGGCACCAGAGATGTCTGTTCCTAGTGGGTGGTTCTAACTTTGACCACCCAGCCGGTGTCTTTGTGGTGTTTTACCTCTCCTGAAATTATTAAGCACTGTATGGGTTTTGCAGGTGGCTCCATGGTTAGGAATCTGCCTACAGTGCAGGAGTCACAGGAGACAAGGGTTTGATCCCAGGGTTGGGAAGATACCCTGGAAGGGGGCATGGCAACCCACTCCAGTATTCTTTCCTGGAGAGTCCCCATATAGAGGAGTCTGGTGCGTGACAGTCCCTGGGGTTGCAGAGCCAGACATGATTGAAGTACTTAGCATGACATGGTGTGGGGAGACCACTGAAGGCTATGTGGATGTTCATTCCTCATCAGAAAACTCGTTTTGATGGAGCCTCTGTTGATGATTTTTGCCGGATTCAGTCTTTCCTGTGAATGCTGCAAAATGAGTTTCTCCCTCCAGCATCCTTTCCCCTTAGATGGTCACCTCTCCATTAGACAGCTGTTACACTTTGCTGTGAACAGGAAGACGCTGTGCTCCCTATTGATACTATGGCGTGGACTCAGGAACCTGTTTTCTCAGTGGTGTAGCATTTGTCATTGTAAATATTTCGTGCTCACATTTTCCCAGATTTGGCCACCTAGAGTTCCTTCAGACCAGCTTCTGGGTCCTTGTGACATGCTCCCATCTTTATTTGAGCATTTCCTTCACTTCTCACACAGAAAGTCCTGGCCCCTCTAGGACCTCCCTGGCCCAGCCACAGGATTACTCTTGTTTCGGACAAGCCCTAGTTCCTTTATTTGGGTGGTCTTGGAGCACAATATGTGGGAAAATCCCATTGACGGAAGAGCCTGGTAGGCTGCAGTCCATGGGGTCACTAAGAGTCGGACACGACTGAGCGACTTCACTTTCACTTTTCACTTTCATGCATTGGAGAAGGAAATGGCCACCAGTGTTCTTGTCTGGAGAATCCCAGGGATGGCAGAGCCTGGTGGGCTGCTGTCTATGGGGTCATACAGAGTCGGACATGACTGAAGCGACTTAGCAGCAGCAGCAGGGCATCACATGACTTTTTCATGTGCAGGGATTGATTCTTGGAGCGCAAACCTTCGGGAGAGAGAAGGGAGTAGGAGCTGAACGGAGGAGGCTGAGAAAGGGTGTGCTATGGGGGCTTGTGGAGCTTCCGAAGCAATGGAATCAGGCTTTGTGACCCCCTGTCAGCCCTTGCTCACTGCAGGAGCAGGGAGAGGGGCCTGGAGAAGGAAAAATTCCAGGTGCTACCACCTACGGCCCAGGTGGGGTGCTGGGAAGGTTGCAGTTGGGGTGAGCAGGCTCGCTCTCTCCTCCGTCTCTGCTACAGGGAGAGATACCAGCAGTTCAGTTCTGTTCAATCGCTCAGTCATGTCTGACTCTTTATGACCCCATGGACTGCAGCACGCCAGGCCTCCCTGTCCATTACCAACTCCTGGAGTTTACTCAAACTCATGTCCTTTGAGTCGGTGATGCCATCCAACCATCTCATCCTCTGTCGTGCCCTTCTCCTCCCACCTTCAATCTTTCCCAGCATCAGGGGCTTTTACAATGAGTCAGTTCTTCGCATCAGGTGGCCAAAGAATTGGAGTTTCAGCTTCAGCATCAGTCCTTCCAATGAATATTCAGGACTGATCTCCTTTAGGATAGATTGGTTGGATCTTCTTGCCATCTAAGGGACTCTCAAGAGTCTTCTCCAACACCACAGTTCAAAAGCATCAGTTCTTTGGTGCTCAGCTTTCTTTATAGTCCAACTCTCACATCCATACATAACTACTGGAAAAGCCATGGCTCTGACTAGATGAACCTTTGTTGGCAAAGTAATGTCTCTGCTTTTTAATATGCTTTCCAGGTTGGTCATAACTTTTCTTGCAAGGAGCAAGCATCTTTTAAAATCATGGCTGCAGTCATCATCTTTAGTGATTTTGAAGCCCCCCAAAATAAAGTCTGTCACTGTTTCCCCATCTATTTCCCATGAAGTGATGGGACCAGATGCCATGATCTTAGTTTTCTAAATCTTGAGTTTTAAGCCAACTTTTTCACTCTCCTCTTTCACTTTCATTGAGAGGCTCTTTGATTCTTCTTTGCTTTCTGGCATAAGAGTGGTGTTATCTCCATATCTGGGGTTACTGATATTTCTCCTGGCAGTCTTGATTCCAGCTTATGCTCAATCCAGTCCAGCATTTCTCATGATGTACTCTGCATATAAGTTAAATAAGCAGGGTGACATACAGTTTTGATGCACTCCTTTCCTGATTTGGAACCAGTTTGTTGTTCCAGCCTGTAAATAACTGATCTGAGACTGTTAAGAATTTTAGTATGTGCAGTGAGAGTTTGAATCAGGTGGGCAAGTCAGGTAGGAAGGAGGACCCCTGTGCGTATATGAAAATACACGTGTGTACTGTGTCCAGGAGTATCATGGGGTTGTGATAAAGAAGTGTAGGTAACACTGGCCTAAGATATACTTTGTTCTTTAGTTGCAAAGTTGTGTCTGACTCTTTGGCAACCCCACGGACAGTGGCTCCTCTCTCCGTAGGATAACAGATGCCAAATTGTGCGCGCTCTCCCTCTTTTTGTTCCTTTTTGCCTCTAGGCCTTTGACATATTATTCCTTCTCTTTGGAATGTTTCCCTTTCTGTCCCACTCTCACATCTAAGTCTTATTCTTTTTTGAAATCAATTTCATAGAAGGCCTTTCCTGATGTCACTGCCTCTGGTCTTTATTTTATTTTAATTAATATTTTAACAAAAATTATTTTAATATATGGAACATTAAAAACCACCAAAATGTCAAATAACCAGTGTGTGGAGTTTCTTTCATTCTAGGTCTAGAATTTTTTCTTTGAGAAATAAAATGAAAGTTACATGTATCAAATAATTTGAGAGATGAAGGAAGATCGGATGTGAAGGAATATTTACTTCTGTGGTGAAGAGTATCTTTCATATGGTTCTGTGTCTTTAACTTTATTAGCATAGGGAAAGGATAGGCCAGTTAATTACTCCTATATAGTAAGAGATTCTCCACTAGCCTGAGTAGGCTCTGTACTGTTACGCAAACAGCACCGAATTGAATTTGGGAATGAGTAGGACTGAGGTGTTTCAGGCCCTTCAGGAATTCTAAATGGCATATTCTGAGATTTGAGGATGACAGGGAGGGAGAGTAAGATGTATCAGATGCTAAGGCTGCTTCAAGCCTTAAACTTGTGTGTGTTTAAATACTTGTGCAGGTGGTCTCAAGGGGCTCTAGACTCAGCACAGAAAGCTCATGTTTCATCTACTGGGTTAGTATGGTTATTTATTTCTAGGCATGTTATCGATGCTCAAGCTGAAGTTCCAATACTTTGGCCACCTGATGGGAAGAACTGACTCACTGGAAAAGACCCTGATGCTGGGAAAGACTGAAGGCAGGAGGAGAAGGGGGCGACAGAGAATGAGCTGGTTGGATGGCATCACCTACTCAATGCGTATGTGTTTGAGCGAGCTCTGGGAGTTGGTGATGGACAAGGAGGCGTGGCGTGCTGCAGTCCATCGGGTTGCAAAGAGCTGGACACAACTGAGCAACTGAACTGAACTGAGGGGTGTTATTACCTTGTTTGTGGAAATCTAGACTTGATACAAGTGGGCCATACAAAATGTGCCCAAATGAAAACATTGATTCCCAAGTTAACCTTCTCCCTGCATCAGCCAGCTCCTTTTACACTTTTACATTTTTAAGTAAAGAGATTGAGGGAAAACATTTTTAAGAACAATCCTGTGTTGTTTTTGCTAGAGAACTCTTACTGGTTTTCTATATTTTAATTAACTGTGTGTTCGTCCCTCAGTTGTGTCCGACTCTTGGTGACCCCATGGACTATAGCCCGCCAGGCTCCTCTGTCTATGGGATTCTCCAGGCAGGAATAATTCTCCAGGCAAAAGGGTAGCCATTTCCTTCTCCAGGGGATCTTCCCAACTTAGGGATTGAACCTGGGTCACCTGTATTGCAGGCTTTTTTTTTTACCATCTGAGCCACCAGGGAAGCCCTAAGCATGACTAATTGAAAGACGATTTTAAATGTTTATATTGCAAAATAGGGCACATCAGTGTATCAACAATCCCTAGCCTGATAATTGGTAGATAGTGGGCACCTAATAAATGTTTCTTAACAGAATGAATATCAAATGAATAAATATATTTTTTCAACTATTTGTTAGTATAATGATTATCAAATATGGAAATTTTATACATACGTGTCATTTATTACATAGTTTGTTGAATTTTTACCATATACTAGGAGTAGGAGGGAATTATGGAGGTTAAGGAGATGTGGTCTCAGACCTCATTATAGTTATATTTCATGCAGTGGTTCTTAATCTAGAATCTAATATAATTATTTGGGAAGCTTTTAAAAATACCAGTTCCTGGATGTTACCCAGCCGTCTCTGATTTAACTGGTCTGGAGAGGGGCCCAGACATCAGGTGTGGTTGTTAGATGCAGCCGGGATTGACAACGTCTTTTACCAAATCCTATCTCCAACCTCTTGGGTTGCCATAGTAACATTCTATAGACTGGGTGGCTTAAACAATAAATGTTTATTTTCTCGAAGTTTGGAAGGCTGGCAGCTTGAGATCAAGGTGCTGGCCGATTCAGCTGATGTTTTTTCCCTTTCTTAGCAGGGCCACCTATGTGATTAGCGCCCTACCCATGTCGCTAAGACTTCTCTCACGTTGTGTGCTGAGGAGACTCAGATGTTGGCCTCAGCTCCTAGGCTGAACTCAGCAGATCGGCCCGTGGAAACTTCTGTGTTGAGACAAAGGAAAGGGTCTGTCAGAAAGCAACACCTGTTATCCTGGGCGTGGCAGCAAGGAAGGGGACAGGCAGTGGAAACCCTGCGGTCGGAAAAGCAGACTGAAAGGCGTCAAAACCTTACGGTTGGGATGGGGCAGACACTTCATGACGGACTCATTCCAAACCGGGGTCTTCCCTGGTGGCTCAGACGGTAAAGAATCTGCCTGCCATACAGGAGACCTGGGTTCAGTCCCTGGGTCAGGAAGATCCTGTGGAGGAGGCACTGGCGATCCAGTCCAGTATTCTTGCCTGGAGAATTCCATGGACAGAGGAGCCTGGCAGCCTACAGTCCATCGGATCACAAAGAGTTGGACACGACTGAGCGACTAACACACTTTCATACACATGACTTACATACACGTCAACTCATTTAACCTTAATCACCTCCAGAGTCATTTCGAGTTTAGGGCTTCCGTGAATTCTACGGTGGTGGGAACACAGTTTGGTCCTTGGTGACCATTGATCAAAGAGAAGGAAATTTTTGTAGGAAGTGTGCTACTCTGAGTTCTAAGTCCACGTGTGATTAGAGCCATAGTGTTTGTGTGTGAAACACCTTGGGGTTAGTGGAAGGAGAAATTGCTTTCGGGTGCTGGGGTTAGGGAGCACTTTGGATGGTGTTAAGTGAGTAAGCCTTGATAAAGAAAATGAAGGGTGGGAGATGGAGAATAAAGGCAGCAGACTGAGGCGGAGTCTGACCGACGGGTTGCTCGCTGCCCGGTGCTGCAGGATCGAATCTGTGCTCTCTGAGCCTCTGGTTCAGAACCCCCGCCCCTGCCTGTGATGGTGTCCGTAAGTTCACCTCCACTTCGTCCTTTCTGTAAGTAAGATCTAAGCTGATTTTCTGATGGATTGATTGATTTTTACCCAAGGAGGATAATATAACCACTGGGATGTCAGAATAAGGATTTAAACAATAGAAATTTTAAGTTGACCTTCTGACTTCTGACCCTGGTAGAACTTTGGAATCACTAACAGATTCTGGAATACGTGAGTCAAGTAGATTAGTTGATAGAGAGCAGCACTGAGAAGACAGCATAAAAAGTGCCAATTTAAAGACAGAGCCTGTGGGACTGCCTGGGCAGGAATGGGAATGGAGCTTGCTTTGGGAGTGTTTATACGGCTTTTAGTGTTGCCATTGTTCAGAGTATTTTCAAGACTTTGAGAATTTGCCTTCAGCCTCTACAGTACATTTATCTTAATATCTTATTATCTTAATATTCTCATTCTGGTAAATTTTTGTTTTGAAGGTGAACTTGAATTTCAGCCACAGTTAGCCAGAGGCAGTCTGATGAAGGGAGTAGATGACCCTCCTTGGGGAACACTGCTCTCCAAGAAGGCTGCATTGTAATTTTGACTCAGCCTGGCTCTAAAGGCCATCTTGAGAAAGATGTCTTGAGTCTCTACAAATGAACCAATTTCATTGCTTTTTATGGCTGAGTAATACCATATGTACCACATCTTATTTACCCATTTGTCTTTCAGTAGACATCTAGGTTTCTTCCATGTCCTGGCTGTTGTAAATAGTGTTGCAGTGAAGGACCTAGAGGCTGTCATACAGAGCGAAGTAAGTCACAAAGAGAAAAACAAACACTGTTAACATGTGTATGTGGAATCTAGAAAAATGGTACAGATGACCCTATTTGCAGGGCAGGAATTGAGATGCAGACATAAGGGATGGATGTGTGGCCCCGTTTGTGTGTGTGTGTCTCAGCTGCTCAGGCGTATCTGACTCTTTGCAACCTCATAGACTGTAGCCCTCCAGGCTTCTCTGTCCATGGGGTTCTCCAGGCAAGAATGCTGGAGTGGGTTGCCATTTCCTCCTCCAGGGGATCTTCCCAACCCAGGGATTGAACCCATGTCTCTGGCATTGGCAGGCATATTCTTTACCACTGCACCACCTGGGAAGCCACAGGGAGGTGAAGGGTGGGGACAAATTGAGAGACTAGCATTGCCATATATATAGTTAGTGGGAAGCCGCTGTATGGCTCAGCTTGATGCTCTGTGATGACCTAGAGGGCTGGGATGAGGGGTAGGAGGAAGGTTTAGGAAGGAGGGGATGTTTGTATGCATATGCCTGATTCATGCTCCTGTACAGCAGAAACTAACACAGCATTGTAAAGCACTTATATCCCCATTTTTAAAAATGTGAATGATTTGAGCAAGCATTGAATCTTTGAAATAAGTGAATAAGCTCTCAATATAAAAATAACTCCCCTGCTCTCTTACCAAAATGGTCCATATTTTTTGTTAAATTTTATGAACTGTTGAGAGATGGAGGAGAAGGACCGGGAGAGGTCGGACAGGCAGAAGCCATTGAGGAGCATTCGTCGGTGTGGGGGTAGCCCACCGTGTCCCAGACAGGCATCGGAGGGAAGGCACGTGAGTGAGGGATGTGTTGCCGGGAGGCTCAGGCGTGTTGCCGTATATTCATTCCTTTCTCAGATGTCTGCTCACGTAGACATGTCTCCTGTAGTAACGTGACTGATTTCCTATTAGCTGTCCATGGGAAATTGTGCCCATAGCAAAAGACAGCCTTGAGGTTTTACCAAATAAAGTAACTGTGACGCTTCGTCACTGCAGGCATTACGGCCACAGCAGAGTTCGCAGCGCTTTTTTAAAAAGGGGCAGGTCGTCTTAAGTCGATCTCCTAATTCGGTATGCTTTGAGATGGGCTGTCCCTTCCTGGCCTCATCTCAGTTAAAACGATGTGGGTGGCAGAGGAAGTTTTCACACCTCGCAATCTGCAGAATCTGAGGTCCAAGAAATAGGTGCTTTTGGGAACCGGGCACATGTGGTGTGAACGCAGTGGTTACTGTCAGTGGGAGCCGAGAGCACAGAGGAGCTCAGATGTGGCGCAGCGATGGCGGCCCGCTGGCCTGTGTGACCTAGAAGCTGAGCAGAAACAGGCACTCTGCCTCATTGATGTGCTTCCCGGGTCTTGTGAGTTTGAGACTGTAAAAACTTCTATGGTCACCGACTGACCTAATATTTGATGTTTACTCTTTGCGAAGGTACTTTTTCAGCCAGCTGACAAAAATCAGTCCTTTTGCCTTTTCTAAAATAGTTTTCTTCATGGTTGGAATCATTGAGCTTCCTTTCTGATCAAGAAATGTGAACTGTGAAGTTTTGAATTTTGCTTGTTCAAAACGATGCTTCTGAAACCAACATTCTTCTTGTCCAAGAGTTCCTGCAGGCTTCACCAGGGCTTTGGAAGTTCTGGGACCTAGTTTACTGAAGTCCCCTGAAACAGACCACCGTCCTAGAGGAGGGGTTGGGTCATGGAAGAACTTTGGAACCTGCCCCTGGGTTATTCCCCTCTGCTAGAGTCTCCACATTTTTCTGTGCAAAATGGAATCCAGCTACTGAACCTGAGGGGCATTTAGAAGACTGGCGGGCATTCCTGGCCTTTGTCTGGAGGTTTCGTGGCCAGAGGCAGCTGGACTGTTGGGAGGAGAATCTTTCCTACTCTGAAGTTTCTTTTTTGTTTTGTCGATTCAAGTGTTGCGTAAAGGAAAGAGGATGGGACACAGATCTTCCTGTCTTTGTCTTCCCTGTCTTGGTCCCCCGGCCTCCCACGCCGTCCTCATCTTGTGCTGTCATTGTAGAAGAGGGTGTGAGTGAGCTGGAGGGGACAAGGAGGTCTGGTTGGGGCAGGAGTGTCTGGAGCACTGAGACCAGGGTCCTCGCGGGCTCCAGTGTGAAGCGCACAGGGTGAGGGGGCCTTTGGCCAGCCCCGGTCCTGCTGAATGGTGTGCGGTGCCATCTACCTGGGGCCCTCCCTTCAGTACAGAAGACGGACCCAAAGGAGAAACCCATGTTAATAAGAACACCTTTGCACATTTCCTACAAGCGATTTTCTGATTTTTCCTACAGAGTAAACAATGTCATGGTAATGTCTACAGGAACAAATGGGCAACTAGGAGATTCCAAAAAACAAAAAAGTGTCATTACCTAAATAGTAGCAATTGCATTAGTTGTGTTAGAACATGTTCAGTGTTGAAAGGCGCTCCTTGCCTGCTGGGGTCCCCTTTCTGGGGGAAGCGTCTGTGATGCTGAGCTGTGTCACTGCTGTCTTGTGGATTCAGGGCAAGTGCTGCTGTTGCTGGTTTTGTGTGATCCCGGGTGGCTGTGTTGCAGGAACATGTGAGCCCCAGAGCAGAGTCTGCACTAACAAAGTCAGCCAGTTAAAAAGGTAAAAATGGACTTGTAGGTGGTAATAGAATGTCGAGGAGTTAGAGCTTTGAAAATTTGCGCTGGTGGTGTTACCCTGATTCTTCATTTCAATATAAATTCATGTGACTATAGAGTAGCAAGTTCTCAAAATTTGATTTTTTTTTGCCAGCTTTGATGCAGATGTATAACATCTATGTAGCGTCGACACTGAGAGAATCACCCTGTAATTTTGTGAATAAAAAGTGCCATATCTATATTTGTAGTATCAAAGGAAACTTTGAAATATGTACAGAATCATAATTAATTAAAAGTTGACTTTTAATGATTAGTATGCTACCAAGTATTAGCAGAATTTATATATATATACATACATTTTTTTAAGCTGTTTTTTTTGACTGCTCAGCGTGCAGGATCATAGTTCCCCAACCAGCCCTAGAACCTGTGTCTCCTGCAGTGTAAGCAGAGTCTTGAGCACTGGTCTCCCAGAGATGTAACACCAAGAGTGTGGAAAATTGAAATCAACATTTGTATGATTCATATGATTTTCTTTGCCTTAGGAGGTTTTAGATGAATGATCAGAAGGACTTCTTAACAACACATTTAAAAAATGTTTCAGGGACACTGCAAGTTGTGGAGAGAAAGGGTGGATTCATGAGGACGCACTGTAGATGAGCCGTCTAGGCTATAGGTGTGTAAGTGAAGGGGGGAGCTCGGATGCTGAAGCTGACTGTATAGACTAGCACGGTGTTCCTTCTCATCTCTTCAGTAGTGGCACTGTTAATTGTGCATGCGTGTGTGCACACTCAGTCGTGTCCAACTCTTTCATGACCCCACAGACTGTAGCTCATCAGACTCCTCCGTCCATGGAATTTTCCAGGCAAGAATACTGGAGCAGGTTGCTGTTTCCTCCTCCAGGGGAATCTTCCGTGTAAATCCATGTCTCCTGCATTGCGGGTGGATTCTTTACCCTGATGACTGTGGTTTGCACTATAGACAAGGAGAAAGAAGTGTGTGGAGATGGCTCCAGTTTTATTGCTTTTCTTCCAAGTAGTTCCCAGGTCTCCACTCACAGGGTGTCTCGTAGGAATCTCATATTCAGTTTCTAGAGTCAGAATTGCCCTCCCCGCTGGAGTTCTCTTGTCTGCCTGCCTTGGTGAGTGGTCAGCTCATTTCACCATGAGACGAAACCCTGGGAGCCCGCCGTGCCGCCTCCTGGCCCCTCTGTCCGCTCAGCCCCGCCACGCCTCCAGGGCCGCCCTCTAGTCCTCCCCTCTCTCCTCTCATACTTGGCAGCTCCTTCTGTGGGCTAGTGTTCTTTTTATCACCTCACAGCAGCTCTGGCGAAACTAAGGAAGATGAGAAGGCATGAGTCAGTAGTGTAGGTAAGACTTCGACCGTCTGTGCCCTGGGCAGAATCTGGTAAGGCTGCTAGGCTGCGAATGGTTAGTAATATTTTCAAAGGGTTGTTTTGGAAAAAAAAAAAAACGAAAAACACAACAAGGAGCATGCATGGCAGAGGTGGAGTGTAGCCCACACAGCTTGAAATAGTTACACTCTGGTTCTTAGCAGAAAGTTTGTTGACCCCCTGGCAGGCAGTAAAAACTGGGGTAAAGGTATAAGTGCAGTAAAGAGGAAAAAGTCATGTGAACATTTCCATATCATTATTTTGAACTTTTAGATGAAATGGATAGTTTCCATGAGAAATACCAACTTAATGAAAGCTGCAGTTGACTCAAGAATGAGTAAAAACCTTCAGAAAATTTGATCAATAGATAAAAGTCTTTCTATGACTACCTAGATAGCATATTGAAAAGCAGAGACATTACTTTGCCAACAAAGGTCCATCTAGTCAAGGCTATGGTTTTCCAGTGGTCATGTATGGGTGTGAGAGTTGGACTGTGAAGAAAGCTGAGTGCCAAAGAATTGATGCTTTTGAACTGTGGTGTTGGAGAAGATTCTTTAGAGTCCCTTGGACTGCAAGGAGATCCAACCAGTCCATTCTGAAGGAGATCAGCCCTGGGATTTCTTTGAAAGGAATGATGCTAAAGCTGAAACTCCAGT
>SJYF01000394.1:1593722-1604301 GCA_006410515.1 Procapra przewalskii | reverse complement strand
TTATGTTCTATAAATATATAAAAAAATCATAAACTAGGAAAATATTTCTAACATATGTGACATATATTTGATATCCGTAGTATATAAAGATGTACTGACCATGAAGAATCAGTGAATATCCAGTTAAAAAAAAGCAAAGGACACAAAGTTTTTTTCTGATAAATTTCTGATAAAGTAGATATTATTAGACATATTCTCACTTTCAGTGGATTAATTGAAAACCACACCCAGTATGTAATTGTGAACTTGATATGATTTAAAAATTCACAGTGGAGACTTTCTGTTTCTGGCCTGGCCTGGTAGCTCTATCACATACATCCTTCTGTAGAAAACAATATAAACTATGAACAAAATTTAAAGAGGACCACCTGAAGGCCTTGAAGGATAAACAAGAACAGATGGAAATCAAAGGGGAGTCACACGTTGATGTTTGACTGAGGGAAGGCTGCTGCTAAGTCACTTCAGTCATGTCCGACTCTGTGTGACCCCATAGACGGCAGCCCACCAGGCTCCCCTGTCCCTGGGATTCTCCAGGCAAGAACACTGGGGTGGGTTGCCATTTCCTTCTCCAGTGCAGGAAAGTGAAAAGTGAAAGTGAAGTTGCTCAGTCGTTTCCGACTCTTGGTGATCCCATGGACTGCAGCCTACCAGGCTCCTCCATCTATGGGATTTTCCAGGCAAGAGTACTGGAGTGGGGTGCCATTACCTTCTCTGGAGGGGAGGCTGAGACTGACCAAAACAAAAAATACATTGGTCTTACTGGTTTGAAGAACCAAACAGGGTTTGGTATAACTGCAAGCCCTGAAAAGTTTGTGTTTGTACATCGAGGAGAGGGGAGGAGTATAAATCCCAAGGATTGAGCCAGAGAAGAGGAGCTTCATACTCTGTGCATGAGCTACGGTTAATTCTGAGCTTCGTGTGGGGTACATTCCAAGCAGCTCAGTTAAGGCTAAAAGAACTGAGACAAAATTTGAGCTCTACTCACTGTACATTGTTGGGAAGACAGGCTTCTGCAGTTTGAGTTCAGTGAAGAAAATTGATTGTTTAAAGGAAAAAGGAAAAAAAAAATCTAGAGAGAAATAGAACAAGATCCAAACTTTTTACATGACATCATTCACAGTATTCGTGATCAATGTGAAACTATTCAGTGTACACAGAAACAGGAAAATATGATGGATTCTTAAATCAGCAGAGGCGAGCTTTAGGATTACTAAAATGTTAGAATTAGCAGACAAGGATTTTATCTCAGTTGTAATTGTTTAAGAATGTAATGGAAAATATGGTTGCAATGAATAAAAAGAAAATCTTAACAGAATCTGAAACAAGAAAGACCCAAATCAAAATTCTAGAATGAAAATATCTAGTATAGAAAACTGTAGAATAAAAATGGCAGAAGGAGTGATGAATTCAGTGATAGATCAGTAGAAATATTCAATCTTAGGAACAGAGAAAAGATTAAAAATGAGGAACAGAATCTCAGGGACCTGTAGGAACATAAGGATGATATCCTTTAATAGGAATTGCCTACTTACCAGGATGACTACAGTTAAAACACTGACAGCATTCACTAAACATAGACCTGCCCACTGACGCAGCAGTGCTACCCAGAAGAAATGAAACACCTTTCATCCCTATATAGTTAATACATGCAGTAGCTCATTCAGATAGCCCCAATCTGAAAACAACCCAGTATCTCTCAAAAGGAGAAAGGGTAGACTCTGGAGTACTATGCAGTGGATACTGTTCAACAGTAAAATGGAGCATACTAGTGTTATGCACAGTAGCATAGACGAATCTCAAACTCATTCTGAATGGAATATAAATATGAGAGTACACACTCTTTAAAAATATTGTGTTCTAGAACAGGCAGCATTTGTATGCTGTTCTGGAACAAGTCCCACTAATCTAAATAATGAATAGCCAGTTTAAAAAATGAGCAAAGGACACAAAATTTATTTCCAATTAATCACATATAAATTTCTGATAAAGAACATATTCAGTTCAGTTGCTCAGTTGTGTCCGACTCTTTGCAACCCCATGGATTGCAGCATGCCAGGCTTCCCTGTCCATCACTAACTCCCGGAGCTTACTCAAACTCATGTCCATCAAGTTGGTTTTGCCATCCAACCATCTCATCCTGTGTCGTCCCCTTCTCCTTCCGCCTTCAATCTTTCCCAGCATCAGGGTCTTTTCAAATGAGCCAGTTCTTTGCATCAGATGGCCAAAGTATTGGAGTTTCAGGTTCAGCATCAATGCTTCCAATGAATATTGAGGACTGATTTCCTTTAGGATGGCCTGTTTTGATCTCCTTGCAGTCCAAGGGACTCTCAGGAGTCTTTTCCAACACCACATTTCAAAAGCATCAATTCTTTGGCACTCAGCTTTCTTAATAGTCTCTCACATCCATACATGACTATAGGAAAAACTGTAGCTTTGACTAGATGGACCTTTGTCAGCAAAGTAATGTCTCTACTTTTTAATATGCTGCCTATGTTGGTCATAGCTTTTCTTCCAAGGAGCAAGCATCTTTTAATTTCGTGGCTACAGTCACCATCTGTAGTGATTTTGGAGCGCCCCCAAAATAAAGTCTGTCACTGTTTCCTTTGTTTGCTCATCTATTTGCGATGAAGTGATGGGACCAGATGCCATGATCTTCGTTTTCTAAATGTTGAGTTTTAAGCCAAGTTTTTTACTATCCTTTTTCACTTTCATCAAGAGGCTCTTTAGTTCTTTGCTTTTTGCCATAAGGGTGGTGTCATCTGCATCTCTTTGAGATTATTGATATTTCTTCCGGCAATCTTGATTCCAGCTTGTGCTTCATCCAGCCTGGCATTTTGTATGATGTAGCCTGCATTTAAGTTAAATAAGGAGGGTGACAATATACAGCCTTGACGTACTCCTTTCCCGATTTGGAACCATTCTGTTATTCCATGTCTGGTTCTAACTGT
The DNA here is from genome assembly GCA_006410515.1 of Procapra przewalskii. NCBI lineage: Eukaryota > Metazoa > Chordata > Mammalia > Artiodactyla > Bovidae > Procapra > Procapra przewalskii. The sequence goes on along the minus strand of SJYF01000394.1, from coordinate 1,601,353 downwards.
TGGTTCTTGGCATGCATACAGATTTCTCAGAGGGCAGGTAAGGTGGTATGGTGTTTCCATCTCTTGAAGAATTTTCCACAGGTTGTTGTGATCCACACAGTAAAAGGCTTTGATGTAGTCAATAAAGCAGAAGTAGATGTTTTTCTTGAACTCTCTTGCTTTTTTAATGATCCAGTGGATCTTGGCAATTTGATCTCTGGTTCTTCCTTTTCTAAATCCAGCTTGAACATCTGGAACTACTATTGAAGCCTTGCTTGGAGAATTTTGAGCATTACTTTGCTAGCTTGTGAGATGAGTGCAATTGTGCAGTAGTTTGAACATTCTTTGGGATTGCCTTTCTTTGGGATTGGAATGAAAACTGACCTTGTCCAGTCCTGTGGCCACTGCTCAGTTTTCCAAATTTGCTGGCATATTGAATGCAGCACTTTCACAGCATCATCTGTCAGGATTTGAAATAGCTTAACTGGAATTCCATCACCTCCACTAGCTTTGTTTGTAGTGATGCTTTCTAAGGCCCAGTTTACTTTGGACTCCAGGATGTCTGGCTCTAGGTGAGTGATCACACCATCATGACTATCTGGGTCGTGAAGAACTTTTTTGTATAGTTCTTCTGTGTATTTTTGCCACCTTTTCTTCATATCGTCTGCTTTTGTTAGAACCATACCAGTTCTGTCCTTTATTTTGTTCTTTATACTAATAGCTGAGAAAAGAGAAGCTAAATGCAAAGGAGATAGCAAAAGATATACCCATTTGAATGCAGAGTTCCAAAGAGTAGCAAGGGGAGAAGGATAAGAAAGCCTTCCTCAGTGATCAGTGGACAGAAATAGCGGAAAACCATGGAATGCTAAAGACTAGAGATCTCTTCAAGAAAATTAGAGATACCAAGGGAAAATTTCATGCAAAGATGGGCGCAATAAAGTACATATTATTCACCATATTATTAAGTATGCTCTCACTATGAGTGTGTTAATTGCAAACCACACCACACCCAGTATGTAACTAATAAACTTGATATGACTTCCAAATTCATAACACAGACCTAACTGCTAGGGGACAGGTTCTGATTAGAAAGGGACATTAAAGCAACATTCTGGAGTGATTTTAATGTTTTGTGCTTTGATTTATGTTGCACAGGTGTATACTTTTGTTGAGTACTGTATTTAAGATTTATTTATTTCACTATATATACATGTCATCTACTAAGAAAAATATAGAACTCTGATCATGCCCAACATGAAGTATGTGGTAAGAAAATGTATATGAGGTATAACGTTGGTGAGGCTTTGGAGAAGCAGTTTTTACACTGCTGGCTTAGAATATAGATCAGCATGATGTCAGCAAAAGAGTTGGTAAATATTTTAAAAAATTAACAGAGATTCCTAAATATGGCTTCTCCACGTGTGTGAAAGCAGAGATGTGCCATAGCGTTGGGTGTGATATAAAAGTCTGTCAAAAACTTTGGTGTCCAGAGTTGATTGGTTATAAGGATTATGTTATCAGAAGTGATGATATACATATTGTGATCTTGTGATCGTAATGATTCATTTTCAATATGAGAGACTGGCATACTATGTAATTTTCATCCAGGGTTGCTGGTCTGCAGTGGTCAGCTCCTGCCCTCTGCCTGTCTCTCTCACTGGAGCACAGCCGTGCCCATTTTCTTAGGTGTTAATCTGTGGCCCCTCACGCTGCTGTAGTAGATTGGAGTAGTTGCAGCGGAGACAATACAGCTCACAAAGCCTAAAATATCTACCATAAACTGCTTTGCTGAAAAAATTTCCTGATCCCTTGTTTGCGTGCATGCATGCACTCGTGTTCAACTCTCTTTGACCCCAGGGACTGTAGCCCGCTAGGCTCCTCTGTCCACGGGATCATCCTCAGCAAGAACAGTGGAGTGGGTTGCCATTTGCTGCTCCAGGAGAGTCTTCCCAACCCAGGGATTGAACCTGCATCTCCTGCATTGAGAGGTGGATTCTTTACCACTGCGTCACCTGGCAAGTACAATCCCTAGTTTAATTAGATAAAATTTTAAAAAATATAGAAGGCCTTGCCCAAAGTAACTAATTAATAAGCACAACACTGTGTGCATAAGTGTGACTGAGACCAAGTTGGTCTTTATCCTTACAGAGGTTAAGTATGGAAGGTGAGAGTTAGAAAATAAATGCTTAAACCAAAGTTATGACTAATGGTATGGAGAGAGAGAGCTGTGAAGACATGTTAACAGAAGTTGTTTCTTAGTATTGGGCATATTGGTGATTTTTAAAATTTGTCCTTTTTTGGAGTTTTCTAAGTTTCTGTTACATTTGTCAATTATTTTTCTTTGGAAGGAAGTAAAGAAAATTGAGTTGATTACCAGACATTCGCTGCTTCAGAAATTTTTTAAACTTCAAGAAAATATTGCACCTGATTTAAAGAATTTTAACAGCAATCTTATTAAATATTTGTTGAGTGCCTGTCACTTGGGCAGCATAGTGAGACATGCTGAAGAGAGTGGAAGTGAGACTTGCCTTAAGGACCTCTAGCCTGACTGAGCGGCGGCCCAGGCCCATGTGGAATAGAATGCTGCAGTTACAGTTTACAGTGAAATTGTATGGATTAGTTTGGAAAAGCCCACGAGTCCTGCTGTAGTCGGGGGAGCCTCAGTGAAGAGTGTGGGCTGGCACTGGCCCCGGAGTCACAGCTCCGGACTTGGGTAGGGCAGGCCGGCTGGAAAGGCCCCTCAGGCCCCAGACTCAGGACTGAGGCAGGGAGCTGAGAAAGGCCTGGCGTGTCCCTGAAACAGTAAGGAGACTGACCTTGGGAGAGCTGGGGTGCTCAACACCTCAGGCAGAATTGTAGACTTGGGTTCTAGTAAGAAATCAGAAGCATCCAAAGTGGCTCCTCCCCCTTCCATTGTCTTCCTCTCTCCCTTCCCAGGAGACTTTATCCAACGAAAAGTAGAGGACCAATTCTGCAACGGAATGTAAGACAAGCTGACAGGTTTCTGAAGTTTGACTTTCTGCATTCAGGTGGCCACAGTGTGTGTTTGCCAGAGCCTGGGGTCGCCCCTGGGCTGCCTGTGCCCATCTGCAGCAGCTGGGCCCCTTTGTGGTGTGTGTGAGGGGGCGTTACTACGGCACAGGCTTCTGCACAGTCTCCTCCTCCTTCGGGTGTCCTTAGACTTGTATTATTCGTTATCTCTTCTAGAGGAATTGAGTCATCACACTTGTCAGATTTTAACATCTTATATTTTTAAGTCCCCAGAACTAAAGAAAAACCTTCTGTGGCCTAAGAATGGCTAAATAGCTAAACAGTTTATCCTTTTATTGAATAGCAATTGACTTCTACTTACATAATCCAGAAGTTCATATTGCCACATTGTGTGTGTGTGTAATCAACATCCATAGTTTTATTCTGCACTGGAATGTCATATACAAGTCCTTACTTTCAAAATGCATAAATGCATAGTCTGTTTATGTTGAGCTTTTTAATCCCCTTGATTCTGCAATCATAACCTTATAACTGGTTTTAGTGATGACCAGACTCAAAAAACATAGCACCAATTTAACCCTGAATTTATGGTATTAGACATCTTTCCTGTTTTTTGTATTAACTGTGAATGTTTTGGTTGCTCTGTGGTTGTAGCTGTTCTTAGCTTTCACGTGTCACATTTCCTGAACTTTAATTTCCTTTGGCTCCATCATGGAGGCTCAGCCCCAAATTACGTAGGCAAGCCTTCCGCTTCTTTTCCAGAGCCTCAAAGATTCTTGGTAAACTCCTCTTAGGAAATGATAAATCCAGGTATATCGTTGCAGTCTTCGTTCTCATCCCTGTTTTATCCTGTAAATTGCACGATTACCCCGTCCCTCTTTCCCGTTAGGAAAATCGCTCCTCTCGCGGCACGCAAGCTTCCCCTTCCACAGGGGCCTTTCCTCTGTGTTCCGTCAGCACAATCTTGGATTTGTCAGATTTCAGATCTTGACTCTAATCTCCACGAGCAGAGATTGATTTGTGGTCGTCTTAGATCCCTGAGTTCACAGGATGATGTCATGTGAGTGATAAGCTTACAGTTTTAGGGAAGACAGTTGCTCTGACATGAAGCTGTGGTCCTTCCCCAGCCTGTGCCTGTGTGCTTGGTCCTCCCCACCCTGGTGGTGCTCCCCATGCACAGAGATGAGAAGACACCCTCGATGCCCTGTTCAAGAGGAAGGCCCTGAGTCACGACACATTTACACTCAACAACTCTCTACAAATGGAATTACAATGTTGTTCTAGTTAGCGAGTATGTATTATAGCGTATATATACAAGCATGAGAATTGGTCCTTTAAAAATCTTAATTTGGATTAAAGAACATACACATACGTGACTTATCGAGTTATTACTCTAATCCTGCATATCAGCCAGGGAAATTCTCAGCTCAATTTTGTTATTTTGCTGCTGCTGCTGCTGCTGCTGTGTCGCTTCAGTTGTGTCCGACTCTGTGCGACCCCATAGACGGCAGCCCACCAAGCTTCCCCATCCCTGGGATTCTCCAGGCAAGAACACTGGAATGGGTTGCCATTTCCTTCTCCAATGCATGAAAGTGAAAAGTGAAAGTGAAGTCGTGTCCTACTCTTAGTGACCCCATGGACTGCAGCCCACCAGGCTCCTCCGTCCATGGGATTTTCCAGGCAAGAGTACTGTTTGTTATGTTACTCTCATCATATATGTATATTAGACTCATATATGCCCCGTTTTTGAGTTTCACTAAAAAAAAGGCTAAGTCAAAGATACCACTGTTAAGTGTATAGGTTAGTGTCCTTGCTAGCTAATCTACTTTTCATGTTGGTCTACAATAACTCTTTTTTCCATGCCAGTATTTTGAGTGGGCCTGTTTGAATATCAAGACTTATGCTTAGATGGGCAGTCAGGAAACCCCTTTATGTTTTTGATCTTGAAGGAACATTGTTTTTCCTGTAGTGGGTTATACTGGGACCTTTTTAGGGTTAATTGTCATTGTATTGGATTCTTCACCTTTTTTCCCTATACATTTTAACATGCCGTTTAATGAATGTAAAGTTATGCAGAGCATTTATATTAAATAGACTTGTTAAGTATGTCTTTCCTATCTGCTGCATGGTTCCTGCTGAGAGTGTTCATATTCAAATATCCATCTATGATGTGAGTTATTCAGGAAGATGCCTAATAAGAATATACCATATTCTTCATCTTCGATTTATCACTGTTCAAGAATATATTCCACAATGATATTTTTCAGCAGTGGAATATCTCCGTTTTCTTCTATTTACTTTTTGTTTTGAAGGAAAAGTTCCAAGGTTTAAGGAAACAGGTCATTGTGTCTATAAACTGGTTGGGAACTGAAGTATATTATGAAATAAAAATGAAGCTGAGTTGCCCTCTAGGGGTTCAGTTTTAACACAGCACATGTGAAAACAAGGTAATGAGATCTTGGGGGGTGGGAAGCTCTGTTCATTTTCTGTGGAGTGTGACCAGTCAAAGCAAGCTGACTTTGTAATTAAAAATGAGAACATCCCAATTTTGTAACCTACAGGCAGTTTAATTGAACCTCCTTTTTGGGATTTCTTGGTTGGTTTTACAGCTAGAGCGTGTGTGTTAGACTAATCCAACCATCAGCGTGTTTTCAAGAATCCGACCCACGAATTCTTTTCTGATGCTCCTTTGTGACCTCAGTGTCACCTCCCTAGCTTGCCAGTCAGCTGCCTCCCCTCTGCTGCTCAAGCCAGCAGAGACCTCAGCGAAGTGGGCTCCTCGTGACTGTCAGAGCTCTCAGGCTGCGGTGGTGGGTTTCCAGTGGCGTCTCTGTGGACAGGGTCTTCTGGCCTGGATGGTGTCCAGCTTGGCATCACTTAAGGCCCAGTTGTTCTCTTCAGACTCTGTCTCTGACACAAGGTGCTGTACTTCGTAATCGTAGAATTGGGCTCTTTACCATTCAGTCATTAAGTCACGTCCAGCTCTTTTGTGACCCCACAGACTGTAGCCCACCAGGCTCCTTTGTCCATGGGATTCTCCAGGCAAGTATACTGGAGTGGGTTGCCATTTCCTTCTCTGGGGGATCTACCTGATCCAGGATCGAACCCACACCTCCTGCACGTCTCCTGCACTGCAGGCAGATGCTCACTGCCGAGCTACCAGGGAAGTCCCTTACTGTTTAGTAAGAAGGAGCAATTTCTTTCCCATTATTGAAAATGTTAACTGAACTTGGACTTGAAAGAGAAAGTCGCTCAGTTGTGTACAACTCTTTGTGACTCCATGGACTGTAGCCTGCCAGACTCCTCTGTCCGTGGAATTCTCCAGGCCAAAATATTGGAGTGTGTAGCTGTTCCCTTTTCCACAGGATCTTCCCAACTCAGGTATCGAACCCAGGTCTCCTGCAGCACAGGTGGATTCTTTACCTCTGAGCCACCAGGGAATCCCAGGAATACTGGAGTGGGTAGCCTATCCCTTCTCCAGCAGATCTTCCTGACCCAGAAATCGAACTGACGTCTCTTGCATTGCAAGAGGATTCTTTACCAGCTAAGCTACCAGGACTTGAGTAAATGGCAAATATGGGGTTTGTGTGCAGATATTTAAATGTTTTGTGTGTTTCAGTACATTTCTAGATCAAATGTAAAAATTCACATGGTTATTGACATATTTTTAATAGATTAGTATGTATTATATGTGTGTGCATATGTTTTAATAATGCTCTGTTATTCCATTTGAAGGGTACTATAAAACTGTACTCCTTTTAATATATATTTTCATTTCTATAGTTGTATTGAGCTTTTCCATTCTTTTTCTCATGGTTATGGAAAAACCTTGATTATTAATTGTCAGAACCTGTTTTTTATCATTAGTTTGTACTTTTAAAATTCAGGTTTTACTTAAGTGCTTTAATACCTGAAACTCATTGGATTTTGACACATGTGGTGTAGATTTGTGCTGTCTAGTTGGTAGTCACTAGTCACAGAAGCGACTTCATTTTTCTTAGCACTACCCCCACTTGCAGTGCTCACTGGCTCCATGTGGCCTGTGGCTGCTATACTGGATAATCCAGTCACTAATCGTCTCTGCCACTGCAGAAAGTGTTTTTATGACAGCAGTGGTATAGACATACGAATCATCCTTGTCAGTGTATTTTTAAAAACATCTTAATACTGGTAGTTTCCTGTGTAAAATGAATTGAAATATGTAAACATTATATGCTTTTGTATTTTCTTCTCTTTTAGCAAAAGAATATTTTGGAAATAACTGTAATTGAAACTCATCACATGGAATAGTTTTATATATCTATATATTTAAAGATCAGCCTATATTTCTGATTAGAAGCTAAATGATATCAACTGTTATAGTAAAAATTATATATTTTTGAAATATTTAAATATATCTCCTTTATCTCCATCTTGTGGTGGAAAAATATGTAAATCCTGTTCTTAAGAGTGTTGTTAAACGGTGTTCATCTTTACATTGACTTTCTCTGCTCTTTCCCATTACTGTAAACGAAGTGTTTATTAACAAAATTTTAGGTCTTATTCCAGGAGCCAACTAAAAATAATTTTAGATTTTATAATAACTATAAAGGGGGAAATATAGAACTATAAGCCATTTGAGTATGTTGGAATATTAAAACAAGGAATATAAACATTTTAGT
>SJYF01000394.1:1576416-1593175 GCA_006410515.1 Procapra przewalskii | reverse complement strand
TTTAGTTGATTAATGTAATTTACAAAGTAGTATTAATTTAGAGTTTAGTTTTTATATGGAAAAGTCTATGAATGCTGTAGGAATTCTGAAAGAATATTTTAGTTGCATTCCAAGAGCTTGGGAAGAATTTTACGCAGCAGATAGACTTTTTAGCTAGGATAGATTTAGATTAGCTTTTTAAAAACGTATCCATTTATGTTATCAATAATTAGGGAAGAAATAGCCTAAAAATGGGCAACATCTCAATTACCTATTTAGAAGATATCCTGAATAGGAGTTAGAACATGAAAGCTGTATATAATGCAAGTTATCTGTGGGACAGTGAACAGAAGTCAGCCAAAAAATAAGCCTAATTATAAGACTAGTTTAGGACCCTGTTTTGGTGCTTCTTGAAAGCCTAGCAAAAAAAGCCTAGACTTAATATAATAGAAAACGGGGATTTCCCTGCAGCTAAGTTTTATTTAGAGAAATTCTGGGATCTTAGAAATTTGCATTAGATGGATGTTTTGAGGTTACTGGTCCCAGTTCAGGAATCTCTCCAACTGTATATGAGACCTTCCATTTTTGATACCTCTGCCCCAATTCAGACTTTGGTTGTTTACGCCCTCCTATACCTGATTGTTAGTTTTTTAGAAAACGCCATTCTTGAAATAAAAATTATAAATACTATATAAAACTATAAAATTAATATAATTATATAAAATTATGAGTTATATAAATTTATATGAGAAATATAGAAAATATGAAATCCCTGCCACAAAATTATCCTGAATGTCAACATTGACACATACAGATCTCTCTCTGTAATTAAGGTATTACTTAAAATACATCATATTTTAAAACTGAATTTAGTAAACCAGAACTAAACTAAACTGAAAGATTTGCTGACATTCAGGTAAAATCTTTTGATTAAGAAGTGTGTCACTTCTAAGTTTGCCTCAAATCTTAAGATTATATAAAAGCCGTCAATGACCTTGCGTCAGTGGGTTTCTGTTTAGTTCCGTGACCTAGTTTGGCACAGGATGGAAAATGCTGTGCCCCCCGTGTTGTGTCGCTGAGGGTCCCGGTCTTTGTCCGCTGCACTTTCACATGGTCACAGTGTGTGAGACTTCTTTGCAGTAACCGAAAAGTTCAGTGTTCACCGCATCGCCTCATTCCGTCTCTTGGTTTCTATTCATTGCTTCATGGGCTAGATTTCATTGTCAGGTAGCTTATTTGAGAAGAATCTTTGGATCCTACAATCCTTACTGTCTGTCACGTTTGGAAGAGACCGCTTGTTGCCTTATGCATGTGTGAGATAGAGGGTGGGTATAAAATTATGGTGTTCCTTTCCTCTGAACTTGGGGCGTGTTGCATTCGTGATCTGTGACCCTGGATGGTTGCTGTGGAAGGCAGAGGCCGTCCTGAGTTCCATCCCCTCCTCACCTCGCACCCACCTTGCGCAGATAATCCGATTTTTCTGCTTGGAGAGTAGCAACGTTCTTCCTTTGCCTCTGCGTTTGGCATCTTGGGCGTTGATTAGTCTGTATCAGTTCTTGCGATACCGTGTCCATTAATTTGTAGATTCAATTCTTCATCTCAGAAAACGTTTCTTAAATTGTCATTGAAAATGTCTTTTTTCTTTGCCTTTTTTGAAGTCTCTGCTCAAAGATGCCAGTCATCCTGGGAACTTGGACATGGGATTAACTCCTGGTGTCATTTTGGCTGCGTCACAAATTACCCCAAACCGGGTGGTCCTCCAGCAGTGCACCCTGGTCATCTCACGGTATCTGCGGGTCAGCACTGCGCACAGCTGCCTCAGTCTCTCCCAGGCAGCAGGGGTCTCAGCTCACCTGCAGCCTCAGCAGGGCTGGGGTCTGCCAGCAGCGCCCCAGCTGCTCGCCTCTTTCCTGGTCGCGGGAGCTGCTCCCAGGGGCAGTTTTCCTCAAAGCGCGCGAGCTGGGAAGGCAGCTGTGTGCGCACAGGGGAGAAGTTGTGATCTGCCCGTAAGGGGGTGGCTGGTTCAGCCTGCCCTCCAGGCCTGGGCCCCAGGGCACTGGCCTCTGTCCAGGCCTCCTTAGAACCTGCCTCCTGCGGTAACTGCTCGCCACACCTTGGCCTTCTCTACCTCTGTGTGACCTTCTTTGTTTTCCTCTGAATTTACCATGATTATCCCAAGTCATTTCTATTAAAACCCCCCACTTGAATTTTAGCTGTGTCTACTCTATTTTATTAGCACTATAATGGATTTCTCTTGGTCTTCAGTTTATATTTTTATCTCCTCCTTCATCTCGCTCTGTTTTATCAGCCATTCCTCGAAGTCTGGCTTTCTTGAACTTAGGTTTTTGTGAAGTACTTACGTAGTTTGACATCTGAGATGAATCTTCTTTTGCTTTGGGCGTGTCTGCAGAGTTACCCTGCTGCTTCTCTGAGAAGCTGTGGGTTAATCCTAACACTTGCCACCTTTTCCTGATGTCTCTCGTCCCTTGTGGGGGCCTGGAGGCAGGCCGGGCAGTGCCCTATTTCTGTCTGATAGCTTTCAGGGCCGCGTCCTCTTTCCCATGGGGTGGCCTTTGGGTGCCCCTCTCTGTTAAGTTTGGAGCTTGGGTGGGGAGCAGCAGCCCTGGGGGGTCGTCTTCCCCTGTTGGGTCCTCTGCAGGGGCTGGAGGCTTTTGTTCTAGATTCTTTATTTTGCTTTTGCTTTTTCCTTAGGATTTTTGTGTGTACCTTGTTTGCTTCTCTCGGGGTTAAGGGGCTGGCAGTGGAGATTCCAGGACTTTCTCAGCTCTTCATCTGTGACTCCAGGGTTCTAGGGGTGGAGCAAGAATGGGATCTGAGCTTTGTTTTGCCAGAATCTTCTCTTTCTTTCCTTACTCCTTTGTAAAGCGTGTAAGACCAGAGATACACCTTTTTTCTGGTCTTGTGAGAGCTAGCCAATGTTTCCTTTTCTTAAACTCCTTTTTGTTTATTTTTCTGAACAAGCAGAGCAGGAGTTCATACTCCTCCTGGTTGAGAACTCCTGGAAGGCAGCAGAGGCAGAATACACTTGCCCAGGGAACAGCTGTTGCTGCAAACCAGCTCTCTGGGCTCTTGAGTGAGTTCTCTCAGCACCTTTCTCCTTCCTGTAGATTCAAGAGGTAGGTTTAGAGACTTCACGTGAGCTTGAAATATCCTGTCATTTATACCCAGGACCGTCCTCAGTATCTGTTGCTTGAATTGTTCTCTTAGTGTCTAGACTGGCTTTCCTTGCCTGGAAGGTTTCCTTTCCTTCCCCTTTCCTACACCCTGTGTGTAACTGCTCAGTAGAGCTTGCTGAGGTGCACAGTCTGGTCCATGTCATTCCCGCTGCCTCTAGGGTCCAGGCTATACTCTTAGGTTCAGCATCTTCCAGGATGTCTCTTGAACTTCCCAGGTGGCTCTAGTGGTAAGGAACCTGTCTGCCAGTGCAGGAGATGTAAGAGATGTGGGTTCGATCCTTGAGTCAGGAAGATCTCCTGGAGGAGGAAATGCAACCCACTCCAGTATTCTTGCCTGGAGTATTCCATGGATAGAAGAGCCTGGCGGGCTACGGTTCATGGAGTCACAAAGAGTCAGACATGACTGAAGTGACTTAACACTCACAAGATGTCACTTTAGTCTGCCTTGCTAGTCACGGTCTCTCTCTCTTTCTTGAGCTTCAGCTCTGGCTAAATTTAAATATTGTTTGTTTCCCATTGGTTTCCCCAGTGGCTCAGTGTCGAAGAATCCATCTTCAGTGCAGGAGATGCAGGGGACGTGGGTTCAATCTCTGTGTCTGGAAGACCCCCTAGAGGAGGGCATGGCAACCCACTCCAGTCCTCTTGCCTGGGGAATCCCGTGGACAGAGGAGCCTGGTGGGCTATGTCCAGAGGGTTGCAAAGAGTCAGACACGCCTGAGACAACTGAGCATGCACACCCCAGGTAGGTTTCCAAGATGTAGATAGACCATAACATGGCTTGTGCATCGCTTGTGGTTTCTGACCTCCCAGGTTCCTGCTCCCTTTCTCGAGGAACGCGATCATTTGTCCAGAACCATCTCAGACAAGAGCACAGAGAGACCGTGAGCTGCCGCTGCGATCCTGTCGTTTTTTATATTGTCAGAGCACATTGCCTTTATAGTCATTCTCTTCTAAAGGTTTTTTTTTTATGTAAGAAATGTAGAAATTTGTATTTATTCCTGAGAATTTCACCTTTAATCAAAGGAGACCTTAGCAGAACTTGGTGATTGAAGAAGTCACTGAGGAGAAACCTGATGATGCCAGGGAAAGTTTGGTTTCAGATGATTTGCCAGAAGCAGAGAACCTGGATGCCTTAGGTCTGAGGTCAGTGGTTGTGAGATACCCAGGAAAATACCCGGCATTCAGCAGAAACTTTTCAGTCTTAGGTTTCTAATTACATTACAGCAAAACATACATATTTTCAAAGTATTCTTATCTTTTTAATATATATTTTTAGATTTTTTTTTAATGTGGACCTTTTTTAAAGTCTTTATTGAATTTGTCACAATATTTCTTCTGTTGTTTGTATTTTGTTTTGTTTTGTCTTGTTTTTTGGCTATGAGACATGCGGGATCTTAGCTGACCGGGAAGCAAGCCCATACCGTCTAAATTGGAAGGTAGAGTCTTAACCATGGAACCACCAGGGAGGTCCCCAAAATATTTTTTTTAACTCAGAATCTTGTTTTGAGTCCTGCAAGTCTATGTTCATTTTCTTCCTAAGACCTTCCTAACATATTTTGCTGTGTGATTAAATTTGAACTGTATTGATTTCAAATAAAGGAAGAGGATAATTATTTTTTAAGAACTTATTTTGATAAGGGGTTAAAGTACGTGTGTACAAAAGTACTTACTGCCACACTTTTTAATAGCGAAGATTGTGAGCAATCTGTGTCCAGACATATGCCCATATGTCTGTATAAGTCAATTAAATAAATGCTGTTACATCTAAAATAACAAAATAATTCCAATTTTCATGAAATGAAATAAAATATTGTTGCCAACATCTTTTTTAAAAAATGGGTTAAAATGTAAGGTTTTTTTTTTTTAAACCTTTATGATAGTCATGCACAGTGAGAAAGGGCTGCTCCAGGGCCCTCTGTTTACCATAACATGATATATGCCTGTGAGTGGTTCCTGTCTTTGGGGTAGTTACATAAATGAATTCCATAAAAAAAGTTATAGAACTGGCACTACAATTTTGAGAGCCTCATCAGGTATTCCAGTTCCAATTCAGCCGCTCAGTCATGTCTGACTCTTTGCAACCCCATGAACCACAGCACGCCAGGCCTCCCTGTCCATCACCAACTCCTGAAGTTTACTCAAACTCATGTCCATCAAGTTGGTGATGCCATCCAGCCATCTCATTCTCTGTCATCCCCTTCTCCTCCCACCTTCAATCTTTCCCAGCATAAGGGTCTTTTCAAATTGAGTCAGTTCTTTGCATCAGGTGGCCATAGTATTACAGTTTTCAGCCTCAGCATCAGTCGTTCCAATGTATATTCAGGATTGATTTCCTTTAGGATTGATTGGTTGGATCTCCTTGTAGTCCAAGGGACTCTCATGAGTCTTCTCCAACACCACAGTTCAAAAGCATCAGTTCTTCGGTGCTCAGCTTTCTTTATAGTCCAACTCTCACATCCATACATGACCACTGGCAAAACCATAGCTTTGACTAGACGGACCTTTGTCAGCAAAGTAATGGCTCTGCTTTTTAATATGCTGTCCAGGTTGGTCATAGCTTTTCTTCCAGTGAACAAGTACTGTTGTGTTACGGTTACAAAAAGACATGCTTGTTTCTCACTGAGGTACCAAAATTTCTGTAATTGCTTTGTTTTCTTACCAGATGGCTTTCTGGCATTGCACTAAGGGAGAAAATAGAATCAGAGGACAGTATTTTCCTTTTCTTACATGACACAAATTTCTTCCTTCTCTAGTATAGGACAAGTGAACTTTCATTAGCCGTTTCAGCTATCATATGGATTTAGGAGAATCTTTCCTAGGCTTTTGCAAAGTGAGTTAAAGATAACTTGTATGGCCGCATGACCACTATGGAATACCAGAAGTTTTCTTGTATGAAACCCCTTGTACAAGAAAGACAACTCTGTATTTACAAGTTAAAAACTCATTTTAACCTGACATACTTTCTTCTTCTTTTTCCCATCTTGAGGAGATCTGTTTATGTTCACTTACTTATACAAAATAGAGCACTTAAGCTCAGGCCCCTAGTGGATGCTCATAGGGTCACGTCTATATTTATTGTTCCAGATGTCAGCCAACACTGAAGTTGCTATTACCCAGGATACTTGTTTTATTAGAAGCCAGGCTTGGGTTAATTAACCAAATTTATTTCTTCATTCTTTTGTTACTGTGGTAGAAATTGCAGAGATGTTTGTGTCGAACCAAAGATAAAGAATCTGTAACTCTAGAAGGAGTACAGAATGCTGTTTTCATACCTTTCTACCTGAGAAATACTGTTAGCGAATGTTTTTTCAATAGATTTATTTTAATCTGAGCTCAGTTTAAGATTTTAAAGCAGTTTTTATGTATTTCTTTTTTCTTGAATCTTTACTTTCATTTTATTGGCATCTTAAACTCAGTCTGATTTCCACAAGAGTCATATATTGGCATCAATAGCCATGCCTTTGCTCTGGTAGCTGGTGAGGGGGCCACCTTCTTTGTGTTTAGGAATACATTTCTGAAATTTAGTCTTATCTACAGTTACTCTTTCCTCATGTCCCATTTTCCTTATACTTTTTGGATCTCTCAGGTGTAGAATCACAAGCTAAAATGTATGGGGACTTCCCTGGTGGTCCAGGGTTAAGACTTTGTACTTCCACTCCTGGGGGTGTGGGGTCGATCCTTGTTTGAGAAACTAAGATATCACATGCCTTGAGGCGTGGACAAAAAATCAGTTCCATTCAGTTGCTCAGTTGTGTCCGACTTTTTGCAACCCCATGGACTGCAGCACACCAGGCTTCCCTGTCCACCACCAACTCCTGGAGCTTGCTCACATTCATGTCCATTGAGTTGGTGATGCTATCCAACCATCTCATCCTCTGTTGTCCCCTTCTCCTGTGCCTTCAGTCTTTCCCAGCATCAGGGTCTTTTGAAATGAGTTGGTTCTTTGCATCAGGTGGGCAAAGTATTGGAGTTTTCAGCTTCAGCATCAGTCCTTTCAATGAATATTCAGGATTGATTTCCTTTAGGATGGACTGGTTGGATCTCCTTGCTGTCTGAAAGAATGTTCAAGAATTTTCTTCACCACCACCACAGTTCAAAAGCATCAATTCTTCGGCACTCAGCTTTCTTTATAGTCCAACTCTCACGTCCATACATGACTACTGGCAAAGCCTTAGCTTGATTAGATGGACCTTTCTTGGCAAAGTAATGTCTCTGCTTTTTAATAAGCTGTCTAGGTTGGTCATAGCTTTTCTTCCTAGTAGCAAGCTTCTTCTAGTTTCATGGCTGCAGTCACCATCTGCAGTGATTTTGGAGCCCCAAAAATAAAGTCTGGCACTATTTTCATTGTTTCCCCATCTATTTGCCATGAAGCGGTGGGACCAGATGCCATGAACTTAGTTTTCTAAATGTTGAGTTTTAAGCCAACTTTTTCACTCTCCTCTTTCACTTTCATCAAGAGGCTCTTCAGTTTTTCTTTGCTTTCTGCCATAAGGGTGGTATTATCTGCCTATCTGAGGTTATTGATATTTCTCCTGGCAATCTTGATTCCAGCTTGTGCTTCATCCAGTCTAGCATTTCTCATGTACTCTGCATAGAAATTAAATAAGCAGGGTGACAATATACAGCCTTGATGTACTCCTTTCCCAGTTTGGAACCAGTCTGTTGTTCCATGTCCAGTTCTAACTGTTGCTTCCTGACCTGCATACACGTTTCTCAGGAGGCAGTTCTCAGGAGGCAGGTCAGGTAGTCTGGTATGCCTATCAAAAAGTAAAAATTACCTTAAAAAAGAAACTAAAGTATTTGTATTATGCTACCATTGTGTATACAAATAATATGTTCAATTCCTTACTTCAAGTTTTCCCTCAGATTCTTAGCAAGTCCAACCTCAGCAGCCCTGCAAAAATAGGACCCACTGCATCTACCCTCCCATAATCCCCTTACCTCTCTGCTTTTTTTCTATAACTGTGCCCACATTCTGATCTACCTTACAATATTGTATTTCTTGTCTGGTTCTTTTGAGGACAGGGAGGCTGGTTTGTTTTACTCACTTATTCCAAGTGCCTAGAGTAGGTACATATAGAAATGTTAGGTATTTAACAGAAGAATAAAGTTGAAATGTATTGTTTCACTTGTTTTCCTACTGTTGTGGAGGATAAGAATTAGCATGCACTAGGCCAGTGGCTTTCAAAAATTTTTTTCACCAGGCTAAACGTAAGAAATATACTTTAAAGTCAACCCAGTGTCTACATAAATAAATAGGCACTTTTGTATGTATGTATGTGTTTATATAGATGAAATGCATGATATCTGCTATTTCCTCTTCTCTTTCATTTTTAAAAACAAGTGTTATTTGCCATCTGCTAAATTTTCATGATCCATTAAAGGGGTTCAGACTGCAATTTGCATTGGGCAATAGATAAACCAAGAAACTTTTTAATATAAGTAGTACCCAGTTTTCCCTTTGTCTTATGTGACTGTTTGAAAATGTTTTGTTTTCATTTCAAATTGATCTTTGAGAGTATTTTTCTTGGGTTTCTGCATTAGCTGCTGTTTTGAGAAACTGATTCTTACAAATAAGTATGGATACATTATTTAGTAAAAATGTACTTAATTTGTAATTTGTGCGGTTCCGCTCCAGTGTGTGTGTTTTTTAAGTTTGGATTTATTTCCTTTTGAAGGAGGAAGAGAGGCAGTAGTTGGGAGACAGAAATGAAACTGCAGTGGAGTGAAAGGCAGCCATTGATTAATTTTGAGATCCGAATCACTCAGGACCAAGTGGATTGGGAACAGATTGTTAGAAATCTGAATTCCTATCTCCCCCAGCTGTTCTAGGATTTAACAGGCCAGGAATTATGCATATATTCAGTTAGCTAGAATGTGACAGATATGCCCCATGAAAAATGTAATGTGGAGACTCCTTTAAATGGTTGATCGATTACGTTTGAAACCATGTAATATTTTACACTAGAAACAGAAGATCCAGGAAATAACTCTGACATTTAAAAATATGATGATGATTCTCTAGTTTTAAAGTTTGTACATTTTGAGAAGGCCCTTTTTAGCTTAATGTTAGCAAAGCAGCTGCTGTTTGAATTTACTTTGTAAAACACTGAATTATTCATTTACATAAACAAAACTTCCTTAGTAATTATTTAGCATTAATTTATTTCTCTTTATTTCAATCAACCCCTGTTGACATTCTATTTTAAAATTAAAAATATTCTTTGTGGAGTCTAACGAACATGACTCTGACAGCTACTTTCTCTGCTTTCTTCTGTTTCCTATCAGAGAAAATTTACAAATCCTTTTTTATTTTTCTACTTAGAATATTTTATATTTGAATTTAATTTTTATTTATTTTTATTATTCTCATGAAAGTTACTAATAAGGTATAGTTCGGAAGTAAAATTCTTATTTAGCATTGTTTTTTGTAAAGTGGCTTCTTAAGACCAAGCCTGATGTGTTTGACTTGTTAAATTTTACCACTCATGTTATGCATGGGTATAACAAACAGTATTATATTGGATTCTGAAAATGTGAGATTATTTTAGATAATTATTCACTTCAGCAGTTGTACTCACAGACTGACGAATAGACAATTCAGTAGGAGAGGAAGGTCAAGAATGTAGGTTTGCATTTCTTGGGACTCTTCCGTCTATCTTTGCAGACGTGGGGCCAGTCCTTTCAATGTCCTGCCTCCTCTCTGGCCATGGGGAGCCCCCTGCACCTTGCTGTAGCCTGCACACTTGCCCCTGGGTGGCATTGCCGCCTTGATGTTTGCTGTATTTTCTCATAATTGCTGTTCAGTTTTCTGTATCATTGCTTTGCTGCTCCGTTGGAAGCTTCAGGAGGGCAGCAAACACACTACTTTTTAGGTTACTAAAATCTGATAATGTCACAGAGGTGGGATGAAGTGGTGCAGTGGTAAAGAATCTACCTGTCAAGGCTGGAGATGCAGGAGACATGAATTCGATCGCTGGGTCAGGAAGATCCCTTGGAACAGGCTACCCATTCTAGTATTCTTGATTGGGAAATCCCATGGACAGAGAGCCTGGTGGGCTGTAGTCCATGGGCTGCAGAGCTGACATGATTGAGCAGCTGAGCGCGCACGCACAGTGTCACAGAGGAGAGCCTCCGTATTTATGTTGTAGAGTAGCAGCCCTCTCAGGGAAGCACCCTTCTCGACTCAGGTGCGTCTTGGAGCTCACGGTCAGGGAGGTTCAGCAGCCCACGCGGCATCCACCCAGTGAGGACTTGAAGGAAATGCAGACTCAGTGAAGCGTGCACTTTGATGCCCTGTTGTTGATTCCTAGAAGGAGTATTCTCCATCCGTCCCAGCCTTGTAGGACTGTGAAAAGCTGAGGCCTGTGGAGTAGGAGCTCGAGGAGTTGGAGATGGGAACACCTCCATTGCATTCCTCTGCCTGTAGGGTGGCGATGCTAGTTTGGCATCTGTAGGAGGCTTCTGCTTTAGAGGTTGTCCAGTGAGTGACGGTAGGACTCCGGGGGATTGCCGCATGTGCCTATTACTCTGACCTGTCTGTGAGAGCCTTTCAAGCTGTTGACACAGACCATCGGCCTTCAGCCAGAAGCCACTGTGTGGGCGCAGGTGTGGTGTATTTCATGTTTCCTCTACATGGTGTCTTAGAAACAAAGTTAAATGAGCTACTTAAAATTGTGAGATTTTACATAAAACAAAAATTCCAGCTTAAAAAGAAGCATGAATCCGTGGGTCTGGCAATGCTCTTTCCATTCCTGCAAGGCAGACAGTATCTGGGATAAAGCAACAGCTCCACCTTTAAACATGGGGCACGCGCACTGGCTCAGCAGTCTCAGTGCTTGCACTGTGATTCTTATATATGTGTTAAACATTTTATATTATAAATACACTATTTTATGCATGTATACTGTGTAATATGTATATACTGCTTATATTAGACAGTTATTTCTCTGAAAATACATTTCAGTTATAAGAAAATCAAACAGATGTCTGTATGGTTCAAGAAAAATAGGAAAGAGTCTTCCATGAAAGTCAAGAATATTCTTTGAGTCTGACGTTCAAATGGCCCGACTTCATGTCACATAGGTAGCCCCAGCTTCAAATTCTACAAGTTTCTGGAGAATTGTGTATCTTATAAATTGTGGGTTTCATGCCCCTAGTTTGGGTCTCTAAGTAACTTCGTTGGCTATTTCTCATGGGATATGAATTTTGGAAATCTGCATATCTAGGTTAATTTACTTAATATTTTGGTTCTTCACATTCTTTTCTGGGACATGATAGTTAAGAAATGAGAAAAGGTGCACCCAACATAAGTAACACCTATGAATTATTCAGTATATAGGAATAACCTCTATTGTGAGGCTTAAAAATAATAGATAATAAATAAATGCTTCATATATTTTATGTAAAATACATCTTTATAATAGACTATTTTACATATTATATATAATACATAATATATATAATGAGCAGTATTTGGCATGCATTAAATACTCAATTTTATTATTATTTTCAGTTGTAATAGTACATTTAACAGTGATTTTGCTTTCTTAAATGTATTGTTTAAAATTTGAAATTTTTCTGTCATTTTCATGAGTTGGTTGCATTTGCTAACAAGACAATACTTTTGTTCAGTCGACCCAGTGAATAATTTGACTTTCCCCTTCTCCGTCTTGGATCTGAAGAGTGCTCAGGAGTGAGAAGGGAGGGAGATGTGTCTCACCTTCTCTTTAGGAGTGTAGGTTACAAGCGTGTAAGCATTTTGTCACTTTCGGATTCACCAATTTTTATCTGCTCAGTACGTCCAGCTGTTTTGGAAGAGTCAAACAGCGGTTTGATTGTTCATGGGTGTGTGCGTGCTTTGTGGAGTGGCGGTCGCGGAACGGGGATGACCTGAGCAGAGCTGTTTCTTTTCTTTGGCTCCCTCGCCTGAAACAAGACCCTCCAAGAGCAGTCAGTCTGTAGTAAAAGCACATTCCTAACTACTTGAGCTGATAAACAGTGAAGTTTGTTTTAAAGAAGTCAGGTTTATTTTATGTCAATTTTCTATTTGCCCTGTATAAGATATATTTAATTACTTTATTCCATCTCCGTGTTGAGATTAATCAGATTCTGACTACATATTGGTGCTCAAATTAGAATAATTCTTTAATCAACTGTGTCATCCCCGCCATGGTAGACTAGAATGGAAAAGCTACTCTTGGCATATTGAAGACGTGTGCATTTTATTTTCTATTGTAATTTAAAAGTAAAATCAGAAATATTGATTTCTACTTGACTGGAGAGATGATTTAGTTTGAATATCAGTCTGATCTTAATCAGGTGAGAATTAATTGAGTTGGAGGTATTAGATATTCAGTGATGTTAAGTGAACCATGGTCAATCTAGAGAGAAGCTTTCTTTTGTACTATGTTAGAATTATCAAATAGCCTATGCACCACCGTGTAAAATCATCTTTTCATGTTCATCTTTCTTGTCTCATTAAATGCACCACTAAATTCATTCTGTACCCAGTCTAATCTTTAAAGTAGCAAGCTAATAAACCACAATTTAATAGAAAATTAAAAGCATTATGATTTTGTCATAAAATGCTTTTGTGGTCAGAATTTTCTAGTGATATATTTTCTAGTACCTAATTTTAAAAACCAAGTGATAAAACCTCTGTTGTTCAAGTATACCTGGGACTTAAAAAACTTAGTTTTAATTTTTTTCTAATATTTAACACTGTAAGAATCAAGTGAACAATACAGAATGATTTTAATGTTTATTTCCAGAAATAGAGTCTGTAGCATTATATTGGTCCACCACACGGCATGGGCTTTTTATTTAAGAGTGTGATAGCAATATCATAAGTGTTGTGAAAATATAAATGGTGAGATAACACCTCCATAGGACTTGCCCTTAAGTAGTAAAATTGTAAAGTCTTTAAATAACCTGCAGCCTGAACGGAAAGGATGGATTTGCCTTGTTAACTAGGGACACTACGCTTATTAAATGTCTATTAAATTTAGCATCACATGTCTTCTGCTCTCTTTTTTTTTTCCTCTTTAAAACTGAGAATTGGGGCCAGTTTATGAGCAGGGGGCGCGCGTTATCAGTGTTGGGCTCTTCCGTTTTGGCAGTTGGTGTGACCGTGTTAAATTAAAAGAAAGCCAGGAGTGTGGGTTTTGACTGTGTCTTTTTACCTTGGGTTAGGGCTCCACGTGACATTGGTGGGGTGGGAATCGTAGGATCTCTGCAGCTCTAATTTGTGAAAAGGAATGCCCACATTCTTATTTGAGAACAGTCAGCATTTAATGAAATGAAGCCATCCATTCAGGCAGAAGTGTCCATTGACTGTGAAGGTAGGGTGTTCTGTTGCAAGAAAGACAGGTCCCTGCCCTGTTGTCACTAATGGGCAGTTCTGAGGAAATGGAAGAGGATTGTTTAAAAAAAAATATTGAGAGAGATGACCTCTCACTCTGCTTCAAAGCCAGACCTCCTCTCTCCCCCTCCTCCACACAAAGGTATTACTTTATTCACTTTCCTTTTTTAAAACTGCATTTTGTAAGGTTGGCACAGGGACAGACTACCACAACACAATAGAAACCTGATTCTTCTGCGCGGCCCCCGCCCCCGACTCCAGGCTTTCTCCTGAGACGTGACGGGCACCCGCCCCTTCCCGGCCCCCAGCCCTTCTCTACGGTCTGCACAGGGCGGGGTGTGTGTGTGTCCTTGCTGTTTCCACTTTGGGTCTTGGAGATCGTCCCCAGCTGTGCACTTGCTTCAGTGGCCGGATAGAGCTTTGTGGTTTAGTATTTCTACTTAGGCTGTTGGTGTGACTCTGTTAGATTAAAAGAAAGCTGCTAAGTGGCTTTGAATGGTGCCAAGGCTATTTTTTACTTACATAAAGACATTTTTTGCTTCAGCAAAAAGAAGACAGGACGAGGAATGGCTTGTGATATGCCATTCTCTTAATGATTCTCTATAAATGACTTTTGTCATAAGAAAGGTGTAGTCATAGTTATTTTTGTATTTGAATTGTCCCCTGTGTTTGGATATGAAGAACATAACTGTCTTTTCGAATGCTGTCTCTTGAAGGGAACTGCCAAACTGTGTCAGCTCCTCTTTTGGAGCAAAGCAAGGTGTCCAATACATAAGAAAGGTTGACAGACCAGCAGATTAGAAAGAGGGTGAGCAGGTTTTGTCCAGAGTCTGGAAACCACATCCGGCAAGGAGGAGGGAGCCGTGTTCGTGCCGGTTCTCACCAGGAGGCGGCGCAGCAGGACTATTACTGCCAGCGGAGTTTGATGGGGCTGGCAGGACCCTGAACTCTGGTTTCTTCCAGTCTCAAACCCCCCCCACGCCCCTCAGCACACAGGCACGCACACACCTACATGCACACACATCCCCGGACCCCACACTACCCCCTCCCCCACAATGGAACTGGCTCCCTTGTTCTGTTCCCGCAAGGTGTGCGCAGTGAGGTGAATTGGGACTTTCTGAATTGAGGAAGGGTCTAGGGTTTGGGTTAGTGATGTCTGAGTCCTTCCTTCTCTGGCTGTTTCCACCCGAGGAGTTGAGAACAAGGTCCTTTCCTGGCCCCTCCATGAATGGCGGTGAGTGGTCACCGCTGGCCCACCCTGGCCCACAGAGCAGACTGTGAAGCCACCTGCAAGAATGGGAAGGGGCAGCAGGCTGGTTTGTTGCTTGTGTTGCTTACAGTGTTGATCCTGCTTCTTATCAGGGGATGTTCAGAAACATGGTGCCTTTGTCGGTTGCTCTGATGGGCATGTGTTCATGAATAGATCTTTTAACTTTAGAGGCTGGGACGGGGGTGGGGGGCTAGAGGGGGAGCATGTAGCCAACATGAGCGGGGTGCACTGATTGACTCACTTAGCGTTTCTCTGGCTTTGTCACTGTCTCAGTCCACCCCCTCTGTCACTGCTAGTGATACTCACGGGTTCTCCTGCTTGGGGAGGCGGATGGCCTCTGGTGTGCGTCTCATTTGGGATATGGGGTGAGTTGGCACTCTCCTTAGCCACAGCTCGGCTGTGCTGACGTCTCCCTTTCCTGTTCGGAAGGCTCTTAGAACCCCAGGTACAGAACTTAGCAGTTTCTTGTAAACTGCTTGGAAAAGCCACTTTATAATGTGTAAAATCCTTATTTTAAATATATTTTATAGGCATTCTGGAAAAGGAGGTGTGGAGCCAGAGGGCAAGGTATCTGGCATCATTTTACTTTAGATGATTGCTCAGGAGCAAAGCATCAGAGCTCTAAGCTGTAGCTTTTCTTCCCCTGGAGGTGGGGACTGGAAGGACTGAGCCGTCCCACCAGCTTCCTGGGCCCAGTGGTGACCCTGTGTGTGGTGACGGGCAGGGCTTACGGCTCTGCTGTGACCATGAGGTCTTTTGCCCAGTGTGGAGGAGTCTCCTCTGTTCTCACTGTGAAGAAGAGTCAGTGGGATTCCATAGGAGTTACGGATATTTTCAAGAACTAAAGGCCCAGTTCCAGGCTAGTCCTCGCCACACTGTCCATCTTGGAAATACATGATGTCACCTACTGAAAGCTCGGTGTCCTTGTCTGTCAAATGAAGATGATGATAGTGCTTATCTGTTAGGTTTTTGTAAAATTCAAGTGAGCTAATGAAGTCCTCATGTCTGGTACCTAGTAAATACCCAGTATATGTCAGTGGCTATTATTAATTTGATTTTGTTGCTGTTATTATTAACATCTCTAAATACCTTGCAAGAAAAAATTATGAAATCACATAGGAAAATGGAAAACCAAAAACTCCACCTGAAATAAGATAGTTTATTCTAATGGTATAGATCCTGCTGAGCAGTTAATGTATTGTTAGCCTTGTTAGAAATCATCTCTGTTCCAAGAGCTACATGCTAAGGGCTCCTGGTCAGAATCACAGTTTGTGCCCATTGAGCTTCATTCCGGTACATGGAGATGAGCAATCTGAGGCTCTCACCACCAGCCTCCTGTCTACATCTGACCTGAAGTGCAGGGAACGAAACACACTCAGGGCCGCTTCTTTCACTATGGTAGCCACTGCACACACATCACTCTGCCTTAATTAATTCCAAAGACACTTTCAGCTCCTCAGTGGCATTCAGCCACATGTCACGTGCTCAGTCGTCCTTCATGGCTCCTGGTGGCACTGTGGGAAAGTGCAGAGAACATCTCTATCATTGCAGAAAGTTTCACTGGACCAGAGAAAATAGCATGAACTGTATTTATAATTTTAAACTATAGTACAGTAAAAGTCGCTTAGTTGTGTCCAACTCTTTGCAACCCCGTGGACTATACAGCCCATGGAATTCTCCAGGCCAGAATACTGGAGTGGGTAGCTTTTTCCTTCTCCTTAAACTAGAGTAGCCACGTATTTTTTAATGTGACATTAGTTTTGAAAGGTAAGCTTAATTTTAATGTTATATTTATTGAATTTATGTACTAAATAAATTAAATCTATCTTATTAGGGCTTCCCTTGTGGCTCAGACAGAAAAGAATCTGCCTGCAATGCCGAAAATTTGGGTTCAATCCCTGGGCTGGGAAGGTCCCCTGGAGGAGGGCGTGGCAACCGACTCCAGCATTC